>JARYHS010011408.1:174971062-175439977 GCA_031002005.1 Vandiemenella viatica
TTTCAAATGAGTCGGTTCTTAGGTTTCAAACTCTAGGTTATCTTAATAAAACGCATATGCCATCTTTCATCTAAAGAATAAAGTGCACCTTAAATTCACTAACTCGTATATGCAAACAATTAAACATAAAACTAACGAAATTAAACAATTCTAAACAACCAAAAACTCATTCGAAACATAAAAGTTTACACAACATTGTTAATTAAAGTCTTTAAATTAAAATTTACTGCACTTTGATACTTTTAAACGTATTACAACCAACATGCAACATTCAAAGCATCAAAAAATCGCTGGAATCTTTGGTTTGAACATTCCAAGACTTACGTGGAAACGAACGGTCATTCGGTGGTACTGTAATTTTATTAGCAGGTGATATTCGACAGGCATAACCAACTATTCGCATTCCATCGATGACTTCTTTCGTGGAGCAAATATTACATAATTTTTTATGACTGTTGTACAAACGCCATTTCCGTCAATATCTCGTGATATACTATGTACGTTTCTTTTATCAGCATGACACCCAGTATATTATAGTCAATAAGCTATGTCCAACAGAGTGATGATATACTCTGTACGTTTGCTCTGATTTTCTTAATTTTAATGCTTTCTTTCATGAAATTATGGCAGTCAAACGCGTGAAAAATTCCCTCACTTTACACTGATTTCAAAATGTCGCAATACAGAAATTTGATATTTTATCAGCATGACACCCAGTATATTATAGTCAATAAGTTATGTCCAACAGAGTGATAATTGCAATACATTGTTATAAAAAACTATAAAAAGCGAATCTAAGATACAATAATTTATTACATCACCGACTATATCGTTACTTTTTAAAGTCTCGTAGCCTCGGCAATATGTTGGATGTCTGAGGACAAGCTTAGACTTTGGTCGATACTCTGAAAAGAAAAGTTCAGAAAGCATTCGAAGCGTTAAATGTGGTAACGGATTTGTATGTATCGTTTTGTGCTCAGACCGCTGGTGTAAATATTTGTTGTACATTTTATGACTGTTGTACAAACGCCATTTCCGTCAATATCTCGTGATATACTATGTACGTTTCTCTGATTTTTTTTCTTAATTTTAATGCTTTCTTTCATGAAATTAAACAACTTTACAGAACGTAAAAACGGTTTACATTCCTACTTACAGTTGCAATGTTCCTTTTAAAAATTTAAAACGTGGCTTGTAGTCTATTTTTAAAACCTTCTTAAGCCAAGCATATTTTATGCCATCAGAAATTTGGGAATGTATGTGTAATCGAGCATACTATGATGCATACTTTTCATACTACACCAAGCGTAATAGGTGAACGGTTAACGTACTGGTCTCGCATTCGGGAGGACTCGGGTTTGAATCTCAATCCGAGCATCCAGATATAGATTTTCCATGGTTTCCCGAAATCACTCCATGTAAAGTACGTATAATATCTTCGCTGTTATCAAATCCTAAGGACCTAACGTGGTGGGTGAACGGTTAACGTTCTGGCCTCGCATTCAGATTTGGGTTTTCCATGGTTTCCTGAAATTACTCCAGGTGAATGCTGTGATGCTTCCTTCAAAAGGCTATGGCCGAATTCGTTTCGTCCAATGTGTCCACATATTGCTCAAAACTAAACTCACTGAAATTTTTGAAAATTACCTTTGGAGGGGGACGTTAAACCTTGAGGTATCTTTCGGAAGATTAGGCCTGAATGGGTCAGCACCAGGTTTCTCTCTCTCCCTTCTTCGTCTCTCACTGTATTGAGTAATAATAATATTAAAAAAAAAAAATGGCTAGCCTGAACATATACACTACCATTACTATGCGTACCATTCGTACAAAATCCAAACAACACATTTATAAATCTGTCCTGTGTCATATAAGAGTTCGAGTTGACTCCAGACAACAAACGACTTTAGACACAGGAATGGACGGGGCGCAAGGAAGGGGGATGAATTCAACCATGGCCTTTTTGAAGGAATCATCCCTGGAGTAATTTCGGGAAACAATGGAAAACCGAAATCTCGATGTTAGGACGGGAATTCGAACTCACGTCCTCCCGAATGCGTGGCCAGAGCGTAGAGGGGAAGCTGAAGATTTGTTATGCTAAGGGTGTGTCCAGAAACCACGTAACTCCATTTTGGACTCCTCTTAACTCCCCTCCCCGCCCCGTGGCTTTTGAGTCTACCTGAACATTGTGGATGGGGACGTTAAGCCTGTTCGGTATCTTTCGGAAGAGTAGGCCTGAACCAAGTTTCACCCTCTCACTTCTTTATCTTGCACAATTCCTACCTGTTTTATTAAAACCGACTGAGTTTTGAAGCGTTCACCACACTATACGAAAATATGCTAATTATTTCAATATTTACGATGAATTTGTGAATAATTACTGTTTTAATAGCGCTGTACAGAAAAATGGTCATGTAACTGTGAAGGCCACACTTTACGAAAAAATGCTAATTATCTCAGTAGTTACGATGAATTAGCGAATAATTAGTATTTTAAGATCGCATGTTCGGAAGAGTAAGACTGAATGGGCCAGCACCAAGTTTCTCCGGTTTTGAAGCGTTCACCACACTATACGAAAATATGCTAATTATTTCAATAGTTATGATGAATTTGTGAATAATTACTGTTTTAATAGCGCTGTACAGAAAAATGGTCATGTAACTGTGAAGGCCACACTTTACGAAAAAATGCTAATTATCTCAGTAGTTACGATGAATTAGCGAATAATTAGTATTTTTAAGATCGCATGTTCGGAAGAGTAAGACTGAATGGGCCAGCACCAAGTTTCTCTCTCTCCTTTCTTCGTCTCTCATTGTATTTAATAATAATAATAATAATTCGATGGTAGGACGGGAATACAAACTCACGTCCTCCCGAATGCGTGGCAAGTAGAGGGGAAGCTGAAAATTTGTTATGCTAAGGGTGCGTCCATAAACCACGTAACTCCATTTTGGACTTGGAGGGGACGACGCGTGTGCGTGCGACGGGACTGCCTCTACCATGCGCTGCGTGCGACAAGACACGCGTACGCACACGACGGTAAGAGGCGCCGTCGTGTCTGCAGTGGGCGTGGGCGAGAGCGGCGCCGGCGTGGCGCGTGACCTACAAAGAGCCAGGTAGATAATTATAGGCCAGAGGCCGCACAGTCGGCCAGGTGCCTAATTATAGGGGAAGCGACCTGCACACCTGCAGGGGCGGGGCGCGTGACCTACAAAGATAATGACAGGCCGGTGGCGCCTAATTATAGGGGAAGCGGCCGCAGGGGGCGGGGCGCGTGACCTAATTATAGGGCGCAAAACCGGCATATATATACTACTATTACAGTTTTGATTAGATCACTTTTGATATAGTCCTATTATAAAATTTACTGATAATTTTCTACTCACATTCTATGTTGTTTTTAGAAGGTTTTTTAGTTCGGTGTCACCCTTGTTTGTTTTTCACTTAATTTACAAGAGCCATCAATTAAATTATAGGAAAATAGTAGAACTGTTCAGTTATCAAGACCTACTAAAATGAACGAAAAAGGGATTTAGAAAACGAGCACCACACTATAAATTTTATAATTATGTTCACAAAAGATCGAACCAAAATTTCAAAATGGATATTAATTTTCAATCCACATTCGTCACTGATAACTTTATGGGGGGCGAAACTTGTACGAGAATAAATTAGTAAAAACAGTTGTATTGGAATTATTAACTGAAAATTCAATTTATAATGGAACTTGTTACTTTTTACTCGATATAAAGGTGAAATTACGAAGTGTATGAAGAACTTCTTGACCATTCAGACCATTTACGGCTCTACAACTGGAGAAATTTTTTTTAATGGGATTACAAATGCTGTTCAGAAAAACAAGCTTCAGTGCTAAACTTGAAGTGTATCATTACTGTGGTGGCAAAAACGTGGTGGGGAAAAAAATAAAAGTCATTGATCTCAAAGTGGTGATGGCTTAAAACCATTAACTGAACATTCAGAAATGGTCTTTGTGCGGAAAATGCTCTGATATGTCATAATTTTTTGAGCCAGTCATGTTAGCTGTTAACTGTATTAGATAATTTGCTCTGAATCATCGTCATCTCCATAAGTTTCTTCAAGAGAATGGAGATGACTTACCACATAATACAGCAGTATGCTGACTGAGTAAAGGAAAAGTTTTAATGCGATTTTTCTTGAGCTTCGTGCAATAATAAAACTTTTCTTCAATGAAAGGAATTTTGCTCTGGGTGAGTTACAGAACAAGGATTGATATTGAGGTTATAATTTTATACAGATTTAACTAAAGATATGAATGAGTTCAATTTAGAATTACAAGATGAAAACTAGTTTCTGCCAATTTATACATAAATATTAAATTCATTAGACAAAAATTGTTTTTATTTCAATCTCAATTGAACAAAAAATGTTTCATACATTTTAATACATGCTAAACATTGAGTCAGCGAACTGAGACGCCATTTATAGTAGATCTTACAGTTGAAGCTTCGTGTGCTTTAAAAATAAATGTTGAGTCTTACATTTTGATTCAGTTGCAAACGATGTAAGATATTTCAAAATCTTTTATCGCCCATGGGGAAACACTAGAAATTATTGGAATAGCAGTGTACCGATATTTTAAAGTAAAATATTTAGTCATTATTGGTGAAATTTTATGAGTCTTCCACTCACAAAATTTGCTTGTAGCTGTTTATCCGCTATGTGTATGAAAAAAAACATTGTCCAAAATGGAATAACCAAAAAGTAATTACAGCTCCAAATAAGTTGATGATCATTTGAAAGTCACGGCTCCTAATTTTTACCATTAAAATTGACTCACAACTGCAAACAATAGTGTCTGGGAAGTTACAACTACATTAATCTCATTAATCATAATTATGATGCTTAATTTCATTATGTGAGTTATTTATGTAGGACACGTAATGTAATCTTTTAGGATAAATCTCATTAATTACAGTTATAAAGATCATTTTCATTACGCATGTCAGTTTTGTGTTTGATAAAACGAATACTTCTGACTAATATTTTGTATGGTTTACTTACATTGTATATTTTAAAATATAATCAAAATAAACTATGGCGGTCTGGATTGGCGATGCTCGACTTATGGATGTAGAGGTGATACCAGCACGAGGTAGGAATAAGTAGATTCACGGATCAAATTAGTCGAGGTGATGGCTTGGGTATACAGCTTCTTACCAGTCGCGGCACAGTAGTTTACACGCACCGCTCGCGCTGCACCCGCCCCTCTTTTTACTTTGCACCATTCTGCGCTGTGGCCCGCCAATTAGCGAGCGCCGCTTTCAGACACGACAACAATTAGCCGGTACGCGTCCTTGCCAATTAGTTTCCTGCTGAGCGACCGTCGCATTGAGGTACACTTGACGGGCTGGCGTCACGTACAGGAAGCCTTTGATTCCCTCACTCCCTCAGTTTATGTAAATATTCTACGGCAACGACTCTAATCAGATGAGATTTAAAAAATTACCATGAGTTCAACTATTTCAATCCAGGAGCAACCATTCCAATGTACTGTTTGATTTTTCCCTACATCCAGTGTGTAATACAGAAACTATTTTTTTTGGGGTCTATTATCTGCTTCGAATAATCGCCTTGTTGACATTTTGTCATTAAATACGTACTGAAACCATACGTTGTTTGTTATCTAGCAAAGAATACCAGAATTAGTATATTTGTCATTACTTTCGTTTGCTTAGGTTATGAAGGAGAAATATACAGGGTGTTACAAAAAGGTACGGCCAAACTTTCAGGAAACATTCCTCACACACAAACAAAGAAAATATGTTATGTGGACATGTGTCCGGAAACGCTTACTTTCCATGTTAGAGCTCATTTTATTACTTCTCTTCAAATCACATTAAACATGGAATGGAAACACACAGCAACAGAACGTACCAGCGTGACTTCAAACACTTTGTTACAGGAAATGTTCAAAATGTCCTCCGTTAGCGAGGATACATGCATCCACCCTCCGTCGCATGGAATCCCTGATGCGCTGATGCAGCCCTGGAGAATGGCGTATTGTATCACAGCCGTCCACAATACGAGCACGAAGAGTCTCTACATTTGGTACCGGGGTTGCGTAGACAAGGGCTTTCAAATGCCCCCATAATGGAAGTCAAGAGGGTTGAGGTCAGGAGAGCGTGGGGGCCATGGAATTGGTCCGTTCAGTACAGTACATACTAACGAACTAAAATGAGCTCTAACATGGAAAGTAAGCGTTTCCGGACACATGTCCACATAACATATTTTCTTTGTTTGTGTGTGAGGAATGTTTTCCTGAAAGTTTGGCCGTACCTTTTTGTAACACCCTGTATATTAGATGATTTTTTTCGGCATCCTTCAGAGACAAATTCTTGTAAGTTTTCAGCAGAAAACGACTGTTTACCTTTGATGTTTAAAAATCTAAAAAATTCACTGCAGAATATCTGAGTATTCATACGTTATATTTCTCTATTCTTAAGTAGCAACAACCGACACCAGCAATCCAACTACCGAATCTGGTGGCTGGTTGCAGCCAAACAGATTTCAGATCCGTGACATCACTCCAGGTGGTTTCGTCAAACTACCATGGTTGAGTTCCTTTCCCACAGTCCTCTCCTCCTCAGAAAGACATGAAATCCAGTTAATCCACTTCTCATGATCTTAACCTCTACCAAAAATAATTCAATTAAAATAATTTTTATAGGCTTTATTTGTTAGCAGCGTTGAGGATCACCTAAATTAATGGAAAATTTTATTTTTAATAGTCTGAGACAGCATTTCCATCTGTGGTAGAGGCCAAGACCGAAAAATTTTGATAAAATCTGTGCGTTTTCTGCAGCATGTACTAATTGTTTGCACTAACATACAATAATAACTGTAAGTATTTGGTTCCACTTACAGACTAGGCATTTAACATGGATAAATATTCATTACTTTGCAAAATTAATGAAAAATATCATAATCGTAACGAGAAAGATACCGATCGCCGGCGTAAAAGCCGTTCAGGCTTGCAGTACGAGTCTGGTGGTGGTAGAGATCCGTGTTCCGTTCTCAGACCTCCGGCACTAATGTGGAGGCGGCGTGGTGAGCTTACGCTCCCCCACCTGGTACTAAGCAGACCTGAGTGGCGTTACACACGTTCAACTTCCAGCAAAATTATTTGGCCTCTGGGCATTTAAAATCCCGTCAGCCATTTGACAATCAAGTTCTACTTCGCCGGAAGATAGAGCCTGAGGTAGGCTTCGAAAACGTCGCTCTACATTGACGCGCTACCTCGGTGGAAAGTCCTAGAAGATTTTACGAAAACTGACTCACCCGGAAAGCTTACATTCGTTCAAGTTCTACTGTCAGTTTTTCGTCTTGATGCCTGCAAATAAGTGTCTGCGACAGATTACAAAATTAACTAAAGTGTTTAAAGGAAACTTCTTCGTTTATTAATTAACGTTGATTCGTGTAAATTGAAACTTCATGTTATTAAAAATTTATTCAAAGCAACTGATATAACATCTGTAATGTGTCTGCGTGATAGTTGTATATATGTGGTTCAAGAACCAATAGGCTCTAGGACTCAAACGCTTACTATTGAACTACTTCTAATAAAAGCCGCAATGGAATGAAACAATCCAGAAATATCTTTAATAAAATCAGAAACTAAACAATAGAATATTCATAATTTAAAATTAAAAATACATAAACTATACATAATAATTCGAACTGTACCATAGATAACAAAACTTATTACTAGCTTGACAAAAAAAACTTTAAATGACTTCAAAAGGTCATGGCTGAATTGCTGCCTGTTCCATGTCACCGTCTTTTCACGCCTCTAGTGAAATCGAAATAGAAGTGGCGTAAAACCATAGCATATATATATATATATATATATATATATATATATATATATATATATATACGAGGGTGAGTCAAATGAAAAACTTAAATATTATTTATTGTGCAGAAGTGGTACAAATCTGTATCACTTTTCAACATAATCTCCCCCACGCTCAATTCAAGTCCTCCAGCGCTTACAAAGTGCATAAATTCCTTTAGAAAAAAAAATCATTTGGTAGTCCGCGCAACCACTAATGCAACGGAACTTCTTTCCTCCCATTGCTTCTTTGAGTGGTCCAAACATATGGAAATCACTTGGGGCAAGGTCTGGTGAGTATGGTGGATGAGGAAGACACTCAAAATGCAGGTCTGTGATTGTTGCAACTGTTGTACGGACAGTGGGGGGCCTTGCATTCTCATGTTGCAAAAGGACGCCTGATGACAGCAATCCACGTCGCTTTGATTTGATTGCAGGCCGAAGATGATTTTTAGGAGATCTGTGTATGATGCACTGGTGACAATGGTCCCTCAAGGCATGTAATGCTCCAAAATGACGCCTTTTTCGTCGCAAAAGAGAGTCAGCATAACATTTCCTGCTGATGGTTTTGTTCGAAACTTCTTTGGTTTTGGTGATGAGGAATGGCGCCATTCCTTGCTCGCTCTCTTCGTTTCCGGTTGGTGGAAGTGAACCCAGGTTTCGTCCCCAGTAACGATTCTTGCAAGGAAGCCATCACCTTCTCGTTAAAAGCGCCGAAGAAGTTCTTCACAAGCATCAACACGTCGTTCTCTCATTTCAGGAGTCAGCTGCCGTGGCACCCATCTTGCAGACACTTTGTGAAACTGGAGCACATCATGCACAATGTGGTGTGCTGAACCATGACTAATCTTTAAACATGCTGCAATGTCATTCAGTGTCACTCGGCGGTTTTCCATCAGTATGGCTTCAACTGCTGCAATGTTCTGTGGAGTCACAACTCGTTGTGCCTGACCTGGACGAGGAGCATCTTCCACTCAAGTCACACCATTTGCGAACTTCCTACTCGATTCGTAGACTTGCTGCTGTGACAAACATGCATCACCGTACTGAACCTTCATTCTTGGATGAATTTCAATAGGTTTCACACCTTCACTACACAAAAAACGAATAACAGAACGCTGTTCTTCCCTGGTGCAAGTCTCAAGTGGGGCAGCCATCTTTATACTGATATTGCGACGGTATTTGAGCATCTGCACTATGCTGCCACCTACAGGCCATTCTGCACGCTGCTTGTAGCACGCTTACCAACTTACAGGATAACGGCGCGAAATTTCGATTTTTTATTACAAATTTAAGGTTTTCATTTGACTCACCCTCGTATATATACACACGTCGCATCAGTATGTAGCATTCAATAGCTTTGGAACGTTAGTTAGAACGAAGGTGCTGATTGCCCATCAGGTTATTATAAGAGATTGCTAACAAGCTGTTGAGGGTAACGGCCACAATGTTGTGCTGTCGTACTTACTAAACGATGGCATGTTTTATGTTTAACTTTTTATGATTCCTACCCCCCCCCCCCCCCGCCTTAACCTCTGTTATGCGTCGTTACTGTCATTGTTCTCTAAGATATAATGAAACTAAAACAGGTTATTGAAGAAAGCTCTATATCTCGGTTTATCAAGCCCAAAGATCTAATTACTTGATTTACAACCTGATAATAAGTGTCGTGGTAGGAATACTGTAAAACATATTTTTTATACAGATACAACAATATAAAGGTGTACCGAGCGTGGTGGGTGAGCGGTAATGCTCTGGCCTCACATTCGGAGGACGGCGGTTCGAATCCCCGTCCGGCCATCCAGATTTGGGTTTTCCATGGTTTCCCCAAATCACTCCAGACGAATGCCAGAATGTTTCCTCTAAAAGGCCATTACCGAATTTCCTCCTGTCCCTTGCCCCCATCCTTTCCCGCCTGTAAGGACCTCGACGCCGATGAGCCGTAAAACCATAAGCAAAAAAATAAAAAGCTGAAACGATGTGTTACCCATTCAAATATTCAATCAAGCCAACATTAGCTAAAATGTATGATAGATCTAAAGAATTCTAAGCCATTTCTCTTCTACATTTGTCCCTCCTCCTAGTTTGATAATTACTTGCTGTCGGCTTTTTCCCTGTATAATTCAATACCAAGAAGTATGCATACATATATCTGGCGCCTGTCCTACTTATCTTACGATGTCAATGGTTTCTTTCAGTTTTCCATTTAAAATAATGACGTAGAATAAAAATAAATTAGAACTGAATCGCTCAAAAAATACCAGGTTAATAAATACATTGTAACTGCCAATTAAGGATTTCCACACTGAAGAGATCTATAAACCTATGCGGTAATTCAAAGAGTCTGAAAAGTCATTTTTTAACCAATGCAGATGAAATAGATTGAAATCCCCATCACTTAGTCGTTCTTAAATGTAATGAGCGATTGTCGTGTCATAGTAACATTTATCGTATCGTAACGTGGAGTTTCGTTTCGTTTAAATGATGCCAACCATAAGTACAACATCATAATATCAGCAGCGCGTTATCGTCAATTCATTTGATGTAGGGATGCTCATGGAGAAAATACAACGAAGCTTTTTCGATGTGATACATCGAATAAAAACATAGATGTTTTCGAAGCATCGAATAAAAATATCACTATATATATATATATATATATATATATATATATATATATATATATATATCAGAAGATAATGGTTAGGAAAGTAGAAAATGAGTCAAAGCTAAGGATAGTAGAAAATTGAGACATTTATTGAATCATATTTTCAATTAGTCTTTATAGGCAGTTTTGAAATATCTGGGATTTCTAAATTATAAATCCGAATAGATAGATAGAATATAAGGAAAGCTAGGAAACGCTGAAAGAGAGGCAGTATTGGGATTCTAATTTAATTCAAATTTAAAAATCCCAATATTTCATCTCTAAACTTTGTATAAAAAAGATTTTACTAACCAGCTTTCCTTGTATTCTGTTACATTGTTGATTTAAAACTTGTGCAGCTTTCGAAAAAAGTCTTGCTGATGGTACTGAGGTGGCTACCACAATTTAATATTTATAGGCCATTTTGTACAATTCTGGAATTTGTTGTTTTTAATTGGACGATACTTCTAACGGATTTTCATTAATCCGGCCAGCCGGAGTACTCAAGTGGACAGACAGCTCATCAGAAACACTTTCTTTGGTCTTGTTTGATTTCCAGTTTCGATGAACTAGTTGGTGATGATCGTTCCATAGACCGAAATTTCCAATATTTTGACCGAACTATCTAAATCAGTTTCTGTTTTCTTTTCTTCCGGCTTCCTCTTCATCACACCTTTAATCTTTTGAACAGCATTTGCACAAGCCATCTGGTCTTCAAAATGTAGTTTTTTTGAGCCATGGGTCCAATAAGGTCGCGATAGCTGAAGATGAAACTTGTTCATAGCACCCATCCGCTGTTGATTTCTTTCAGGATGAGCCTATGTACTTCCACCGTTAAGGGTTCAAAAGCCACAATTGCTTAGCCTTTTAAAAGCATGCAGTGCAATAAAGGAATTACTTTACAGCTAGTACAATATTTTTTTAGTTGAAGCTTCAGATGAAATTAATTGGTCGGCCATTATTTTGTTTACTTTTTATGAGCTCATGGAGCAGGCAAAGGCCATACACTATACAGACAAGTCTATGCGAATGTCGTATCATTGAGGCCCACCCTGCAGTGGCGGTAAATTTCAAGCAAATTATAATTGTTTGTGGTTTTATCCAAGTTAAAAGAAAAAATGTATTGTGATTTTGTAGATGACAAAACTAACAGATAGCGATAGAATTTCCTGTTTCTGTTGTGCTTCAAAACTAACCCTATCGCGTCGAAAAAACGCGTACGTTCTTCCGATGTATCGAATGAAATACATCGATGCATCGTTACACACCAAGAGTAAGCGATGCATCGAATTGCTTCGATATATCGGATAATAAACATCGATACATCGATGTATATCGAGCATCACTAATTCGACGACATAAGTAATGAAGTGGGTCTTGTATATTCTAAATCCAGATAGTCGTTTTGATGATGCAGCCGGAGGCCTGTAGAAGTATGGAGCCAGTTCCGTTTATCCATCTGTGTTTCTCAGTATTGTTGTATACGTATCTGTGTTGACAGTTGTTAAGTTTTTTGTGTTGCAGCTAATACAGTGTCGAGAGCAAGACACATATGTCTAGAGAGGCGGGCATCTCAGATATCAAAGACTTGTAAGCGTATTCTGAGAACTAAACTGAATCTAACATAGTGATATTTTTGAGAAAACTGATATCGGCTCACAACGCACTTTCCGTGGTCTTCAAAGCGACCAGCCAACTAGCGACTCAGTGCAAGTTTCACAGCTGATGGTAGAACGCAGCTTACATGAATCAATGACGGCAAAGCAAACATCGCAGTAGGGCGTGGACAGAAACATCGAAGCTTGAACTGTAAAAATCCAAATAAGGAGGTTTTTAAAAGCATTAACAACGTGCGTGACAGCGAGTGCCTTGCCTTGCGCGGGACCGTTTTTGAACTGTGGCTGGTCCGCGGCGACTGTTTTATTCATCGCCGGTCGTGTCCGTTGCGCAGGTCAGGGTCCGAATTAATGTTGGAGCAGTGCCCAATTAGGGCAGCGGCCACGACCAAAGCAAGGCCTGCAATTAAGGTGCAGGCGACGCGCCTAAACTGAGAACTCTGTGTGCCCTTCATCTTTTTTGCTACCGCTACCAGATATGTTCAACAGCAAAAACGTAGCACGTCGGTCGTAAGGACGGAAGCAAGAAGCTGTTTGTGTGGGTGTGTGAGTGCGTGTGAATGTATGTGTGAGTGCGTGTGTGTGTGTGTGAGAGAGAGAGAGAGAAAGAGAGAGAGAGATAGAGACAGAAAGATAGATAGAGAGAGAGAGAGAGTTTGTATGCCTGTGTGTGTGTGTGTGTGTGTGTGAATGTGTATGTGTGTGTGTGTGTTTGTGTGTGTGTTTGTGTTTGTGTGTTTGTGTGTGTGTTTGGGTGTGTGTGTGTGTTTTGTGTGCTTGTGTGTGGATTTTAGGATGGCAATAATGCGAGATGAAATTGGGAATCTACGCAAATATACCGATTGTGTGTGTGTGTGTGTGTGTGTGTGTGTGCGGGTGCGCGCGCGCGTGTGTGTGAGAGAGAATGTGTATGGCTGTGTTTGTGTTTGTGCGTTTGTGTGTGTGTGTGTGTTTGTGTGTGTGTGTGTGTGTGTGGGTGTGTGTGTGTTTTGTGTGCTTGTGTGTGGATTTTAGGATGGCAATAATGCGAGAAGAAATTGGGAATCTACGCAAATATACCGATTGTGTGTAGAACGAACTTCAGTAAAAATTTAGAACATCAAATTTTTAAAAACATCACAGATACGGCTGGAAGAAGGTTGTTTTCGGCCAATTTTTTTTTTTTTACTTTAGAATTTAGTCTACATTGTCCGAGTTATTAGCACTTCTTTCCATTTCAGGAAAGGAAATGAATATACGAACGAAAATCTAGGCGATTATCTAAATACAATTTTAAATTGGTACATTTTGTACCATCCGTATTTATAATTCCTTAATCAATTTTGTAATGAACTCAACGTCCCTGGAAATAAGGACAGTCGTCCTGAATAATTCTAAAGGGTTTTTGTATATGGCCTGATCGTGCTAGAGAAAAACTTAGTTATTTGTGGGTGTCACGGCGACATGATTATATGATGACATATGGCAATCTGCGGAGAGTTCCCAATCTTCCAATGGTTTGGTGAGACACAGGGGTGTCATGGTATGAGGAGCAATCAGGTATGACTTTAGAACACGGCTGATGGTGGTTGAGGGAACTGTAAACATAGGACAATGCTCATCCACACACAGCACGTATCTCTTTGAAATGTTTTTGTGATATTGTGGTCCTTCCGTGGGAGCAAGATCCAGAGATCTGTTCCCGTTAGAATATGTGTGGAACCGGTGCCAGTATTAAGAATATAAAGGACCAGTTACAAGAGTTATGGGGAAGCTTGCCTCTGGAGCAGATACAACAGCTTTATGACACCCTTCACAACCGAATCAGTGCATATATCAGTGTGTCTGCAACGTCATGCTGATAATGCCAAGTTCTTTGTAAATTTGATTCAATTTTGTAATCACTGAAATAATAACACATACCTTCTCAACCCGTGAAGTTTCTTTTCGTTTCCTTCTCTTATTTTTTGTCACGCAATGTATATTCCTGTTGTAATGTAATATCACGAATATCTATCTATCACAACAACTTTCAACGATTTAAATCATTGGTGCTGAAGCTCTAGTTTTTTCTGTCATCTTTAGCAGTCGGGTATTTTGTTTTTTTATTTCCTTTTTAGTTGATTATAAGTGATGTTTATCAATTACATTTTTTTTTGTGATCGCCGATTGTTGTAGGCGAGTGGCAACGTGAGTTCGAATTCCCGTCCGGCCATCGAGATTTGAGTTTTTCGATGGATTCTGCAAACAATTTCAGGCGGATGCCAAGATGCTTCCTTGAAAAGCCGAATTCCTTCCCGTTTCTTGTCCCCAATCCTTGCTCTTCTGTAATGACCTATAGGTCAACGAAATATAAAGCCGTAAAATTAATTTTTCTCCCAAACATCACGTTATATAGATGTTCAGTATTTGTTTCTTAGTCATGGAGAGTTACCCTGCGTAATCCCATCAAAACTGTTTAAATACGTGTCTGAAATTTTCCTTGTCAAATTTTTGCCTGTTGGGTGTTTATGACTACGTATTGTCCCCAAAGATAATTCCGTACATATACAACATCAGTTTTCTACCAGCTATATCCACTACAGACACCTTTCTCAGTGAAGACGTGGGGTGTGGTGTGATCACTGTAGAACACTACGGATATAGAGCATTATGTGCCAGAGTTAAGGCAAGGTCTGGATTAGTGACTCTTCTTAAAGAAGGCATGATGGATTGATGAAGCGTTCAGATTTCTTCTGAACTGTATTTAGCGTAAAGAGAGTCTGTTTAGTATACAAATGCCGATTTCAGCACTCCAGAACTCAGTGCCCAATCACTCAGCCGCATATGTCGTGGAAAACATCTAATGAACCATATTTTTCACTCTATACATAACGTCATAATAGCTATTTCCATGATCATTCATATGTCTTATACCGAAAAAATCCCGACAGCTCACAGAGAGAGAGGGGCACATGTATTCTGACGACTTTACTTGTTTTAAGCAGGCTCTTCCTCCGACGCTAAAAAGTAACTCTCTACCTAGTGTATTAGTGTATGGTGGATAAATCATGAAAGTGCCCAGGATACAATGTTCACCAAATTTACTGGTCTATTTTTTTTTTTGTAACAGTTTAACGTCCCTTTTTAACAACGTGGTCTTTAGAGACGGGAAAGGATGGGGGCAAGGAATGGGAAGGAATTCGGCCATGGCCTTTTGAAGGAAGCATCCCGGCATTCGCCTGGAGTGATTTGGGGAAACCATGGAAAACCCAAATCTGGATGCCCGAATGCGAGGCCAGAACGCTATCCGTTACACCACCACGCTCGGTTTACTGGTCTAGTTGGGACTAGAAACAATTGATAAAAGAACGTAACGTATATATGGGGGTCTCGGGCTCTTTCGGAAGACCTTCGGAAGTTATTAACTTCACATAGGGCAATCTGTCTTCACTTCCTACTTCTTCAACCTCAAACCAGACATTAAACCAATCAGGTATGGTGGGAAGGAACCAGCAAGAGTAGACGTGACGTATTTGGGGAGGGCAATACACATGATACTGTATAGTTACTTGTAGAAGACCAACTTGCTTCTATTTAGTTTCAATAATTGTAAGATATTTATTGTTAGCACCTGTACCTAGTTCGACTAACCTGGTTTCTACTGTCGCTGCTATAGATTGAGAACTGGTGAATGTTCTATTACACTTGCCTGCGATGGTTCTGCTTTTTAACTTTTGATGATTGACTCCTATGTATCTTGGTGCGCTGAACCAGAAAATGACCTTAGTTCAGTTTCATCACATCAGAATTTTTTTTTTTTTGTAATTTGTATTAAGCAAGATTTGGTATGACGAAAAATATCACAAATATGAGACTAAATGACAGATTGAAATAGGTTTGTTTCGTATGAAACGTATTATTTTGTGGCTTACAATAAACAGTATAATATAATATAGAAATAGAATATATAATAGAAAATAGAACACTCACCATTTTAATCGCTGTGTCGACGTCTCTTGGGACAAGCAATACTTTGTATCAGGCTTTTCCGTGCATATGCTCTTCTGGGAACATCTCGATGCAACATCCAGCAATAGTCCATCGTCATTAGTATTCCGTCTGCCTTGGTAACGCTTTTCCATGTCTTTCAAGTCCTGATGAAATCTCTCACCCATTTCTTCACTAACCGCACCCAGGGTTTTCAGGAAAGTAGTCTAAATGTGTATGTGGGAAATGACCCTTCAAACTTGTGGAACAGCCTAAATTTTGGTACTTCTGCATCATTGTCTCAGAGATAGACTTGAAATTAGGATAATTCTTGTTGTCCAGAAACTTGGTTATTACGTCTTTAGTGGCGACCCAGGCTTCTTTTTCAGCAACCTCCATTTCTTTTTCAAAATTTCCATCTTTAAAATGATTTTTCTAATGTCTGGACCACTTGAGATACCCTCTTTTTGTTCTTTCGGTTGACAAGGCGGGAAATTTGCTACAAATGTACTGGAAACATTTACCATCTTTTAGTAAGGCTTACACAAATTGCTTCATGAAGCCTAACTTGTTGTTGTTGTTGTTGTTGTTGTTGTTGTTGTTGTTGTTGTTGCTGTTGCTTTAGGGCGCGTCGACAGTGGGGTCATTAGCGCCCTAACAAAAACCAGGCGTGACAACGTGGCAAAATTGCCGTCTGTGAGGCCGACTGTAAAGGGGTCGGGCCTAACTTGATGTGCAAGGGTACAATGATAACTTTCGTCGTCTTGATGAGAGTTTTTGGTGCACATTTTTTTACTCCTGCTTCCAATGAAAGTCATTGTCGCAAATCTTTCGTTTTCCAATGATTTTTCTTGTCTCTGATATCACACTCACGCAAGAAAACATGTAAACTTTGTTTACCCGCCTTGCTGTCCATTGATCATCGATATTACTTTGAGATCACTACTCATGAGTCACTTATGATCGTCGTACTTAATTTTATGGAGAATAAATTGTAAATTGAAGTGTTTTTATCGTAAACCGACAGATGGCAGCATTTCATATGGCTTTAAATCTGGTAGTACGTCTTATGTTTCTTATTTCTTTAGATATATGACACTTTCGGAATATTGTGATTTAAAAAAAATGCTGACGTGATGGAAAAAAACTAAGGTTATTTTTTGATTGAGCGCACAAGAATGCATAGGAACTTGAAAAACATGATACAACCGAAAAAAAGCGGATCTGTGTTATTGTCAACTGAACGATGATAATTCCGTTTTTTTTTTTTTTAAGTTGTAATTATTAACATGTGTATTTGGGTTATTTAATTTTTCTTGCGAATTGTAGCTTGTTTCTTACTTATTAGTATGTTGCAATGCAATGAGGCAATGATCGCCTGTTGAATCGTGGTATAGTGCGTCCTCTTGACCCTTTATTTAACTCGCAAAAGGCGTATTTTTTTGACAAATAAAAACATAAAACTCGATAGATTAGATGAACCACAATTTTATTCACACACTAAAATAAATTATATTTTTTCCCTCTTGTTTTATTTACACCAGTTAATAAAAGACCTAAACAATTAGTTAGGAAAACACTTTCCACAAAATACCGATAAAAATGAGAATACAAATGATGACGTATCAGTGGCGGTTCTGCTTCAATATACGCAGCATAGGCTTAGATCTTCCTTTTCTGACAGGGCACTTTAAAACTATGCTCTTTCCTAAATATTTTTATGAAAAAGAAAATGACCGCGACGTGGCCAATATCTCCCGAGAAAAGTACCCTTCTCTACACACATCCGACAAAAAAAGCAAACTACAATGCAACTCCAGTCCCGACAATCGCAACTTCACAAACACTGAGGTTGTTTATTAAACCACTAATTTTAAAGTAACTGATATTAAACAGGTGAATTTAACTATAATATTAAACATCTTACATGCATTAGGAAACCTGCATTAATCTCATGCATAAAATACGAAACTTACTGCTGGAACTATTCTATCCATTGCAGCTGCTGAATAACCTGTCCCTTTCATTCTGGGACCGTGAAGAGTAAAGGAGATGCGATACTGGGAGTAACAAACTTTGCCATTAAAAATTCCTCTGTGGTTAAAACTATCCTTGTGACTGGCACCTGATATCTCGTTTGCTGACGTGCCGATAGTTTTAAGCTAGTCAGGTTGGCGTTGGGTCAGCTTCGTTACGCATGGTCACCTACGTGGAGCGTTTACTTTCACTGTTGCCGATAGTGACACATGGCGTTGAACTTGTTGCTAAATATTACAGTAGAGTATAATTCCAACTGCACCCCAGTAGATTCAGAAATCGAAATGATAAAAGATACTATGTATATTATGGGTTGAGGGATTCAAATTCTGCCAAAAGACATCTTCGGAAAGCGAAAATGTTAAATTTTGGGAGGTCTAACGTTCGGGGTTGGCATTCGAGGACACGTGAATTAAAATCCCCGTTCGCCCATCCAGATGTCGATTTTTCTACGGTTTCCCTAAATCATTCCATGCCACTGCCGGAATGGTTTCTTCGAGAGGATGTAACCGATTTCCTTACTGTTCCTTTCACCTCTCCTCTCCCGGCTCTAATGACGCCGATGTCGACGATCCGTAAAACTTGGAAAAATAAACTGAAATTTGGTGTACGATCCACATGGCTGTGTTTGTGGGTATTGTTCGATAATCCAACGCTGTCAACGTTAGGCGTGAACTCAATCACCTATCGCAATCGAAATGATTGTTATACAGGGCGTTCGCCGGAAAACGCAACCCTCCCTGTCTGTTGCCGTCGGCAACTTGCTCGGACAGCGGAGCCAGCGTTTCCGCCACGCGGCACCGTGAATCACCGCACTGTTTAACACCTCCGCTGCCCCAACAGTGCAGTGCAGTGACCCTTACATTGTTAAGAACGGTTTCTTTGCATTGTAGCTAGTTTGTGACTTCAGTCTCTTATTAATCAGTGTTGTGAATAAACGTTTCTTTGCGGTTTGGCTGGTTTGGGGCTTCATACTCTTACTAATCTGTACCGTGTTTGAGTGTGAGTAAAATTATGGTACGTTACAGTTTGCAACAAAGAATATTTCTCTACGATACATATGTGAAGAAGAAGTCGTTTAAAAAGTGTCGCAGTAAATTTCGTCGCGAATATCCTGGCGCTTTACTGCCAGCTAAATCAACAATTCTGCGTCTGGTTAAAAAAGTAAGAGAAACGGGTTCTTTTTTGTTAAAAAAAGAGACTGTCGGTCAACCGTATTCTCACAGAGGAGAAAATTGACGCTATCGCTTTTCGACTAGAACAGTCACCCAAAAAATCATTAAGTCAGTTAGGGCAGCGTGTGTCTCGAAATATGTTCAGAAGATGTGAAATGTGCATTACACAAGAGTGTCAACACTTCCAGCATCTTTTATAAGGTAAGCTAATGAATTACGTCACATTTAAATGCTTAGCACATACAAGTTTATGAAATAGTCCGCGGCCGACGGTCGAACAATGCCGGGAGCTGACCGCTCGCTTGCCGCGAGCAGTTTCTTCCTTGTAGCGCTAACAGTGGGTTGCGTTTCCCGGCGAACGCCCTGTACAAAAAGTAGCCATGCTGGTGCACGTCTGCCAAATAACTTAGCAGCAAATGAGCCATAGGATCTTCAGCCTACCAACAAGCAATTTACAAAATTATCAGTCTTCAGCCTGGGACAATACTCGGTATTCTGAAGGACTGTAGCGGAAAATAAATAAAAAATAAAACTGATCGAAAACCCGACTCTAGAATTGTTACAGTTTTAAATAGGGTAATTATGGGACTGCATAAAGAGATGAGGTGGGAAGTTATTTCCTATTGTGTGTTTGAGTGATCTTGTAAATGGTTGTGATGAGCTTTGTACGTTCTTAGTCGAGGTGTACATAGAGATGGCATAAACCATGCTGCAAGTCCATTTAGGAAATCTCGTCTACAATAAAGCCGCTACGTTTTACTTTTACCTCATACAGATGAATCAGAATCAACATTTTAGTGTGGAATATACGCACTGCACATTGTTTTAGATTTTAAGGTTTTATGAGTTATCCGTCTAGTAGAGCTAAATAAAAAACTTAGTTTTTTGGGAAACGCGTTTCGTTTTAATCAATCATCTTCGGTGCCCTAGAACAGTTTTATTTACATCCTTTGACCTTGTTTAAAGTATGTTTATAATTCTAATCTGTTAATAAGTGCTATGAATATTTAATTCTACTTACAGCTTTTGTTTCTTGTTTCTTGTTTTTACATTGAAGTCTGGGGAATGTCCATTTCAGTGCTTTTTCTGTTGCTTTTATGTGTTCCGCACATACACTGTGGTGTCTTTCCATTCGCACAAACTTTATTCATTTAAAAAACACGCTGTTGTTTACGCACTTTTCTGTTTGTGTAACCACTGTACGTGCATTTGTTATTGTTTACATTACTGTGTTCAGAAATGCTTGTTATTTCCGGCAAGTATCTTATCGATTTGTTTGTTTGTGTTTTAAATTATATCTATGTATTAACGTTGTGTGTGTGTGTTTTATACATATTGTGGAATTGTTTTAAGTGTTTTGACTAAAGTCTGATTCGTGAGGTCAATGTAGTCATTGATTATATTTTGCCCTTCATATATTGCTTTCTGTATGTAGTAATTTTCTTGTACTGTCAGCATGTTTTTGTTTTGGTTATTAATTTTTAGTAATCGCATGTCTTTCCATATATCAGTGTCTTCGTGTTTGTTCTCAAGTAGATGTTCTGCAAATGTAGAGTGGTTGGTGCACCTTAATGCCCTCAAGGGTTTGGTTGGTAGATTTAATCGGGACCTTTCGTACTTAATCAGCAGAGTAGGAATTGTTCCCGATCAGCTGCGAGTCTCCATCGAGTGAGAGATGGCTGGGCAGGTAAGCTTGTGTGCGTGCCGTGACCCGCTCCGGTCTCGTGATCGATCGCGGTCGTGTGCCCCCTGCCCGTCCATATCCGGCAAACAGCCGATCACCCGCGCGCGCCGGACATACGCACACACGTTGAACAGGCGCAGCCAGAGTGCAACCTTATAAATTAACTACTTCGACATTACAATACACGACAAGGTTTCACTTTCTAACAGATGTCGTCTGAATAGAGCTAACGCTTCTATTGTTTTAGGTAAATTTTTGGCAAAACTTTATTCCCTATGAAGAACTAGACCTAACGACAACGCAAAACTAAAAGTTTCAACAATTTAAAATAAAAACAAATACTATATGAGGTACTGTTGTATTTGTGCTAGCGGTAGCAGTTCCCGCGGTTACGTAAGATATCAGCCATTGTAGTCGTTTAATGATATGTTCTGCTCCTGTACCTATAATGCAGATCATTCAATAAAACCTGCATTGAATAGTGAGCAATATTGTTATTGTAACATTCTGTTAACTTAAAACAGCTGCCCATGAAAGTTTTTGGAGTAGTAACTTTCACTGAATTTTGCTTGGGATGTTAAATCAGTGGTATGGTAAATCAGAACTAAAATCTAAGCTTGAGTGTCGGCCGACCTCACTGCTATTTTTGGAAGATGATTTTTTTTTTTTTTACTTATGACGTCGAGGAAATTAGAAGCGGCATGGGAAGGAATTCGGCCATGGCCTTTTGAAGTAACCATCCCGGCATTCACCCGGAGTGCTTTGGGGAAACCATGGAAAACCCAAATGTGGATGCCCGGACGGAGATTCAAACCGGCGTCCTCCCGATGTGAGAACAGAACGTTAACCGCTAACGCACCGCGCTGGAACGGAAGATGAAGTTTTATGCTCGGCTATCTTGTGACAGGGAGCAAGAAAAGTAGAAACAAGATAGAAAGTCATAAAGGGGTACAAGCATAGACAGAAAAAAAACAGCGTTTATGAAATACTATGAAGGACTGCACAAGAGAGAATATTTGTGTTTTAAGAGACATAATTAGACGAACTAAGGACGTAATGATATAATAGTTCAGTTTCTACATCTACATATATACTCTGCAAGTCACAAAACTGTGGGTGGCAGAGGGTGCTCAGCACCAAACTGCTGTACGGATATGAAACGTGTGGAATGCGCCCACATCGTCTAAAGATCTCTTACCCGTAAGTATACAGATTAGATCCTATTCCGTATGAGGAAATTAAAAGATGAAACAATATAAATCGAAAAATACTGAGATAATTAGAGACCTCCCAACTTATGGTCACTATATATTGTCTGGAGATATCAGATGTACCTAAGTGACAGGGGAGATGGCACATGCAAGTATCGACGGCCACACAGCAACCTTCAGGTAGCGTGCGATGTATTTCTGTTCTGTCTGTTGGAAAAGAATCACAAGGTATGCAATTTCATTGTCAGTATGTATGGGAATATTCTTGGATATTTGAACTGTCGCCAATATTTTCTTTTGTGTGAGAAGCACACATGAGAGGATTCGGAATTAACAGAACATAATACAGTGAACTATTAACGAACACCTTCAAGACATCTAAACATAAAGATTCACAAGTAAAGAAATATTCGTGGCTAATAGATGACTGCTGGCATAATAGTTGCTATTTATGTTAGTAAAATCTTGGAGATCCAATTTAATTTATGTCTGCAATGTGGACTAAAGAGCTCAGAAAATCGGTATATACGTACTGTATTTATCAAAGAAATAAAATAAAAATTGGTTAACAAACTATTTCCTGCATCAACGTCAGAAAACCAATTCTTGCCTGGAATTACTGTGGACTTGGAGATAAAAATTATAATCAGGTAAAATAAACATTGCTAAAGAGTGCTGCAGCAGAATGGAGCATTTTTTCATGTCGCTGAAGTCTGGTTTGTTAATATTCCAGCTAAAAGAGTCATTCATTTGATTTTTTGCTGTGTAATTCCATTGCAGCACATCACATAGCAGCGAGAGATATGGTCCGAGGCTTTTATTGTCTGTTGTCTACTTGTGCAACGAAGTGACCAGTGGCGGTTATTTGAGGCGATATTTACGAGACAGAAGTGACCCGGCCGCAGCAGAGGTTCGTAAACACTGCGGTTATTTCCAGCTGAAAAGAATTACGAACAGCATGGATATGAAACCGTGATGGGGCTAAGAACACTTCTACTTCCAAATTATTGGTGCCATGTTAAAAGCGTCTAGCGAATTCAGAAATGAGTGAAAATTTTCTAAGCGGAATTACATGCAATAAATAAATAAATCAATAAAGTAGTGGTTTGTAAGCGGTCCGTTCAAAAGGTAGGAGAACTGAATCTTTCACGCGAAAAACATTAAAGATGGCAACTTTTCCATTGAATTATATTTCTAAGTGATTTTAGAGTGAGAGATATTTTTTTTGTTGAAATTCTGTGATTGTGTGTACTGAAAATCAAATTCTCTATGTCTCGAAATGGCAGAAACAGAATCCTAGTAAAAGACAATAGTCTTTATTTTCAGTTTCCTTATCGCCTTTCGAAATTTTGGATAATCTCATATTAAAACTGTCGGTGAATGAGACCTGATTTGAATTGCAGTTATGCTATACTCAAAAAGCCATTCTTAAGTCCTTCCATAAATGCCAATACTGAAAGGCGAGTAGTCTTAGCAGAAGAGAGTGTTAGATCCTGAACTCTTTTCTGTTTTCAGGTACTATACTTTCCGAAAACATTTCTCACAAGGCAGAGAAGTAACTTGAAGAAATGGCATATCATTCGACGTAGGTGGCTCAAGGCCTGGGACTTTTAAAAAACTGTTGCTGTAATACAACTACTGGGATCTAAGCTTTGGGAAATTACGCATTATTTCGTAACAAAGAAAAGTGAAGTGCTGAATGCCATATTCAGTTATTGTAGGGTCTGACAACTTGAAGATTGGAGGCTAAAGTTAAAGCCTCGGGTGATTACGCCTACTCGGAGAAGTAACTGAATGCTTCAGGATCCATACCAGCATCATATGACGTACAGTTTGAGCCGGTGCAATATTAACTTGAGGAAGTGTAACCGGTTCGAGTTGGTATTCAGCCATAATTGTACAAGCGAGACTGGAGAATTCGGCATTCGTGAAGACGCGAGATCGAACTATAACCGCGATGGTCTGCCTGCTTATTTTCTGTTTCCACTTAATATTTGTAATATATGCTACTCGTTTGTTGTTAAATAGTCATTTATATTCACAACTGATCCATTATATCGATTACACGTTATTATTTTCTTCGGCTTTGTTTCTTGTCGACGACGAAATCATTAGGCGCGCAGTTCCTTGATGGAGTTTATAGTCAGTGGTGTGAGTTTTTGCATAATTATGTTTTTGTGTTGTTATGTTTATGCGACTTGAAGGTTTCGAGGTTGGGTGTGGGCACCATTGCAGAATTATCAGACGTGACTTCGGAAAAACAGTATAAAAACCTTAATCAGGGTGGTGGGTAGACAAGCGTCGAAATTCACACTCCGCTGCACTGCACCTCTCTTTCTCCAGAGTAGCGGTACTTTAACAAGCACTCCCAACTCTCCGCACTATTAACCATACAGTAACCGGCCGGTAGCCATATTGACGAAGTTCGTGGCGTCACCACACTTCATTGAGAGAGTGACCTTTTATAACTTGGCCATTCCTAGTAGCTTTACAGGGCAAGGCGTGTGATCGATAGGCAGGGACTGTTTGCGAGTCGCCCTGGACGGTGGTAACGAGTCGAGGAGCACAAGAGCAAGAAGCAACAGGTTCGTGGGGAGTGCGAGGGCTGCAGCTTAGAGATTGTCAACGCGCGGGGAGAAGTGCAAGTGGGAGATTCGGGCTTGGCTAACGAGTGTTTACAAAGGTTACGTCCGTGATTTCATTAAAACAATAATTTTAAAATGTTTAGTATTCCAGACTACAGGTGGTTTTAATTTTTACTAAAGATTTCGAACATCGGCTATCAAGAGAGTGCTGACAATTTTTTAAAAATTGTTCCAAAAATGTAGAGTGGCGTTCGCAGTATTATTGCCAAATACCAAAGACCACCTTACTTTGTTACATACTGTTTTTTTATGTATGGCTGTACGCCTCGTCGTCGTCGAGGTCATTAGAGGCAGGATGGAACTGGGGAAAAGGAACGGGAAGGAATTCGGCCATGGCCTTTATAAAGGAAACGTCGCGGCATTAACCTGGAGTGATTTTGGGAACTAATAGAAAACACAAATCTGGATACCCGGACGGGGATTCGAACTGGCGTCCTCCTGAATGCGAGGCCAGAGCGTTAACCGCTCACCCACCACGCTCGGTGTTATATAACTGCGCTAAAAGCTATCTGGTCATAAGAACAAAATCTATATATCTTTATAAACAATTGACTCCACCTGTTTTTGAAGGTTAGGGCAAAAACAATTTACCTATTTTGGACAGTCGATTACAAAGTCTCAGTAAAAGCAGACTTTTTCTCTAATTTTAAAGTTTTGATTTTAAACATTAATAGAAGTAATTTTGGTTCCTGAACACTTACTTGAACATAATAAACTTAACTCAGTGTTTCAAAATTTGTTAAAACATGACACCAACCGCTGGCTCACTCAGATGAGATATTCAGTACTGAAACACTTAATGTTTTCTCAAGTCACTCATACATGCATGCAATATACCTCCTGTTCCCTCTGTAGACTCAGCTGGCTGCGGCACCGAGATAGTGTCCGGCACTGATACAGGGTTAGCATGTTAGACTCCTGGAGGACCTGAAATTTTCATCATCAGAACTTTGCCGGCAGGGTAGGGGAGGTGGTGATGCACAATACATAATCACCAGATTGTGCACCAAAGTCCTGGGCATAGAGCATATGGAGTGGATACACACGACATTGTTGATTCGTCCATCTGGTAGGGACGTTAAGCCTGGCAGCCACTTTGGACTTTTCGGAAGAGTAGACCCTGCGAGGTTTATACTTACTTTCTGTCGTTATGCACTTTTGATTTTAGCCAAAAATGTCAAACGTTAGCCGCCTCGTTATTTAATACAGACCTTTCTCTAAAAAAAATTAATTATTCAGTCATTAAAAATAATTCTCCTTCGGTTTCTTTTGTTCAACATTGATTTTTGTTTTATTGTACTCTCAGTGTTTAAAACTTTCACAAGTTTAACAAAAAACTCAAACCAACAATTTCTTAAGCCAGTCTACTATAACAACGAGTAAAACAAAACCTAGATACAGTCAGCGATGTTCATTGAATAAATCTTTGGTTTACACGCTAGCCAACTTAAACATCTCACCATATTATTTTAACTATTACTTACACAAGTTAACTAATTCTGTGGTTGTTATCTCACAACCCGAAAGGCCAGTATTGGGTTTCACTCACTGCCCTCTCTCCAAAAATAAGCAACCCTCTACCCTGCATACGTGCGCTACCACAGTCACACACACACTTACAACTAAACGTACGAATTCTGTCACACTGGGGACCCATCCCAGTGAATCTTCCTAGCCGCTGCCTTCGAGTGGTGAAAATATTCCCCAAGGTAACCTCCGAAGCTCGCACACGGGCAAAGCGTTCACAAGAAGAAGATTCATATTTGGTATTAAAAATATATAGTAATTGTTACTGTCACTCATACATGCCTAACATTTTGATTGAACAATTTTTCTTAAACTACAATAAAAACCATCTTCAACTCTGTATACATGAAATTAATTAAGTGGTGGGATGGGTTAAAGAGAGTGGAAGCTCAGTGTCATGTTACACTAACCACTGCGTCCTATTCAACTGTGGTATTTAAGAATTGTGGAAACTAGGTGAAACTGCGTTAAAGGTGTAAATAATAATAAAAAAACAGTGAAATGCTAATCGAACCGAACCTCTCAAAGATAGGGTTCCGTACTCTAATAACAGTCAGTGATACGGATGTGGTGACAAAATAAACGCTTGAAATATTTTCACGTTCGGTTACGGACTCTATCAAACGCCGCACAGCGGCGTTGCCGGTCAGGCCACTAGTGCAATCTTTCCTAGATGAAAGCATTTTAGAGACTGACCGGACATTTCCAAAGTTACGACCAAAATTTTAAAAATATATATCTAAGTCCTTCATTTGACGAGCTCTAAACATATATACCCCAAGTGCCAGAGAAGGGACAAAACATAATACCCATTTTACGTCTATGAAACTACCATAGAATGTAATTTTATTAAATTTTAAATGAAATTTTCGATTTTGGAACAACAAAGCTAATAAAACGAGCAAATCGGATGCGCTGATATGTCTGTGGCACACGAACGGACGGTCACACAACGTGTGCAGACTCGTAAGAAGACAGGAAATTCCTGACTAAGGACATGGCCCACTTCAAATGCCAATTTTTGTTTTTACAAAAAAGGATTGTTGGCCATAATGGTCTGAAACAGTTGTCGGGCATTATGAGAAGAAAGCAAATTTTCTGAGTCCTGGAATGTATTGATATTTTTTTGCTTTAGTGAAACTTAAAATACAAATTTACTTCAATGGCAGAAAAGCAAAATTATGGGTATCAGAAAGAGAAATTCTGGCGTCAGTTTAGCAACTAAGATGCAGCTGATCAAATACTACTCTGACTGCAATTAATCACTGATTTTGAAACAAGACGATGTACTGACATCTTTCGATATATTTATTTTACCCTTACTTGATATTAGGCTACGCTAAGCAGGTACCGAATAACTTAAAATACAACTATCGAAATAATTAAATACAATGGTCAGTTAGAACATTATGACCACCTAACCACTACCGATATAAACCCGTCCAGGTGATGGCAGCGTCACCTGACGAGAAAAGACTGCTAGTCAGACACACGCACGGTGCATGTAGTATCAGTGAGCGTGCTATCCCTGTTTAGAATAGGGAAGGCACACGATCTATCTGAGTTTGACCGAGGACAGATTGTGATGGCCCGGCACGAGCATTTCGGAAACAACACGACTTGTCGGTTGTTCGAGGAGTGCTGTGGTGAATGACTTCAACAAGTGGCGAAACCAAGATGAAACCATGTCCAAATGTCGAGGGGTTGGGTGGCTACTCTTCATTACAGATGTCGGACATCATAGGCTGGTCAGGCTGGTAAAACAGGACAGGCGGCGAACTGTGGTGGAACAAAAATTAGATTTTAATGCAGGGCAGAGTAGATAGAAGTGTGTCTGAACACACAGTGCAGCGAACACTCCTAACGATGGGCCTCCGTAGCAGAAGACTCATGCATGTGCCAATGTTGACACCACGACATCGGCAACTCCGACTGAAATGGACACGTGACCATCGTCACTGGACGTTCGCGCAGTGGTAGAGCGTTGCATGGTCTGATGAATCCCGATACCTTTTTCATCATGCAGATGGGAGGGTGCGAATCAGCCATTTTCCAGTGGAACAGCTTCTTGACACCTGTACTGCGGATCTGAGACAAGCTGGCGGCGGCCCACTTATACTCTAGGCAACATTCACGTGGACATCCATGGATCCAGTGGAGCTCGTGCAAGGCACCATGACGGCCAATAAGTATCGTACCCTCGTTGCAGACAACGTATACCCCTTCATGAAGACCATGTTTCCAAACGGAAATGGCATTTCTTATCAAGACAATGTGCCATGTCACAAGATCAGGAGTTTGATGGAGTGGGTCGAGGAACACAGTGGCGAGTTGTAATTGGTATGCTGCCCCCCCCCCCCAACTCGCCAGATCTGAACCTGATCGAACACACCTGAACGTGGCGTCATAACTCATTGCCATCCACCCCGGAATTAACGGTAATTAGGTGATTTGTTTGTGCAGATGTGGTGCCTCCAGCGACCTACCAAGGCCTCATTGCTTCCATGCAAAGTACGTCGCCGCTGTTATCCGTGCCAAAGGCGGACACACCGGCTATTAGGTAGGTTGTCATAATGTTCTGGCTGATCAGTGTTTACGAGGTTAGCGAAAATGTAACTACAATGGACGACTGAATTGCTGTTTCATAAAAATAAAATTTGGAAGAAAGATGGGTTCAAAGTAAAAAGCAAGCACAAAGATAGGCTGTTAGAATTTTATAAAAAATAGAAACCTACCATAAATAAACTTGCAATTTAAAACATACACAAAGACCGTAAACTTAGAGACTTTCAGAGGAAAAAGAAAGATTTCTGCTGTGTTATGTCATGGATAAAAAGAAAATCTAGGCTGCAAAATATGGTATACCCGGGAGCTGATACAGACTCTTACCACAATTTGATGCTCTGCATCTTGTCTTGTCACCTTATCCTTTCAATGTACTGTTCCTAATTCTTTTTCCAATATCCATCCAAATATCATATTTGATACCGAAAATGGGTGTCTCAACCAATACTTAAGCAATGGTCTGACTACGATTATGTAACTCAATTCCCTCACTTCCATGGTACGCCTTCATAACCTAAATAAAGGATTTTGAAACCTCTTCCTACCACCTGTTTCACATGACCTGCCCATTTAAGTTTAAGATTAAATGTCATGCCAAGATATTTACATTGAAGGTTTCAACAAGCAATTTGACCTCCACACTATAGTCATAAAAGATTTATTTTTCTATCTGTGTACCAAGTAAATTGACTCTTCATGTTATCATATATATTATTTCTATAAGATGTTTTTTCCACAAGCCATTATTTCCCTTCATACATAACTGAAATCGATAAATGAGGTATAATTTAAAGATTAAGGTCTACGGCGTGGTCACATCATACTTAAAGAAAGGAATTTTACGGAATTCTACCCATAAAGAGCAAAATTTTCATTATATGCATAATGTATTTTTTGTCACGAGCTGTTTATCTTCCTTGATATCTACCCGAAATCAAGAAATGAGTTATTATTGTAGAAATTAAGGTCTCCGCTTTGGTCAAATCATATTTTAAGAAAGGAATTTTCGAAAACCGACCCTTAGAGAGCAAAATTTTTTGTCAAGAGTCATTGATCGCCCCTGATATCTAACCGATATAGATAAATGAGGTATCATTTAACATTTTAAAGATTAAGGTCTCCACCAGTCACATCATATTTTTAAAAAAGGAATTTTTCGGAATTTTCCCCATAAAGCGAAAAATTATCATTATTTTCATAACGTATTTTTTGTCACGAGCTATTTATATCCCTTGATTTCTAACCAAAATCGAGATATTGTTTTAGAGAGTCAGGCCTCCGCTTTAATCAAATCATATTTTAAGAAATTTTTTTCTGAATTCTACCCTTAGATAACAAAATTATCATTATTTCCCTAACGTAATTTTTTTTATCATATCCCTTGATATCTAACCAAAATAGAGCTCTCTGATTTGGTCACATGATATATTAAGAAAGGAATTTTTCGGAATTTGGCCCTTAAAGGGAAATTATATCATTATTTCCATAACGTGTTTTTTTTTTTGTTATGCGCCATTTATCTCAATTGACTCCTAACCTAAATCGATAAATGAGGTATCATGTAAAAGATTAAGGTCTTCACTCAGGCAGCATTATAAATTAGGAACGAAATTTTTCGGAATTTGATCCTTAAAGGACAAAAGTAATAACCGTGAATGTAGCGCGTATGAGACAGTTCAGAGCCAAGCCTCTAGATAGCAGTAGCACATATCACAGTGATATTAATAAACTACTTCACTGGCGTCGACTTTTGTTATGTACCTATTACACTATACAACTGAGGCGGTTTTTCTTTCATTCTATTACAAACCCCCTACCTTACTATTCATTGTATTCGCGAAATTTTAGCACGGGTCATCTAGTTTATTTTTATTTCATGTTGAACTACAGCTAGATATTCTATCCAGATTCCTTGCAGTTCTATCCCGTTTTAATCTTATCAAATAACATCATGTCTATTGCAAACAACGTGACTTCCAGCTGTAAACCATTACCGCAATCATTCATTAGGATAATGAATAACTCTGGCTCCAATACGCTGCCCTCTGACATTTCAATTTGTATCTCTTATGTTTCTGTATTGGCACCCTAACTCTCTGCCTTCTACGTTTTAATTATTTTTTAATAAACACCTTGTAATCAGCGATCAATTTAATCATAACGAAACTAACATTATGGTGGGTGGAATAAGAGTTCTCATTTGATGGAGTACTAAAATTTTTGGAATGTAATTTAGTGAGATCGCCAGGTCCAAAATGATGTCCCGTAAATGGCAAAAATGTTCCTTAATACAAGACAGGACTAATTTCGTTCTTGTGACTAACATTATACTGTACTACTATTTTTAATAACCTAAATGAAGGTCGTACTACCACAAGTTATTTAGAAAAAAAATACTACAATGTTAACAACTGTCATTTTTGAAAAAATGACTAACTACTTAGAAAAATCCTAGGTGAACTTTTTTTAACGTTCTTTTCAATACACTGAGCGAACAAGAACAAAAATTGTTCAGGTAAAAGTACTTATTCATACCTAACGTGTTGAATGCGTGGTAACGCTCTAGCATCGCATTCGTGAGGTCGCGGGTTCGAATACCCGCGTGGCCATCCAGAATTGGATGTTCCATGGTTTCGTCAAATCAATCCAGGCGAATGCCAGGGTGGTTTCTTCAAAAATTTTGTGGTCGAATTCCTTCTCATTCCTTCTCTCCAGTCCTTTCACGCATCTAATGACCTCGACGTTGGCAAGGCGTAAAAAAATTAATAATAATATATATATATATATTCCTAGGAATTTTCGCAGATAGGTCTCTGTAATGCATTTTAAAATCCTTAGCCTATAGCATCACAAGATTGACATCCATCCCATCCGTAATATGCTTGGGTTTCCTTTGTAAAATAAAACTTTGCCTGTTTTGTTTGTGCTGATCTTTCGGTCTTCGTGAGACTAAAAGATGTACTGGCTGCAGAATGTGACTACTATTTTAAGTACAGCTATTGGCTCTTAAGATTACCGTACAGTAACACGCAAGGACGCTATAGACGTCGCTAGGAAAGGCAGTGGCTTTAGTCCACGACATTTCACAACACGGAACAAAACATCATGACTTTAAATTAAGCTTCACATTTGTCGTAACCGTGTGCACTTCACTACATGTCGATTGCCATCACGTAAATAATTATGAAAATAATTTTTTTTACATTGTTTTGTATATGTATCTCGAGAATTGCTGGACTAAATTTGACCTGGTTTCTCTTTTTTTTTTAACTATGTATTTTGACCAGGGGCGGATCCAGGATTATGATCTGGGGGGGGGGCTTGAGCGGAATTTGGTTTGGGGGGGGCTTGGCTTGAGTGAATTTTGGTTTGGGGGGACTTGAGACGGTTAAAAAAAAAGGTCTCCAAAATTATTAGTGTATCAGGTAGCTATAAACTTGAGCATTAACGTGACTTCACCCCAAATCTATCGAAGATATAACAACATTTATGGAAGAATAGCAGAGGCTCAACAAATTCTACAAAGCCCTCCGTGGTAGCATACTCATATAGCTATAACTTATAAATTTCAATTAGCATTTTGCGAGTTAAACTGTGTACTTGCTGGCTGACAGAGACAGCCAGCTAACCGAGGCTACTGTGTATAGGAACGAAAGCTTACTTCTGCTGTGGACCCCGCGACCCTGGCGGGTGGGGTTAGCGTGGTAGTGGAAGAAGGAACCCAGGCGCTGCCGGCCTGATCGATCTGTTGCCATGGCACCGCACGCGCCCGCCACACAGCCCACGGATTTTCCCTTTCCGTGCGGCATGCTGCTTAACACGTGCAGCCAAGTTTTACATCACACATATACACTACGGCAAATCAATTCGCAGATATCTGTGTGAAAGTAGCATTTTTCACGAAGTTTTTAGTCGTAATATTTCGACCGCTCAAAACCCATATGGTACGATATTATGTTTATAGTGGCTGAAATAAATAGATTTTTCATTTTGGGGGGGGGAGAGAGGGGATTTGTGGCTCTGCATTGACGAGATCGATAGAGTCGGAAAAGGATGGGGAAGAAGGAACCAGAACAAAATAGACTTCACGAAGGAACCATCATGTCGTCTGCCTGTAATGATTTTGGAAAACGATGGAAAACCAAATTATGGACGGAAGAGGTAACCGAAGTCAGGTCCTGTGAAATGACAGTCCCGAGTACTAAGCGCTCACCCGCGGGCGCAATGAGATACATCCCAAGGGACCTTCCAGGAGGCTGTTAAAGATCATACTGATAGGATGTAACGCCAGAAAAATCTTGCATTTAGTTTCTTAAAAAAAAATGCATATTCGTACTGCAACGACTGTGTGTTACAACTAAAAATATAAATCCTTATAGTAAAGCAGTCCCCAGTAATTTCTTGGAATACTACTCATACACTGGTCGTACTTTCCTTCTCTATATAAAATTTTGATGATCAGTACGTCCCAGTCGAAAAGTTATTTTCTTAAAATAAATAACACCGACTTACAAAACGAGAAATTATAATATTTTTCACGTCTTTGATAAAAGTTAAATAATATGTTGGAATATCGCACGTATGGCCGAACAAGAATTTATGTAGATCACATAGAATTCCATTTTCAGACGCATAGTACAATACGTAACTATTTAAGTCTGTATGAAAACGTTTGAATAGATGTTCATTGTGCAATGTATCCAAAATGGACTGAAAAGGAAATATTACAGCAAAAGTTAGTAATATAATAGGTATTTAAAAGGATTATAGAAATTTTACATATGGAGTTTTTTTCACTACGAAACGAGAAAATCTCGTTTTTTTCCTAACGTCTTAAAAATTTTATAATTTTCAATGTGACAGTTATAGTTTGAGATAGAGCATACTATAGACAATTTCGTGCTTTCCTGTTTATGCTGCGTTGTTTTAGTTATTGGTTAGTTTCTTATGCTCAGTACACTGTTGAGTAAAGTATGCACTTCGCCTCCCCTTTTATGTGAAATTCGTGATGAATTGCAGGTATAGGTTGAAACGATTTCTTCTAGTAGGAATTTAACGCGAGAAGAGAGCATAGAACACGACAAGACGAAAAGAATAATTTATTCGGTTCAGATTTAAATTTCATCTAACGTTTTATGCTGAAATAAAATAAACAGTACATCTGCAACTGTATTTATGGGACCCATTCTTCCAACTGAATTTACGGTTGTCGACGAGCCAAAGAGGTCAGCTGATAACTAATTATATGCTAACTTTAGAAGTCTTGACGTGCAGTTCAATGAAGGTCGTAATTATGCTTTATAGTTGTTTTTATTCTATTAAAAAGTCTTTAGATATTGAGGCTACGTTGTATTGTTGATGTGCCTATTAGCGTGTATTTAAATAAAAAGAAAACCTTAAAAAAAGTTCAATACCTAATGGAAAAATACCACACCCTAGCGCCAAGTACTGTAAGGTGAGGCCTGGGCGCTAGTGTCTCCTGTCCCGCTGTGCCTCCAGAGTTCAGGCCCAGCAGTATTGCTGTAGCCTGAACGGAAGGAAGGCTTGTAATATACGTCGTGTGGATACAGACAACTTGTCTCTTCGTATCAACACCTCCTAGAGACTACTTTTGTTTACGCCGGCTGGATGAATTGCTGATTACGAAAGTAGACGTTCATCAAAGCTGTCATCTCTGTCAATGTAACGAACAGTTAGGCTCTCCTTCTCACATGAAATCCTAACATATATTTTACTCTTTGCGCTTCTTTTCTTCTTTTTCCTCACTTTTGGCCATGTGCCAGCCAACCCCGAGCACAGATGGCCAACCTGTCGCAAACACATTTTTATAACAAAGCAGACAGTGGTAACAACTACCATGAATATTTTAGCAATGGAAAACATAGTCCTTAGTTCAATGATTATAATGTACTATTCAAGTTAAGCCTACCCCATGCAGCCTGTGTCACAGTAAACAAATAAGGTAGTATTGAAAAATTACTTACTGAATTAAATTTACGACAATCGCCACTCCTTCCGTCACAAATAGAGAACTCACAATATTATTTTGTTAAGAAGGCTATATATGTCTCATGGCCAGCAGGTGGCACTTCCACTCACTCCACAGGAAAAATTAGAAGCTGATGGTCAACCTGCTCCCTACGCCAACCAGACTGGGTTTCCCCCACTACCAATATTGCTTACGGAGAATTCTGTGAACAATATCATAAAATCTACCAAAGTATGGATACAACTAGTACAACAACAATAAGATACAGCTTACTGAATGGACATGACTAATGCCATGTATGAAAGAATTATGGCTTTCTCGGTTAGTCGCCTTGTAATTTCACTGACGCGCTATCCCGGTGGGAAGCTCGAGAAGATTTTACGCTACTGCCATGTAATTAAATTTAGGACATTTCGAACTGTTCCCGTTGCCACCATCCTAACTGCAGTTTTTCATGATTTCCAGAAACCACTCCAAGCGGGACGCTTCATTCACGAGTGTGTGATTTTCCCTGTGTCTGATCCGTACTTCCTTCCGCGCGCTAGCGAATTCGTCGTCGACTGACCGTATAGCCCGGTTTTTTCAATTTATTGGAAGTGTGTGACGAATTACACAAAAAGTGCCTTGTATGTTACGGCACAAGGTGAAAACACGACTCTTTTGGCAGAATACAGTTTCCGTATGAATTCCATTAAAGAAAAATTTGACCACCGTTTCTCTAGTCTACAAAATATATTATCGCTCATGAGACTTGCCACTGTAGATTCACCGTATTTAACTTTAAATTACAGCGCATTGTAGAAACTAATTTACGCAATCAATGATAAAATTCAAATCTGAATGTACCTCGCAGTAAAATTAGCAGCAGAGAAATAAATAATGCAAAATTCGTTTGCGTGTTTCATTGCTAAAATAACAGAAATTTCGATCAGAGAAATATTCAGACATATAAAGAAGTTAACCTCTAAAATGTTTCTGACTTGTTAAATACTCATAATTAAATTCCGCCTGTTACACGGTATTTGTTATTAAAAATGCTTTTGGTATTCGCTATGTACTCTTGCAATTCAACCGAAAACAGAAAATGAGATATTGTTCCTTTAGGCCAATTAAAAGGGGCGAAAGCAAAGTACTTCCAGACTATGTTTAAGAAAGTGTGATATTGTTCGGGCTTGGAATTCGTTAGAACCTGACTTCGGTTCCCGGATTCAAAATCCAAATTACGGTTTTTCCCATAAAACGTTTTTAGAAAAATCTTTCACTCACTGGACCACTTAGTGTGACGAAATCGCTGCAGAGGAATGTCGCGTACGTTAGTGCTGTGCCGGTCTCTTTCCAGCTCCTAAACTACAATCGCATCATGAAGCACTTGGTGTCATTAATCAAACTACACTCTCAGTTGACACATTCAAACGAAAGTCATGGTTTACTTTACACTGATGTAATGGAGCAATCAAAAACTACGTAGCTACATTTGCCTCATTTGAATCCTCCATCCCCCCCCAAGTAGCCTGACGTGGCTTGCTTTTGCCTCTACCCCCCCCCCCAACTCCCCCGCACGGCACGTAGCATTTTTCCTTATTGATTTCAGAAGACATTTTGTACTGTTTTATCTTGTCAGACAGTCTTAAATAACACACAGAGAAAATTAAATGACGGAAATAAATATTCACACGCTGTTGTGTGTTCCATACATTATTTTAACTGTGACCAATTATACGAATGGAAAGCTACGTGGTTTGGCTTGGAAGGCCACGTAGTTTATGGACGCTCCCTAACATATATGATTTTCAAAATACGTTACATTTTTAATAACGACCAACTACTTCACCAAATCACTAAACCTTTTATCAGCGGAGTGGGCCTTAGAGTAGACGTACAAACGACATAGCTGTAACCGATTACAGCGCTCTGAATGAATTAAACCAAAATATTACAAATGTAGGATGATTGTTATTTGAGTTTTCGTGTTGTGTTAAGGAAATAACCAATAACCATCATTACAAATACAAATTTAGTTTTACTGATTTATTTTTAAGAATACAGCCTTAACAAATGGAATTCGCCGGGAAACAAATAAATTAAAAGATGGAAATAGGACTTCAGGGAATACAAAATTGTTGAAATTAGTTACGGTGTTAAAAATCTGAATTTTTCACAAAAATTCTGTTCTGGTCTAAGCTGAGAAAACCTGTGTGTTTTTTGCATAGCTGTCATCCTTAACGTATTATTATCGTTCTACAATACGATAGTGTATCGTGCATTTGAAACCTCCTTACCTTCTATTAATTTTACTGAAGTTTCTTGATGTGTACGTATATGAAAGTATTAGCCTTATACAGAAACCAAGAATTCGCAGTCAATACGATGTTTCGCCTTTAAATCCAGTAAATACCTGCATTATCAGCCTTGTGTTATTTTCACATTTTACATATATTTGTTTGCGAGACAAAAGAACTAATTATAAAATCGTGAATGCTGTTTTTACAATTGACAACAAGAGGAGTGGAAATTGACAGGCGTGTTTTGACTTGCTGAAATTTGTCGCAGTGAAATGCGAATGGGAGTAAAAATGTATGGTCTTTGACAGATGTTTTTATTGCACACAGAAATTTAAATAACTAGAACATTAAAATGTTCAGACTTAAGTCTTCCTATGCTCAGCTAATAATTTAAAGCACAAAACATCCGCCTAAGTATGAGAGGCAGTTTACGGGTTCGAGTTCGGCGTAGGGCAGTTGTTTCATTTTTGGTTTGGTGTTCAAATTCTCTGGAATATCATGGTGTTAATTTCATAACAGGATCAAGGTGCTAAGACAGAAGTTCGAAATTTTATATCCGCCGGCGTGTGGATTTGATTATTAGACATTCGGTTTATACTGAATGACTTCACAGACTGAACTTAGCGCAAACAGATAGTGTACTTCGGCTCAATACAACACTTATATAATCGTGGAGTTCTCTTGGACTCCTGAATTTGTATAATACGAATATTTGTATGAATAAATAAACCGGTTTGTCTAACATTCAGGTTGATAGAAGACAACTGTTTACCTGCAAAGGTAAATGAGTGTACTGTACCTTAGTAATGAATAGCGCAGACCATTTCTACACGTAGTGAAAGAAGAGATGACAAGTACAGTTTGCAGCCAAAGCTTACCTGCAACAAACAGAAATGGAAATAAGGCTTGGTGGTATGACTTACCTTAGATTTTGGAACACTCATGCATTCCAGTAATATGATAAATATGTTAATGTTTTGTTTATAGAGAAAAAGTAAAAAAAAGAGGAATCTTTCAACATTTTTCTAGTCAGTACCATCAAATTTTTGTTCCACTGAGTTCTGGAATTGATCTAATTATTATTTGATGTGGTCTGGGATGCATACAATGGGTGTCTAAGATTAATTTCAATAGTCTCCAAGTGTGTTCAGCCTGATAATTTCGTCAACATATGACGTTTAGAAACTGCATCTGCTGTCTTTATCAGGTGAAGTTCGATCTACTACTTCGCATCATAAAGACAGCATTGGCAGCGTCTATTCGCGAAATTTCCTCATTAAACATCCGTCATGACTATATTGTAACGATATCCTGGGAAAAAATCAATTCAAGCACTATGTGATAACCAGGGCCGGCGCTAGGAATTTCGGGCCCGGGGTAAAAATGGGCGACCTTTTTTTTAGCTCTACAAAATGACCAGGCGACAATGGGCGTAACCTTGGCTTCATGGTCTGAGGGCCCCTATAGTCGGTGATCGGGGCCCCCATCAGCCCGCGGGGCCCGGGTACTTTTGACCTGCTTACCCCCCCCCCCCCCCTAACGCCGGCCCTGGTGATAACTATCAGAGGCAGGATTCAAACCGTTGATACACCGAACACCTGTTTTCCACGCTGCGGGTCTCCCCCCCCCCCCTCCCTCCAGATTCCGTTTAGTGTGTCGGCTGAATATGAGCCTGTTGTACACAATCCTACCAAACAATTCATCCCTAACCCTATAATCGATTATATCTTTGGTTTTTCGCTCCAACGAACCCAACGACATCTTTGCATTTGAACTATAAAGCCTTGTTTGTGCTAGATGAGCTTTTCATTTCTTTTTGAAATTATAAATAAAAAGAGCAGCAATCCTGAGATAAATGGTACTACACATTTTTGCGCGTATCACTGAATTTTTTCGCGTCTGCATTCGCATAATTCCATCAAATGTTACTGCACACACAAAATAGTACGATTTATGCTCACATTCCTTCGTTGCACGCAACTTAACGCTGTTCTTGACAATGAAACATCGTAGGCCGATCTATCAGCATAGCGATACACGTGGCTATTGCATAAAACGGACTATAAATATTTGAACTACCTATTCCAACAGTCGAAAGCAGACATGAAAATGTGTACACAGCCTTTCAAACACATGGCGGGACGAAGCATCAGTTGTAGTGTCTCGGATAGGCTATGTAATGGTTGCTCCAAAGACGGAAAACCGCAGTTTAAGTTTGAGACTGGTTTTGTAATTGCGACATGTTAAGTCTCACTAGCTGAAGAATGACGGCATCAATCCGGGTAGCGATTGGCTAGGGACAATTCTCTCCGTAATGACGGCAGAAAGGGAAAACCTTTGCAATATCCAATTTGCTCTCAATCACATCCCCTATTTGAAAATACTGAACTTCGGGGCGCTTGGAAGTAGTTTGTCGAAATCACTCCAGGTAAATTCCAGGATTGTTCCTTCAAAATGCGATGGCCAAATTCCTTCCTGTTCCTTGACCCTAGTCCTATCCCACCTCTAAAGACATCGAATTCGGCGATGCGAAAAGCGATAAAGCTTATATATTAAATTAATATTAGTGCAAAGCCTCTAAAGTGTTTCTCTCTCATTGTATACCGATAAACCGACTGTAACAGTTCGCTGCTGCTTACAGCGGTCGAGTAGGGAAGAGAGTGGCGATTACAGCTACGAGAGATCGAGTAAGGAAGTGAGCGGTGTCGCTACGACTGCGAGAGTCAGTTAAGCGGGATAATCGCTCCAGGGCGATTAGCGACAGCGGCAACGGCTGTTGAGTGATAGCTATGTGACTTTTTAGTGAATAGGTGAACAGTTAATTTATTCTATGTCAAGAAAAGATAGGCTACTTTCGGAAACATATCGCAAGCTAAGTACATTACGTTGAACCCTTCTACTCCTGAGTGCGAGAAGAAATGGCTGAGGCAAGTGATGGATCCAACCCACCGAAGGAAGACAATACTCAAACAGTTGTGTCCCGTAGTGACTGTGGTATATCGGAGACGGTCAAGACGAAACTGGAGGCAGACCACAATGACATTGAGGAACTACAAATCATCACACAAGACAAAAAACAATCGGGAGGTCGCTGGTTTGAATCTCCGTCCGGGCATCCAGATTTGGGTTTTCCATGGTTTCCCCAAATCACTCCAGGCAAATTCCGGGATGCTTCCTTCAAAAGGCCATGGAAGAATTCCTTCCCGTTCCTTATTCCCAGCGCCATCCCGTCGACGAAGCCGTAAGTAAAAAAAAACATTGGTACACAATGACATATCTAAGCACAAACAGGATAGTAAACGTGTTTAGGAAAATGTGAGTAAAGATAGCATTTAGAGCCAAAAAACACCATACAAAAACAGCTTAACAGAAGTACACTTACAAATAAATACCACCGGTCTGAAATATACCAGTTAACATGCCAACAGTGTGACACAGTATGTACATAGGACAAACAGCCAGAAAATTTGAAATCAGGTATAAGGAATATCTGAGAGCTCTCAGATGTACCAACCACTTAACATTCGCAGAAAACTTGTTACAACATAACCATTCACACACCATCATACAAACAGATATGCAAATATTAAAGATTAATAACCACAACTAAAACATGCTGACTATTCAAGAAACCTTTCTCATACAAAAAGCACTCAAGAATGGTAAAAAAGTTATGAATGAATATATACACCTAACAAACCAAACTTTGTTTAAAACACTAAAAGATGATTGAATAAGGACACATCCTATACTCAAATATATCGCCACAGAACAGACAATAGCTAATGACCAAAGATTTAAAAAAAATACAAGTTAGAAAATGCAAAATCTTTGGCTCCCTGTTGCCAACAACAACAAAAGTATTTACACAGTTTGTAGTCGGCTAAATCTAAAAAATGCATCCTTCGAAAACATTTGATGGTAGTGATAGTGTGAGACGTGTAGCTGGCGTCGAACTGCGAACTTGCGCGTATTAATTCATGATATAAAACAGTAAGTAGTTAGTAATATAAGATAACCAATTTACAAGCAAACACAAAAATCAAGTAAACATGTCTTACATAAAGACGAAACGAGTTTGGCATAAAAAGCATTTCTTTTAGTTGCAAGACGGAAGAATAATAATAAAACAGTCCGAATAAGGTTTTAAGAGAAAGAAAAATAGGAAAAGTTGCCAGGAAAATTCTGGAAAACTGAAAGTGTTTTTTTTTATTTGGACTAATTTGGGTAATTATCTTTTTTAAATGTTTGTAATAGTCCGAATAAGGCTTGAAAGAAAGAAAAATTGGAATAGTTACAGGGAAAATCCAGGAAAAACTGAAAACCCTTTGGCCACGGTTTTGTTTTTGATAAACTAAAGATGATAACTCACGATTCAAACGATGGAAATCCGTGATTCTTTTTTGTTTTGTTCATTATACCCCTGGAATGGAAATAACTCAATTGAATATTTTCTATTGAACAAAAAATTAAATGTTGCTAGATCTGGAGAAATTCTGGATAAATACATTCCAGCCTAAATTAAAATAAAATTACCTTTGCTTTTATTTTTGTGTTGTTTTGCGATCTGCCCAACAAATGTAGTTATTTTATTTCTGTTCAATTGATATGAAATAACGACATGGACTTGATAATATCGAATAAGGCTTAACCTCAATTGGGCATGACAGCGTCCAATACACTACGCATTTAATCAAAAGTTGTAATGCGAAAAACAATGTGATTGTGATACATTGCGAGAGTCAGCTCGAACGAACGTTCCACTGTAGAATCATCAGCAGAAATATGCGTACAACACTCTCACGAAAGCTATGAACGTTGGAGCTAGAGGTTTTTTTCTCTTAGGCGCTACCAGGTGAAATGGAAAACCATTTTTGATCTAATTGATTTTGGGAACGATTCGCTAGCAGAATGAAATTATACTTATTCAAGTTGCCATTGAATATGGAAATCAATAAAACTCCACTTTCCCTGAAGCATAATGTGCATCTTCTAATCACAATAAGTATTCAGTTCAGTGTAAAAGCTAACAAGTCTTCCATTTGCTTTGGAATAGTTTTCCTTTGCGTCAAGTTACTGTAAGTCCGTTGATGTAATTGTACAGGCTTGCCGGAAGAACCATTGTAAGTTCTTACGCGTAAGAATCTATCAATTTATTCAGGCAGCTAGTTGTGTCAACAAATCTGTGTTCTGCGGGATCAGTTTGGTTATTCTCTCTTTTAAGATTACTGATGGTTGTTCATAGCTGAACGATTGTCGTCCTTGTTTTTTTTTTGTGACTAGGAACATGCTAGTTCCTGTGTATAATTGGCATGCAGGTTTCCCTACTTTACCTCTCATGTTTGCGAATACTTAAAGCTCCATTGAAACTCCTGGAAAAGGACAATGTTTACATTGCGCCTGTGGCCTCAGAGTTCTTCCAGATGTACTAACGGCAAATGGGACGACTGTTCCCTAAATCAGGGGTTTTAATCTGGGCCCGCTGTAGCTGCTCCAGTCCTGCATGGTAGCGTTTTAGCGCTCACGCTTACACTGGCCAGTGCGAAATGAATCAGTTATGCTCCAACTTACCACGCGTGATGTAGACAGCTGGTAGTAATCGACAAAAACAAGTTATAGTTACTACAATTCGTGCGTGAAGAGGCAGTTAGTTGCATGACGTATAATAAATCAATAAATTATTATGTAACTAAGTATTGTTGTGAAAATATCAAGTGAAATTTGTGCAAAGGAAAATCTTTTAAAATCTTTTCACTTGAACCTCTCCAGAGAAGCAAAATTTTTTGGAATTTACGTTTGCGGTTTTTGTATTTACTTTGTATTGCATTACGCGGGGCACCATGACCGCTTATGAACCGTGACCCAGCAGAGCTAGACCAGGGGATCCTCAACAGTGGGAGACGTATCGTTGGCGGTGATCTGTGGCTCACACTTTCAAAACAGTTGAAAATACTTTAAGGGATTCAAAATCGATATTGGTACTATTACTGCTCTTCCTTTAAACAACTCAGTACAAACATGGGAAGTTAATAGAATGCGAATGAACCTTTGCTTCAAACTGTAAGATGAGTGAATATTTTAACAGTAAAGGATTATTTCAACACATGAACGTTGCAGTGGGAAATAAAAATGTTAAATAAAGCAATGGTGCAACATAACTATTTTAGACTATTTTATCGAAAAGTATTTAAACTACACACAAGGAATTATGTATATAACGCCTAACTGTATCCGATGTGACGTAATAGAAAGATAATTTCTAAAATACGATGATAAAATTTGAGATAGTAGATACCAGGTAGTTTTGTTGTTGACGTGTTTTCACTGCGGGTATTAAGTCACATTTACGTAGTCAGCATTAATATGAAATGTTCAACATCCCAGAAGTGTTCGGTTGGAAGGTATCTGCGGTAGAGGAATATAAAATAGAGTCTGCTACGTGTATATATTTATATAGAGAGGGAGCTACTGTAGCAGCGATTCCCCTGTGCGGTGCCCCGCACCCACTGTGCAATTGGCCGCATCCGCTGGCTGCCGGGGTCGGAACTGTCCGAGAGGTCGAGTCGTCACACAAAGTTCCACGGTACATGAAGCCATGTAGGGGAAGGACACCGCGAAGATGCGGTAGATCAGCTCACTGTCCAGAAAAACAAAAGGCAGGCTAAAGGTCTCAGTCAGTAAACAGCACGGATCTTTGTTTACCTAGCCTGAGTGAGACGACAGTATCAGTGACACTGCCCAATATCGTAAAAGCGTCATAAGCAAGTCTACTTGGAGGTAGCGTGTATAATAAAGGGAATCTGGCAACGCGTTGCGGAACACTACAAGGGGCAGTCAAAATGTTCCCGGAATTTCATTGTAACTCATTATTAACAAAAGATAAGTACTCATTTACCTAAACTCCTTCAAAGAAGGCTCCTTCTGAACGCACACACTTCCTCCACTGCTCCTGCCATTGCTGGAAACAACGATGAAAATCCTGTTTTGGTATCTTCCGAAGTACAGCCGTCGCTTTGGTTCTGATGTCTTCTACGGTGGCAAAACGGTTACCTTTGAGGCCCATTTTCGTCTTGGGAAAGAGCCAGAAATCCGACGGCGTCCCGGCAAAAGGCAAGGAGGATGGGCACTGGATCACGACAATGCTCCTTCCCACACGTCGATTGTTTTGCAGACATGGCTCGCAGAAAAGAACATTCCAGTCCTCCAACAGCCTCTCTACTCACCGCATTTCTGTCTCTTTCCCAAGATGAAAATAGGCCTCAAAGGTAAACGTTTTACCACCGTAGAAGACATCAAAACCAAAGCGACGGCTGTACTTCGGAAGATACCAAAACAGGATTTTCATCGTTCATTCCAGCAATGGCAGGAGCGGTGGAGCAAGTGTGGGTGTTCAGAAGGAGCCTTCTTTGAAGGAGATTAAGTAAATGTGTACTTATCTTTTGTTACTAAAGAGTTACAATGAAATTCCGGGAACTTTTTGACTGCCCCTCGTATTTACATAATTCACCCTAGAATAACTTGCCATTTTTATCAGACCGTGCTGTTCATACACAGGGCTCTGAAGTTTACGAGATAATTAGACTTTCCAAGGCGACCTCGTTACATTACCTCTGGTAGTTCTGGAAGCACGCTGATTCAAACCAGATCTCTTCTTTCGGAGCTATTGCAATCGAAAAAAAATAAAATATTTTTCGTGTTTCTTTTGGCAATATCGCTGAGGCGTAGATTACATGTCGTTTACTGTCTTGGAAATTATACTATTTGAGTGTAAAAGATTGCGTAAAGTAGTTACCATCTAAAAATAGTAGAGTTGCGTAGTAAAGAAAAGCTGAGTTATTCTTAGAAACAAAGCCCGACTTTTCATTCTTGATTTGAGCTTTCAAAAGCCAACATTAAACTTAATGTTATGTTAATTTTTCATATACAGCATCTTGTAGTATGCATTTTATGATTTTCTCAAAGAGCCGTGGACGTTATACAATAAGACATTCAAATATAATTTCGAATATAAAGAGCTATTTTTCGTTCAGATGTCGAGGGATTAGCAGAAAGAATATAACACTAACAAGCTGACTTAAGAAATAGCATATCCACTCTCTATGTACCGTAAAACGGGGCTACTTTGCACATGTTTCGATATTTTTTTTGGTAGTTTCTTATTTTTAACACCGAAGATTAATGATATTTTTGCTCCAACAGATCAATGTGTCCTTTGGCTATCAAACTCATACCAATATCAAGCCTTACAGGCCCCCCACAATTGTATATATATATAATGTGTCAAAGTTACCCCGAATGTGGGGTTTCTTTGACAAGGCATTAAAATGTAATTAATGCCAAAGATCTAAAGTGTAAGGGTTAATTTAACATCATTTTGATAAAATATTAAAATTTTATGCATTACAGGGAAAATTGAATTAAAAACAACGATCTATAGAGATCAATCAGTCATTTTTACTATAACTTTGGTTACAAAATTATAGGCACTTAATCAGTATTGTAATTATTATCTTTGGAATCAACAAACATTAACATCATTAGCATTATATCAATCAACTTTGGCAAAAAACGTAACATATTTGAATAACAATAGAAGAAGTTAAAAATAATTATTAATCTGTATCCTCGCACACCATACATTCATAGGACAGATTGGTTGTGCCTTTGTTACACAAGCCACAAATCCAATTTTTGCAAGTGATGCAACAAATCCAGCAGCAGGATGATGATGGAACTGGAAATCACATTTACAAATGTTACAGAGATTGTTGTTCTTCTTGCCCTTCTCCTTCTTCTGCTTGCCCCTTAATATCCTTTTGCGAGACAACTCACTTAAAGGAACATCGTCATCGGAAGAAGTCTGGCCTGTCGTAGGCGCCAATGATGAAGTCAAAGTTACCCTTACTGTTAAAGTAACCCCGTTTTATGGCATTTTATTTGAAGCAGATGTTTTACGAGGAGATAAGTTTATGTCTTATCCTGAACTGATAAATGGTATTCTCAGAAGTAAACGAGGTTTGGGAGGCTGATCCTTTAAAAACACTCGTGATTTAATGCTGCTACCATTTCAGAGTACATACATGCAGCGTGGGGAAGTATGTTATTGATTTAATCTGTACTTCCAGGAGTGATGGTACAGAGAGATATCTAGAGCACTACCTTGCATACCAGTGAAAATCCTTGTATGGACGGCAACTCATTGTAAGCGTGTCTTATTTTTGTCCTGTCCCAACATTGGAATTTGTGATTATATCATCTCCAGTCTATGACACTAGTGCATTGATGAACACACACAAACAAGATTCTCAGCCGATGTGTAGAATATCGTCTCACGAAAAAAGATAAAAACAGATGGCTGGTTATTGTGAGAAGCAGGTTTTGCATTAGCCGTTAATGTGTAAACAGAAAGTGTTGCAGAGTTACGAACCGCCAGCCACGTTAATAAAGTTGAGCCACGCTGGGATTGGGGCAATTTACGTGCGGCGTGGTAAAAACAAATCGCTTTAATTTGCATGTTAACATCTTTTATTTTTGGGGACCAACAATTCTGCGGGAGCTAGATTATGACGTCAAACTCTACCTTGGTGCTAATTAGCCAATGTGAGGACGACTTGGGGCGCAGCGTGACTGCGCTATTTCAATTAACCGCGATTAAACTCTTAAACTCTTTAATCTGCAGGTCGGAAACCACGAACGGGACTTGTCAAAGGAGAGTTTCTCAGTGCCAACTGATGTGTTAACGAATTGGTAGGGCCTTTTATTACATAGGCAGGGCAGACATCCAAACTAATGTACGTTTCTGTCGTGTAATTAATACCGGTAAAACTACTTTTGCTGAATAGAAAACAGTTGTATAGAGGCCCTAATAGGTTCTGTCTGCTCGTTCGCCCGCCTGAACAAAGCAATGTGAGCGATATTTTTATTCATAGCCTTTATCACACCCGAGCAGCAAGAAAATCTATACAGGGCACAATGACACATGTCTAATAAAAGAAAAGAGGGAAGAAAATGTAAGAAGAAAACTGTTTCTTAGCTACAGCTATATCTCAGTTATTCCTCGAGCTCTCTGAGAGATTTATGTTTTCGGGTAATTCAACGCACAATATTTCATAAACCATTTTAGTTTGAAAATTTATTTTCAATCATGCTACACAGATTTATGAGTTTTAAAACAATTTTTTTTAGCTTGAGTTCGTTGAGAATGAGGTTGGTACTCGCTGATAAGCAACGCCTGAAATATACAGAGTGAGAGATTTTTTTTGTTCATTAAATTGTTTAAGAGATGAAACAGCGTACGAAATATGGCTAGCAATTTGTTTTTCAGTGTTTCCAGAAGGTCATACATCATTTTGCTGTTCGTCATTTTTCGGGCAGAATATATTGGGTGCCTGGTATTAAATCTCGTCGGTAGTTCGATTTGTCATCTAGCTCAAAGTATTCAGCACGTAGGACCTTAGGAAGGTTCCAGAAGATTTTATTTTCATTTTTGATGAACTTGACCACTGAGTTAAATTAAATATGAAACTGATTAATACAGTCCAAACAAGAGATTTTTACAATTGTCAGAAGCACTTTGGTATGCAACGATAATAACTTTTTGATTTTTCTTTTTTCATCTGCTCCCCTTATCGGACGTGTGTTTAAAAAAATAGGCCTTAGCTGATTAAATCAGTATCGAACAATAGCAGCCGGCAGTGTGGTCAGTGCGCTTGAGACCCCGCCCATTGGCCGCTCCGACTGTGGTTTTTTAGGTCGTTTTCCGCATCTATCAAGGCGAATTACGTGACAGTCTCCAATCTCCGCTTCATAAACTAAACATTTACAAATAAAAAATATACCTGTCACACGCTGAACATATTTACAGGTTTCAGTGACAGATAGAAACTCTTCACTTCCACCATTAGTACGCAATACGTCGTGGTAGGTGTAAAATGCTTGGCGTAAGCAAGGGAATTACTCTGGCCTCGCATTAGGGAGGACGCCGGTTCGAATCCCTGTCTGTGCATCCATATTTGGGTTTTCCATGGTTTCCCCAAATCACTACAGGTAAATGCCGGGATGCTTCCTTCAAAAGCCCATGGCTGAAATCCTTCCCGTTTTTTGTCCCCGATCCCATCCTGCCCCTAATGACCTCGACGTCGACGAGCCATAAGTAAAAAAATTAAAAAGCAAAGGCATGCGGCGGTAAAACTATAGCTCTAAATTGGACTATGGCAACAACGAGTAAATTTCATCGGTGGCCGGGAACTCCAAAATGATGGGAAAGGGCGGTGAATAAGAAGAAGAGTCACGAACAATAGCAAAATCAAAAGTCTTATTACGAAAAGCGAATGTTTAATCAACAGTTAGGGACAGAAGGTATCACAACTTGTCAAGTCAAGGTCCTTATGATGCTCCGCGTGTAATATGCTCCGGTTAAGTATAATTTGAAGTGAATTCACAAAAGCGAGACGAAAATTCAACTAGCACGTCATGAACGGTGCTAAGGAGAATAAATTTTTTATGAGAATGAGTTTGTAGTTGCATCTAGTATTCCATATATATTCTGTATCTGTTTTAACCAGAAATAGCAGCATACTTGCTTCAAATTTCATTCTAACCAGTTCAGCCGCTTCGCATTTATTCAGCAATAAATTGATATTTTGAATATTTTACCTTCGAAAATTACGTCTTCCTCGAATAAATCTGCCGTGTATGTTAATCGTGGTCTGAATTACAAATTCCATCCAAACTGGTTTAGCAGATTCGGCGTGACTGAGCAATTTTCATTACTTTTGCGTTCTGAAATTACATTGGATTCAGAGAGGAAAACTAAATGCATATATTTATTTATTGCATGCACATATTTATCCGGCATGTTAACCAAGTTACAAATTTCATCCAAATCAGTGTGACTGAAAAATAAACAAAAGGAAACTTCGGAATTTTAGTTAGTATTAGTGGACCAGATAGAAATTTTACCTTATATGACGCCAACCAAATTTATTATGATTTGATATAAGTTTATCTGACAGAGTTACTGTCAGAAAAAGCAGGCCAAGTCGATATGAAGAAGTGCGCTGGAATGCAGTTTGTCCAATTGGTGAACTTTTTCTGACCGAACAGACTAATGTTTTGAGGAGATGGAATTACAACGCCCTTTATCTTCTTTGCTCACACAAGAGTTGAACTGTTTAGTAGAATTGCGTATGTTTGTTAAGTAGAATATTTAAGCTCTCATTCCGACATGAAATAACTACTGCTTCGCAATAAGAACGATGGCGCCACCATCGACAGACTGTCAGACGCAGTAGCTCTGAACGTGGATTGTGGTTCCGTGGCGCTTACCAGCCGTCACACGGTGAACCTTCGTCTTAGCACAGTGACTTTAAATATTTCCTGAGCAGATGACGTCCGAGTGGGTGCGAGGGAAGCGCTGTTGCCTGATTTATAGGCTCATCTTTTACTTTGTTGAAATACGATTTTTATGGAAGAGCCATACACTGCGATCTAGTCTCCTAACAAAATCTTGCCGCAGCCACCTTTAATAAGAGGTATTTCAGTCAGTTTATATTAAAAACTACGTTCTTTTCTTTGCGCATTAAAATGAAGTATTATTCATGTTTTTTCATTAAATTGTAGCTAAATGTTTCCTCCTTAAGATGGAAAATGGTTGCCTGCACAAAATCTGCCGCAACTAGGCATTGCAAGATTTTAAATGTTCTGAGACACGACCGTTTCGGTGCAGCTGTATATTCGTAGGCAATGCATTAACGTAGAGCGACAACGGTCGTAGCTCTGAACATTTAAAATCTGGCAACCCCTAGATGCGGCAGATTTTGTGTTTCCATCTTACAGAGGAAACATTTAGCTTCAATTTCATGAAAAACTGAATAGTACTTCATTTAATTTGATAACAAATGCACAAAATTTTTAGAAAAAAATTGACTAAAATATCGCTGGCAGCAAGATTTTGATGAGCGACCGGGGCGCAATGTATAACTAATCTTCTATTAAAACCGCATTTCGATAGAATAGCAGATGAACGCGTAAATCGCGCAGTCTGTTATTGGACGAGGAGTGTGACTGGTAAAAGGCAGAGAAGGTGACCGAAGCCACGTCAGTAAGTCTTCGGCTTGCTTCATGTGGCACTGTGTAAAAAACGTTTTTCGAGACGCCTCGCTGCTGACATGCAACAATTTTGCTTTGTCAGTTGAATACCTGCGTATAGTGGGAACGGGACAGCGAGGTAGAGCGAATGTTATTTATGAGGACACAGAGGAGTGGAGATACATCTACATCTGTGCTGTCTGTGTATTTGCCCACTGCAATGTGGACCTGCTCACTACATGTACTCCTCTCGTCTCAAGACTCGTCTCGGTAGTCGCGAGACGCCCATTTCCAGCGGAGTTGCTGCACTCAGGACACCGTAATGGGTCGCTGGGAGTACACTCTTGCCGACCCACAGCACATTGCGTCCTTGAAAGCGGGCCCAGGATCTGTCGTTATACACTTCTACTTCAGAAATCGAGCCTCGCCGACCTTGATCACTTGAAACTGTCTGACAGTAATATCGACAGAAAACGCTCCTTTCTCATTGTTTATTATTGGCATCTCGCAATTTGGATCATTTCATTTTCTGAATCACTATGGAACTCCCATCTTTTTCATAAACCCAGTTCTATGGCTTTCTGGTGTACCATATGCTCCCCCCCCCCCCATCAACTTCTTTTTCCCAGCAATCCTTTCAATTTTACGATCTACGCTATGGGCCACCCAACACCGGCAATATATTTACACAGGCGGCCAGTGTGAATCATGAGAGGTGAGGGGACCAGTGTCCTGCTCGAATTAGAACCGGATTTTTGAGAATCGGAGTATACAGCTAAAAGGAGGAATGTTTGTGCTGCCATCTGTCTGCGGTACGAGTAACTTTGTGTTTAGTATGATAGGTGCATTTTTTGTGTGAAAATGTATAGTATATGAAGCGGAGAATGGGGATTGTACAAGCATTCGCCTCGATGATTGTGGAAACTACCTAACTACCACAATCAGAACGGCCGGTACTCGAGCCCCTCATCTAGTGTGGTGGCACTGGGCACCTGGTGCGTCTTATTTCTTTTATTTCAAAAAGAGAAAGAAAATAATGAAAATGTTCATTTGTTGCAACTGCATGAAAAGAGTCCTTTGAAGATAAATAAACACCAGTCCGCTCTTTTGCTTCACGGAAGGATATCTATGGTTCTTATGAGTAGTATAGTATCTGACCATAGTGAGGAGTTAGTCGCCTATTACATGATCCACATAAAACTAAATTACGAAATATGCTAGACATAGAAGATTTGAATAAAAATGGAGATCTGATATGATTTTATATAGAAATAATATCTTTCAGTGTCTAAGTTGTGCGATTAATCAGCGTCGAGTCGATTTATTTTAAGTAATTAATTAACCTATCTATATCTACAAAACTCGACCAGTGTATAACTGTTCCAGAAAATCTCAAAAGTACTGCGCAAATTTCGATGAGATTTTCACCGTTTAAAACCTTAGGATCAGGCTTGAAAAGTGTGATATGTGTTATGCTTCTACGTTAGTTAAGGCCGGAACACTAAACGAAATTCTGAACGTATCGTCGAAACACCAAAGATGCATTTACCAGATGCTGCGTGATCCACATGATAACAAAACATACATCTTTCCTCAAGATATTACGTCATATAACGGTTCTTTCCTTAAATTTTCCGTCATTTGTAATGCTTATGACTAGAAATACTGATCCGCTTTACTTCGTAGGTTGGTTTCTCTCCATCAGCAGTATTTTTTAAACTGAGTTTAAGGAGAGAAATCATGGAAAGGCTCAAATCTGACTATTAACACTTCTTATTTTATCGTTAAATTCACATTAATTTGCTAAACATAAAGCCTAATTGTAAGGAATTACAAACATTAACAAAAAAACAGAATATTTCCATTTGTATTTTATCCTCGCAGGAACACTTATATTTTCACAATTTACCAATAATTGTACTTCGGTCTTTATAGAAATCAGGTCTTGAAGCTTTATAATCTTCTGAATATAATGTTCACGGCTTAAGAGGATTTTTCCGGCTTGCCATATAACTTCCCTCTGTCTCTCATTCACAGTCAAAAGATATTCCCACCTCTCATCCATGCAGTCACTGTGACAACATAACGATTACAAACTACAGCATTTCCATATCAACATATACATATTACAACTACTAACAAAAAATATAAAGAAATGAAGACTAATTGGAGGTCACTACACTGTTTCCTTACAATAGCCAATACTAAAAACTACCTAAATTAATAACGAAAAACGACAGGGATTTTATTTTCCCTCAATCTCAGGAAGCACAATTACAATCTCTCTAACCACTGCCTTTAGTGTGCGCAATAATAGCAGTTTACGATAATAATTCTGGATACATAAGACTCATATTACAATCTCTCTGACATTAACCAATGTTTAACTGATGGTTTTAGCACGAAAGCCTTTAGTGCCTAAGTTGGTATTTTACGGCAGTATTGTAGATCACGAAACATCCGGCACGCGTAAAATATCTGGCGTTTGGTGCTGAAAGTACATATAAAGGTATGTTCAGAGTATACATAAACAGCACTTTTTATTAACGTTTTAGTGTTGGAAATAAGTGAAAATGTGCTTCATCACTAAAGAAAACAATGTTACCTTATGGCACATTTTCTAGAATGCTTTTAAACACAGCGACAATTCGTGAATAACGACCATCTTATATGGATACAAAATTCGACGGACGCTCCGGTAAGACAACTGGAATGCGTGTTTTAGAGTAGATCGCATTGTAGACCTCAGAAACCAACGTCCAATGTATTTAGGAGTTTCAGCGCTGCATGGCCATCCTGCGCTCGTTATCAACACAGAGCCACTTGATGATACACATAAGATAATGCTCTTTCTATTTGGAACTGCTGCGCGAGAGGGAAAGCTGGAAGCATTTGCGGAAAGCACACTGGACAACGACAACGAAATTCCGTTTATGAAAAATGCTTCCTCATCGAAAGCGCGTTGCTCAACCGTCCATGGCATGTCGGCTACTGAAAACTGGCGGGAAACAAAAGTTCCCTCCCTCTAACTCCTTATAACTAGTACTCGCCTTCCTACGCGAAAACAAAATTGAGTTGGGAGTATTGCCGCACCATATACTTAAAGTTGGATGTCTTATGTTACCACTACGAAACCTCGACCCACTACCTCTTCCCTCACCCAAACACATAAGGATATCTGTCAAACAATTTATAGAGTTTGTTAATTCTTGCAACGACTGGGGAAAATTTGACAAAATTTGAGACCCATGTTTCAAATAGTGATAAACAAATTATTGTAGGGCCCACCTAACCAGACCGGGCAACACGGGGTACCCTGCTAGTGTACTATAACATTATATCATCTTAGTATAATTTATACAGCGTGGCTAAGAGAAACAAGAGAGGATTTCGAAACACTCAAGATCTCGGAATACACCATTAAAAATAATGAGCACTTTCGTTTAAAAGACTGATTGACGCTGCAAAATTTCCGGCCTTCCAGCAAACACTACAACACCGAGAAAGATGTCGGGTGAACAGAGGCAGACCATCAGCACACGTCTCAAGAAGTGACGGGAAGAGTAGACTAAAAGGACTGTACTACGGTATAAGGTTCCAAGCAAAAGTGACCAAAATTTAAATTAAAAAAAATATAATGTGAGATACCTGGAGGCGTATTAAATGGATAAATAATGATTACAGCTTGATAATTAATAACGAAATATATTATCTTATTCACGACTGTAGTAATAAAAATAAATCTAGAGTTAATATCGCAAGGTTAAACTGAGAATACAATAGAGCTGAAGAATGAGAACTGTGGTAAAGGGAGAGTCCATAAACTACGTGGATCCATTTTGACATCCCATGAATCCCCCCCCCTCTCCCATGTAGCCTGATATGGCTTTTGCTTCGATACCTGCCCCCATTCCCCCGGTTTCACTACATTCCATTTACGATATTGCTCTCGACTTGTGTTTAATTGATATGAAATGTTTAAATGAAGTCAGTTTCGTATTTTTTAGTGCATACGAAAACTAACCAACAATATGGAACGCCAATAACATAAAAATATAAACGATATGCACTCTACGGGGAGTAGAATTAAAAGCAAATTAAAGGTTTGTAACATCCTGGTTAAAGAATTAAAGAACCAAAGGGACAACCTCACGTCAAGAAATTGGAAGTCACATGGTAAAATTAATCAATGAAGAGAGGCAGTGGTGCAGGCGATATTTATAAGTCTGACAGGCCGTTTTCTAAGGTAGCTAAAGCGGCACATGGCAATGTGTCTCACGAACCGCGCGCCGGCTGCCCGAGCTGGCGCCTGCTAATCTGTACAATTCGGCCTGGGCTCGCGCGGCCCGCGATATCACGGGCCGATGGAAGGCACCCTATAGGTGACCACGCTGGAGGACAGTCAAGGGGGAATGGGTTGGACTATATTGGCTGCAAACGGTCCCAGTGACCCTATGCAAGCCCACCTCCCTGGTTTCACCTGGGTGTAAAGAAACATTAAATAAAGCCCGAGAACGGAGCGAGCCCACGAAATTATATAGTAAATATTTCACGTCCGTAACAACGTCATAATAGAGACACTCAAATCTGACCATGTCCGACACTGTATTTCTCGAACTTCACCGTGTTCCTGTACCTTTCATGGGTTTAGTTAAATTCTGAAAATAACTGAAGTTCATTTTTTCTACATGTGTCATTAATACCGTTGTGAGTTGAATGGGGCAGACTTGGCAGTAACTCGAAACGGGCAGATTAAGAGGCAGGAACTGTATTCCGGATGACGTCAGCACCACGCACCGCCATCTGTCGATATCCACAGCAGGTTCGGTTTTTCCGCTCCGCTGCATGCGAGATGGAATTGTGCCAGCCTCCATGCCGACTGAACAATGCGACGAATATGTCTTCTCATATTCGAGTTCTGCACGACGACAGACCCGTCATTGCGTTATAAACGGTTTCTAGAACAAGAACGTTTGACTGACATTGGCATTTATACGAACCAACTCTAACCATTTACGTCCTCATATTTCTGCACATTTATAGTACTTAATTACCGAGCGTGGCGGGTGAACGGTTAACGTTCTGGGCTCGCATTCGGGAGGACGCGGGTTTGAATCCCCGTCCGGGCATCCAGATTTGGGTTTTCCATGCTTTCCCCAAATCACTCCAGGTGAATGCCGGGATGCTTCCTTCAAAAAAGGCCATGGCTGAATTCCTTCCCGTTCCTTGCCCCCAGTCCCATCCCGCCTCTAATGACCTTAGCCGTCGACGAGGCGTAAAGACGTAAAAATAAGTACTTAATTATAAACCTATATATGTTTTTGTTTTTTTTAACATTTTAAGGTTAATCGATTAGAGCTGTCGATGGGCGCAGGAAGGTAATTGGCCATTATTTTATTGAAATAACCTCTCCGTCATTTGCGTGGAGTGATTTGGAAGACTGAAAACTGTAACTCTACCTGCGTCCTCCTGAAAGCTTGGCAACTCACATATCAATCTCGAAATACTTAACGCGTATAGCTATGCTTGGATTCTCATCAGATTTCCTGCCTGAAAGTTTCTGCTTCTGTTTTTGACCTAATTATAACGAGAATTTATACTAGTAGTTTTAATGGCTTTGTCTCTTAAAACTGCAGTTACTGATATGATATGAATAAAGTCGATACCTGTTAACTTCTTACACTTCACTTGGTCGTTCTGAACTAGTATTTTATTTCTTAATAAACTGGAGGTACATTTGAGAATTAATGTTGTTGAAAAAGATTAGTTGCAATTCCTATGATTACCAACGACGAAAATTTCGCATTGCTGGCGGAAACTTTGTTTTAGAATCGACTTTTAGATAAGATTTTGTGATTATGCATTCCACCACGTATTGGTCGTAATTTCGATGTTAGAGGGCACACATATCTGTTATCACGATGGACAATACATCATTTAATTTTATATTTTTCCTTGCTGTTGGCATATGCGCAATAGCAGAGGCGTCGAGAGGTGGCAGAATGACGTATCTATGTGAACTGCCCACTGAGCGGGGTCATACGTGCATCCAGGACGTCGTTGCATAGGAGGTGACTTATGTGCACACTGTAGTCACAACTTATTTACTTAATTCATCAAGACGATAACTACAAAGAACAAATGAAGAGACGCTGATAACATAACGTTTATAGCAGCCTTTTTCAATCCAAGTAACAGTTAAAACTAATAGTGGTGACCACTAACTTATATGGGACTAATTTTTTTTCCCTATGTGCATGCTATTAACAAACTCTATCAATGTTATCGGCACCTATCGCGGTTTCTTAAGACTTGCAGCTACGATGAGGCCCTTAAAAACGGTAATTAAGTCAGTCCTTAAAGGCATGCCACTCTGTTAGATGCTAACTGGAAAGGTATTTTGTTATAGTAATAATGCAGTCGTACCAGATTTTTTTCTGGTCGTTGGAATATTCAAGGCTTTTCCAAAGTTTGGTTTATGGGTTTATTGCTTATACTCTCCTAGACAGTATTAGCGCTGTATCAGGCTTAAGTGAAGAATTTTTGCTAACCTAATTTTTGATGATATCTTTAACTCAATCGGAATTCTTTGTTAGTCCAAGCTAGTCATTGTCAATGCGTTTTCTGTGTGTACGGTTCCTTCCATCACTTACCTAACCTTTTATAAATATCTAAACAACTTAGTTGATCTCGAAATATTGCAACACGGTACCATGTTATTTAATTGAAAACATTTATAAATTTTTAAAACATTAGGGCTTGACCTTAATTTTGACCTCTATCTAACATCAACTGGTTCATTAAAAGAACGATTAGTTCTTGTCAGGTATTCAAAATCATTTTCAATCCTTCTACTCGCGTCCGTAGCCGTAAATGTGGCGATAGCGCTGCAAACGAAATATTGTGCAAGAATCTAGGAGTTTCTAGACTGAGAGGAATCTTTGTTACAGAGCTGTGTTTGGTACTTAAGCTCATACACAATTGTAAAATGTCAGCAGCAGTCATTACTGAATGACATATTGTGAACCGCCGTTGTCTGTCATTTTTAAGCTGCCTCTCATCTTATCAATCGGATGTACATCGCAGCGCAACGTTCAATAAATGTGTTTGGTCTTATTCAACCTGACTACACTTTAAACAAAGTATTAAAATATTGAAAAATAATCTTCATGGATGCTGAGGACCTGGCAGCCTTTGCATCATATACCGCAATTTGGATAGCACATAGGAGCGATAAGCGTTGTAAACAAAAAGGCCGACCTATGAGTCATGCGAATGAATCCAAAATACACTGGGTCAACACAAACGGTCGCTTCGCGCTAATAAAAATAGACTCGACTTTAACCTTATTGCGTAATGGAATTGAAGAACGGTAGCGGTACAGAAGATGATAGAAATTTGAAAGTCACAATACTGATCTCGATTCTTTACTTCAGTTTGTAAGGTATTTCCCTATTACATACATTTTATCAATCTAAATAGAAAAACATGTATGGAAAAGAGAAAAGAAGAGAAGAGAAATGATACGGATTAACTTGTTTAATGGTTACGTTGCGTCATTTCCAACATCTTATTTTGTTGTATACACAACGTCGCAGTTGTGACGCATGGAAAATGCAGCTTCACTTAGTTTCCAAGCTCCAGCCATGACGCCGCTTTCTGGTACCATTGCCGACGTATCGGCTGAACTTCTTCTAGAGCGAAACTTAGTAACAGCATCTAGGAGGCCGAAGAAGCAAACAGTTAATACCTGGATTTGGCGCCATGTCGGGCCATGGGAACTACCGTGCAGCTTGTTATGTTTCAAAATCACGTTACTAATATTAAAAGATTTTATGTGGCTATAGAATAACAAAGATCGTAAGTAAAAACTAAATTAATGCACTACCGGAAGGTTGGTTGGATCCTCCCGCAGGAGGCACACTTTGCCAGTATGTCAAAGTTCCTTTCTTCTAGGACCTACAGTTTAACGTGGAACCACAGAACGACCTGGCGTAGCTCGTATGATCAAACAAAACTCTTTAAAATTTCTGCCCTCACCGGGTTTTGAACCCGAGATCGGACTGTGAACTTTTATATATATATATAAACTCTTCTCGGGCTTCCAGCAGCGTTAGGGTGTCACACTTGTGGGACGTTTCGGAGGCGTCTATCTCAGCCTTCATTTTCAACCTAATGCCAATGATTAACTGTTTGTTAACACGCTGCTGCGGAAACGGTGTAACAAAAAAACCAACACAGTGCGATGACGTCACCCACTCTTGTGCTCATTACGGAGGCGAAACTGTTTCAGCATTTTAACAGCCGGGTTCCAGGAGGCACTGAGTTTATAACTATTATCCATGTTAACTAATGAATCACTTGTTCTGATTTCTTTTCTATAGCTTCTGTAATAACGCTGACCCAAAAATCTTTGACCCGGGCTAAAATTGTAGTTTTTCAAAATCTTTTTTTTCCCCCAAGAGGAACATTTCTTGCGTTTTCAACAGCTGTCACCATCCGGCACAACGCAACACTGTATTAACTACCTTGCTACACAGAGCATTTGTGACAAACATAGCCTTGCAGGTGAATTAGACTATCTCCGGAGAACGTTAGTAGTGATAAAAGGCGGGGATGTGCTCAGTTTTTAATTGATGTTAATTGATTTTAATTGAATTGCGTGGGGGCCTTAATTGATTTTAATTAATGTTAATTGAATTGCGTGGGGGCCTTAATTGATTTTAATTAATGTTAATTGATTTTAATTAATGTTAATTGATTTTAATTAATGTTAATTGAATTGCGGGGAGCCTTAATTGATTTTAATTGAGTTGCGGGGAGGGGGTCCGCTGCAATCTCACATCTGTAACCTCAGATTGATCTTATTATTTCCTTATGGACCTGCGTGTCAGCTCATTTTTTCCCCATGCATTCCTTATGGACCTGCGTCAGCTGCCAGTTTTTTCCCCCCGCTGCAATCTCACATCTGTAACCTCAGATTGATCTTATTATTTCCTTATGGACACCGGAGTGAGCCCACTTTTTTCCCTTATGGACCTGTGTGTGAGCCCACTTTTTCCCTTATGGACAGCATAGTGAGCCCACTTTTTTCCCTTATGGGAGGGCGTGTGAGCCCACTTTTCCCCCCCTCCCCGCCGCGCACGTGCCGGTAACTAATGGAATGCGGGTTCGTAATTGAATGTGCACAGCTGCGCCACACCCGAATTATCGCTCCCCTCGCAGCTGCAGGATGTGGGTTCGTAATTGAATGCGCACAGCTGCGCCACACTTGCCCTCTCCGTGACTTGCGGTGCACACGTACTGAACTGGTGTCATCAATGTACTTACCTGCAAAGAGAAATGAGAACAAAATTAGTATTTACTTAATTACTAAATTACTAATTTACTAAATTAGTATAAACAAGTTAACTTCAATCAGAACATTATCTCACTTGCGATAAAGTTTCTGTATTTCCCAGTAAAGTACAAAACTGAAAAACCACTTCACGCCTAATAAGGCTAAACATTTCGAGCGCAAATGCCATCTGAGTAAAATTACAGCGAATAGAAAAGTTCTCTCTTTAACACAGAGTTTTGCATGCGGTGAAAGAATTTTTTTCGCACTATCTCAGAGTGTAAAAAAAATAAAAATTGTAGTGTATTATTTCAGTACACTATCTCATATCATAAAAAACTGTAGTGCATTCTGTAAGTATTCACCAGGCTTAATCTGCAGAATTCATCAGCTGCACTACTAGACTACTACAAATGGAACTAATTATGGAAGATAACAAGATGACGAGATTAACATTGGAAAGGAAAGGTATAATATTAAACAAGTCGAAAGACGAATGTATATATATAACACTAGGCATTGTGTGAACGCTCTGCTGTGTCTCACCTGCGCGGCGTGCACAGACGAACTGAAGCCGAGTCCCTTGTTTTCCCTGGCTCGGTCAATTTACATGTAAACTAGCGAGGGTCCCCGCTACCAGAGTGACGCACTCTCCAATAGCCTTCATAAGCGGGCTACTTACAACTGTCTCTCGGATTTACACCGCAGCAGTAATTAGCAAACTGCTCAGTACAAATAAAGTTCCTCCGTGACGCTGTAGCAGGTGTTTGGCAAAGAACAGGAAAGGAATTGATTCCGGTCGGCTTCAAGCGCAGATTACGGTAGTTGTGTTAAGTAGTTCCGGAAAAACTAAATCTGAATGGAAGAGAACCAAGTTCAGCCTCGGACGTGCCTCAATGAATCCTGTGATCTGCATTCCCCTGGTTATTAATATCAATAATATATTGCTTCTTGCTCCTCTTATGTCTCGTCTTTAGTAAACGCTGACGACCGTCTCGTTCCACAGTACTCTTCTAAGTAGTTCAGCTGACATCATGTGCGACCACTATTGTATAATCTTCAGACAATAAGCCTTCTTGCAGGCCCGCGTCTGCATAGGAGCTGAAGGAGTTGGCGTTTTCAATTCCTCATTATCCGGCCAAATTACCCTACTTTTCTTGTTTGTATGGTCCCTTCATTTATTCATCATAGATATACAAGTAGTTTCAAAAAAGATCTACATCTACATCTACATCTATACTCTGCAAATCACAAATACTGTGGGTGGCAGAGGGTGCTAAGCACCAATCCTAATTCTGCGCATTCCAATCCCGAACAGATCGAGGAAAGAAGGAATACATAAATGAATCAGTACGGCATCTTATTTCTCTAATCTTATCCCTCCTGTCATTGCGACCTAAATAGGTTGGCGGAAGAAGTATTTCATTGCACTCGTAACTTAAAGATTTTCGCATATTCTCCAGCAAATTCAAACGAAAACGACGTCGTCTGTCCGCCAAACAATCCCAGCCCAACCCTCGAATCAGCTCTGACACTTACGTAAGGACTGTAACTAGCAGTCACGAATCGAGCGGCTCTTCTCTGTACTTTCTCTAATGTGTCAATCAAGTCCCTTGCGATACGGATCCTAAATTCCACAACAGTATTCCAAATGCGGACGCACTAGTGTTTTGTACGCTATTTCCTTTGTATGAGGGGATAAGCTGAAACTCTCATAAAGGGCTTTTTTTTTTTTACTTATGGCTTTACGCCCGTCGACGTCGAGGTCATTAGAGGCGGGATGGTACTGGGGACAAGGAGCGGGAAAGAATTCTGGCATGAATTTTTTGAAGGAAGCATCCCGCCATTCACCTGGAGTGATTTGGTCTCATAAAGGGCAACGAGATTTATATAAAGTGTTAATCAACCGAAATATCATCAAGTGGAACGCCGGTCTGCGTAGGTAGTCAAAGACAAAGTGACAAATAGCGTGATGTTGTCCATTAGTAAGGATAAGGCGACGAGTGGCCGTGGATAGCAGATTATTTCTTCCTTCGGGATGGCTGCGACGTCACCGTGCTGAAAGGGATAGGATTTGTTATGCCTTCCGCTGGAGAGAGATTTAGGAGCAATGAATGTCTAGCAGTCAGTATCGTACAGAGCTATAGACTATATATGCAGTGTGTGCTCGGAGTTTCCAGGGGTGCTGAACTGGTGTAAAGTGCTCAGATTGACCTCTCATCTGCAGTCCTGACTGCGCCAGAGAACTGAACCACCGAACCTCACGGGGGCAACGTCAGTGAAGACTGAAGTGCAATTCAAAACTCAGCAACGCAACCAGAGATGATGTACCGGTGCCGTGACAGTTCAGACATGTTCTTGTTTTTTATTTGTCCATCTAAAATAAATTATTTTAAACTTCAATTTTAATATTAGTTAGTTAGATAAAAATTTGTTTACACTTCTGGCTTTACTTCTGATCGATGTCGAGTTCCTTAGAGGCGGGATGGGATTGGGGGACAAGGAACGGGAAGGAATTCGACCCTGGCCTTTTGAAGGATGCTTTCCGGCATTCGCCTGGAGTGATTCCGGGAAACCATGGAAAACCCTAATCTGGATGCCCGGACCGTGATTCGAACCTGCGTCCTTCCGAATGCGAGGCCAGTACGTTACCGCTCACCCACCACGCTGGGTGATAAAAATTTGGAATTTTTATAAAAGTTAGATTTTACGAACTCAGAGCTTGTAATAATATTTTACACGTGTTTTAAAGTTATGCATTTGTAAGGGATAGCCATGGTTCCAATATGCGGGGGCACCAAAAGTATCCAAAACTAAGTAAGTTTAACTCGTTAGTCCTTGATCTGTATACTTTTCACTAGCTGATTGAAAATGCGATTGATAAAAAGTACAACTGTGAAATTGCCGACAGTAAATATAAAATTTCAATCATGCTTGAAAACCCGTTACTTCGAATTTTCTTGGTGTTATTTTTTGATTGTTTGACAACTTTTTAAATTTGCAACCCTATTTCCGGCTGTCGGTGATGCAAAGAGGGAAAAAGACGACTTAAACCATGTCCAATGATTTGGTGGCAGAATTAGGGTTAAGAAGAAGACAAAAATAGTTTCGGTTTTATTCGAATGAAAAAGAAATGAAACATAGTTGAGTAGTTCCTCTCTTCTAACCTTGTCTGTCTCGATCCACTTACAACATTCTCACTTTATTAACATGTATCTCGCGTCTACTCGCGCTCGGTTATTCCTATGACCCGTCCTCTCTACTCTGGCGAGCTGTGATCGTTGGAGCTTCCCCAGGCCCAGTGTATAAACGAAGGCTCTGCTATGTGCCTTTCTCGCCCCTGCCGCACAACAACGATAATAGAAAACGGGACAAGATAGTTCGGCAGGGGCACTCTCGAAACTAAAGTACCTATAGCAATGACTACTGTCAATATTTTGGATGTGTTCTATCAATTGAGCCGTCGCAGATATACTGTGTAACGTGTATATGTTTGGTAAAAATATGTAACGGAAGTATTACAAACCGTGAGACTGGAACACATTGTAACGAAAACTATAACATAAATAAGTTATCTACAGTTACTGACATACATAAAGTATATGCTGAAACCATATTTAGTGCATTATGATTTATACGAAGCTTTCAAATATATGTAACGTCTTGTAAGGATTTGTACCTACCTATTAATGTACAAAACTGAGCACAATTTAATGATTTAACTGATATCACTTTCAAACGTTCTTTTTGTAAATAACCGAAACATCATTCATATGTTCAGGGAAAAGATTGTTCCGCTTTTCTGAAATGATGAAACTAGCTCTGCTAAAATGTCACTCCCTTGCAGCGCTTGTTCAGTAGCAGCTATATGTAACATCTTCCTAGCTTCTTTAGAAACCGAGGGTATTTTTTTTTAATTCCACCTAGTAATTAGATTAACTACTTCATCGTTATTGTCATAGGATACATAATGTACGTAGCGTTGAACTTCGTCCGTCTTGTCCCTAATAACATACGATCGCCTGTATTTGAAAATCTGTCATGACTGGCTGAAAAACAGAAGTCTCCTTACATATCATCAGCCTGGCGAGATAGAAGGTGTGCAAAAGATGGCATGTTTTCACCATAAACCTAAGTGTTTATACCATAAATAGTGTTCATCGCACCCCAGTTGATTATATTTACCGTCAACACGTCTCTCCCACACCGCAACCCTTTCTACCATTCAGTAAAAAAGTGACGCACGTACCATGAGTTGCAATAGACACTTGACTATCAGATCTCACCCACAAATCCATACATCTCAATACACTAGCACAAACAAACATAAGTGGAGGGACAGCAAAATCATTCGTCCAGACAGACGTGTTTATAGAAGGTATTACCATATTTACACATACAGACACAGAGAGAGACGCACAAACACTCACATTTCCATGCCTTCAGCGAGCTAGACACAACATCCAGCCCCAATCATGGCGACGAAAAAGTGGGGTAGAACCCCCATGGCTCATAACTAACCAAAAAATCATCAGTAACATATGTTCCAGGCACCATACTCTTCACATCATCATCATCTCATTTATTTCACAAAACTGTTCACATCTGCACCAACACGTCTATCTCACGCCTAAGCTTTTTCTGCCATTCAGTAACATGTGCCCCCCATGTACCACGAGTAGCAGTAGACACTTGGTCATCAGACAGATATCATAACTCCCATATTCATACTAGGTCTCACCGTAACACATATATCCATGCCTACAGCGAGCTCAACACAACAACCAGCCCAATCATGGCAAAGAAAAAGTGGGACAGAACCCCCATGGCTCAAGACTGACAAAAAAAAAAAAAAAAAAAATCATCATTAACATGTGTTCCAAGTAACAAACTCCTCACATCAAAATAATATCATTTAACTTACACTACAGACCTCTCTGCCATTCAGTATCGTTGGTAATATGTACAAAGTTGTTCACATGGTCAGCACCACCTCTATCCCACGCCACAAGCCTTTTCTGCTGTTCAGTAATATTTGTCCGACGTACCACGAGTATCAGTAGGCACATGGTCATCAGACAAATATCATAACTCCCATACTCATACTAGGTCTCACACACAAACATAACTGACCAAAAAACCATCAGACGGACGTTAGAGTGTGTGCAATGGATGACATGTTTTTGCCATACACCTCAGTACTTATCACATTATCAATTAATTACATCAACACATAGGTAGCCAGTCATTGTGAAATCTCAAAGTCGAGTAGAATCCTATCGGGATAGACACACAACCACATAGAAAGACACACACTCACATGTCCATGCATACACACAGTTACCATACATCACCACACACATACACGTAACTGGAGGAAAAGGACTGAACACCCTAGGTCCAGACTGAATAGCTACAGGATGTGCGAAATATTTCATTTCTTTGCCACAAACCTTGGTGCTCATCATACCCAAATGATCACATCTACATAGGTGGCCACTGATGGAAACATCTCAAATAGACTAATACCACCATAATTACACACATAACCACACAGGAACACGTACACACACATATGTCCATGCATATACCACAATTTCATAAGTTACCACATACATATAAGTAACTGCAGGAAAGGGACCCGACACACGACGTCCACACTAAGGTATTACATGATAGGCAGATGATAGCATGTCTTTACAATACATCTCAGTGCTCGCCACACATACTTGATTTTTAATGTGCCATCAGTATAGCTGGTGGCTGGAACTAAGCTCCTGGCAATGTTTGGTCAAAAGTCATTTGTTAATAGCAGCTCATCAAAGACAAATTTTGGGTGAACCTGCCCAGGCGGACGCGGCGGGAGGTGGCCACCCTTCCCCACTTCGGACAGAAATACCGTAAGACGCCGGTCTTAAAGCGCGAACCGTGATGGTTTACCGGAGTTTTCCGACCGGGACCTACTACCGGTACCCGCATTTTTAGGACCGCACTGAAGACCGGAATTTTATTGCGCTCGAGGCGGTAATATGCGCCGGTATACCGACCTACTAAAACACGATGTACGCGTCCGCTGTGAGGAAGGGTGGCCACCTCCCGCCGCGCCCGCCTGGGTTGGTTCACCCAAAATTTGTCTTTGATGAGCTGCTATTAACAAATGACTTTTGACCAAACATTGCCAGGAGCTTAGTTCCAGCCACCAGCTATACTGATGGCACATTAAAAATCAAGTATGTGTGGCGAGCACTGAGATGTATTGTAAAGACATGCTATCATCTGCCTATCATGTAATACCTTAGTGTGGACGTCGTGTGTCGGGTCCCTTTCCTGCAGTTACTTGTATGTATGTGGTAACTTATGAAATTGTGGTATATGCATGGACATATGTGTGTGTACGTGTTCCTGTGTGGTTATGTGTGTAATTATGGTGGTATTAGTCTACTTGAGATGTTTCCATCAGTGGCCACCTATGTAGATGTGATCATTTGGGTATGATGAGCACCAAGGTTTGTGGCAAAGAAATGAAATATTTCGCACATCCTGTAGCTATTCAGTCTGGACCTAGGGTGTTCAGTCCTTTTCCTCCAGTTACGTGTATGTGTGTGGTGATGTATGGTAACTGTGTGTATGCATGGACATGTGAGTGTGTGTCTTTCTATGTGGTTGTGTGTCTATCCCGATAGGATTCTACTCGACTTTGAGATTTCACAATGACTGGCTACCTATGTGTTGATGTAATTAATTGATAATGTGATAAGTACTGAGGTGTATGGCAAAAACATGTCATCCATTGCACACACTCTAACGTCTGTCTGATGGTTTTTTGGTCAGTTATGTTTGTGTGTGAGACCTAGTATGAGTATGGGAGTTATGATATTTGTCTGATGACCATGTGCCTACTGATACTCGTGGTACGTCGGACAAATATTACTGAACAGCAGAAAAGGCTTGTGGCGTGGGATAGAGGTGGTGCTGACCATGTGAACAACTTTGTACATATTACCAACGATACTGAATGGCAGAGAGGTCTGTAGTGTAAGTTAAATGATATTATTTTGATGTGAGGAGTTTGTTACTTGGAACACATGTTAATGATGATTTTTTTTTTTTTTTTTTTGTCAGTCTTGAGCCATGGGGGTTCTGTCCCACTTTTTCTTTGCCATGATTGGGCTGGTTGTTGTGTTGAGCTCGCTGTAGGCATGGATATATGTGTTACGGTGAGACCTAGTATGAATATGGGAGTTATGATATCTGTCTGATGACCAAGTGTCTACTGCTACTCGTGGTACATGGGGGGCACATGTTACTGAATGGCAGAAAAAGCTTAGGCGTGAGATAGACGTGTTGGTGCAGATGTGAACAGTTTTGTGAAATAAATGAGATGATGATGATGTGAAGAGTATGGTGCCTGGAACATATGTTACTGATGATTTTTTGGTTAGTTATGAGCCATGGGGGTTCTACCCCACTTTTTCGTCGCCATGATTGGGGCTGGATGTTGTGTCTAGCTCGCTGAAGGCATGGAAATGTGAGTGTTTGTGCGTCTCTCTCTGTGTCTGTATGTGTAAATATGGTAATACCTTCTATAAACACGTCTGTCTGGACGAATGATTTTGCTGTCCCTCCACTTATGTTTGTTTGTGCTAGTGTATTGAGATGTATGGATTTGTGGGTGAGATCTGATAGTCAAGTGTCTATTGCAACTCATGGTACGTGCGTCACTTTTTTACTGAATGGTAGAAAGGGTTGCGGTGTGGGAGAGACGTGTTGACGGTAAATATAATCAACTGGGGTGCGATGAACACTATTTATGGTATAAACACTTAGGTTTATGGTGAAAACATGCCATCTTTTGCACACCTTCTATCTCGCCAGGCTGATGATATGTAAGGAGACTTCTGTTTTTCAGCCAGTCATGACAGATTTTCAAATACAGGCGATCGTATGTTATTAGGGACAAGACGGACGAAGTTCAACGCTACGTACATTATGTATCCTATGACAATAACGATGAAGTAGTTAATCTAATTACTAGGTGGAATTAAAAAAAATACCCTCAGGTTTCTAAAGAAGCTAGGAAGATGTTACATATAGCTGCTACTGAACAAGCGCTGCAAGGGAGTGACATTTTAGCAGAGCTAGTTTCATCATTTCAGAAAAGCGGAACAATCTTTTCCCTGAACATATGAATGATGTTTCGGTTATTTACAAAAAGAACGTTTGAAAGTGATATCAGTTAAATCATTAAATTGTGCTCAGTTTTGTACATTAATAGGTAGGTACAAATCCTTACAAGACGTTACATATATTTGAAAGCTTCGTATAAATCATAATGCACTAAATATGGTTTCAGCATATACTTTATGTATGTCAGTAACTGTAGATAACTTATTTATGTTATAGTTTTCGTTACAATGTGTTCCAGTCTCACGGTTTGTAATACTTCCGTTACATATTTTTACCAAACATATACACGTTACACAGTATATCTGCGACGGCTCAATTGATAGAACACATCCAAAATATTGACAGTAGTCATTGCTATAGGTACTTTAGTTTCGAGAGTGCCCCTGCCGAACTATCTTGTCCCGTTTTCTATTATCGTTGTTGTGCGGCAGGGGCGAGAAAGGCACATAGCAGAGCCTTCGTTTATACACTGGGCCTGGGGAAGCTCCAACGATCACAGCTCGCCAGAGTAGAGAGGACGGGTCATAGGAATAACCGAGCGCGAGTAGACGCGAGATACATGTTAATAAAGTGAGAATGTTGTAAGTGGATCGAGACAGACAAGGTTAGAAGAGAGGAACTACTCAACTATGTTTCATTTCTTTTTCATTCGAATAAAACCGAAACTATTTTTGTCTTCTTCTTAACCCTAATTCTTCCACCAAATCATTGGACATGGTTTAAGTCGTCTTTTTCCCTCTTTTGCATCACCGACAGCCGGAAATAGGGTTGCAAATTTTAAAAAAAAGTTGTCAAACAATCAAAAAATAACACCAAGAAAATTCGAAGTAACGGGTTTTCAAGCATGATTGAAATTTTATATTTACTGTCGGCAATTTCACAGTTGTACTTTTTATCAATCGCATTTTCAATCAGCTAGTGAAAAGTATACAGATCAAGGACTAACGAGTTAAACTTACTTAGTTTTGGATACTTTTGGTGCCCCGCATATTGGAACCATGGCTATCCCTTACAAATGCATAACTTTAAAACACGTGTAAAATATTATTACAAGCTCTGAGTTCGTAAAATCTAACTTTTATAAAAATTCCAAATTTTTATCACCCAGCGTGGTGGGTGAGCGGTAACGTACTGGCCTCGCATTCGGAAGGACGCAGGTTCGAATCACGGTCCGGGCATCCAGATTAGGGTTTTCCATGGTTTCCCGGAATCACTCCAGGCGAATGCCGGAAAGCATCCTTCAAAAGGCCAGGGTCGAATTCCTTCCCGTTCCTTGTCCCCCAATCCCATCCCGCCTCTAAGGAACTCGACATCGATCAGAAGTAAAGCCAGAAGTGTAAACAAATTTTTATCTAACTAACTAATATTAAAATTGAAGTTTAAAATAATTTATTTTAGATGGACAAATAAAAAACAAGAACATGTCTGAACTGTCACGGCACCGGTACATCATCTCTGGTTGCGTTGCTGAGTTTTGAATTGCACTTCAGTCTTCACTGACGTTGCCCCCGTGAGATTCGGTGGTTCAGTTCTCTGGCGCAGTCAGGACTGCAGATGAGAGGTCAATCTGAGCACTTTACACCAGTTCAGCACCCCTGGAAACTCCGAGCACACACTGCATATAGTCTATAGCTCTGTACGATACTGACTGCTAGACATTCATTGCTCCTAAATCTCTCTCCAGCGGAAGGCATAACAAATCCTATCCCTTTCAGCACGGTGACGTCGCAGCCATCCCGAAGGAAGAAATAATCTGCTATCCACGGCCACTCGTCGCCTTATCCTTACTAATGGACAACATCACGCTATTTGTCACTTTGTCTTTGACTACCTACGCAGACCGGCGTTCCACTTGATGATATTTCGGTTGATTAACACTTTATATAAATCTCTTTGCCCTTTATGAGACCAAATCACTCCAGGTGAATGGCGGGATGCTTCCTTCAAAAAATTCATGCCAGAATTCTTTCCCGCTCCTTGTCCCCAGTACCATCCCGCCTCTAATGACCTCGACGTCGACGGGCGTAAAGCCATAAGTAAAAAAAGCCCTTTATGAGAGTTTCAGCTTATCCCCTCATACAAAGGAAATAGCGTACAAAACACTAGTGCGTCCGCATTTGGAATACTGTTGTGGAATTTAGGATCCGTATCGCAAGGGATTGATTGACACATTAGAGAAAGTACAGAGAAGAGCCGCTCGATTCGTGACTGCTAGTTACAGTCCTTACGTAAGTGTCAGAGCTGATTCGAGGGTTGGGCTGGGATTGTTTGGCGGACAGACGACGTCGTTTTCGTTTGAATTTGCTGGAGAATATGCGAAAATCTTTAAGTTACGAGTGCAATGAAATACTTCTTCCGCCAACCTATTTAGGTCGCAATGACAGGAGGGATAAGATTAGAGAAATAAGATGCCGTACTGATTCATTTATGTATTCCTTCTTTCCTCGATCTGTTCGGGATTGGAATGCGCAGAATTAGGATTGGTGCTTAGCACCCTCTGCCACCCACAGTATTTGTGATTTGCAGAGTATAGATGTGGATGTAGATCTTTTTTGAAACTACTTGTATATCTATGATGAATAAATGAAGGGACCATACAAACAAGAAAAGTAGGGTAATTTGGCCGGATAATGAGGAATTGAAAACGCCAACTCCTTCAGCTCCTATGCAGACGCGGGCCTGCAAGAAGGCTTATTGTCTGAAGATTATACAATAGTGGTCGCACATGATGTCAGCTGAACTACTTAGAAGAGTACTGTGGAACGAGACGGTCGTCAGCGTTTACTAAAGACGAGACATAAGAGGAGCAAGAAGCAATATATTATTGATATTAATAACCAGGGGAATGCAGATCACAGGATTCATTGAGGCACGTCCGAGGCTGAACTTGGTTCTCTTCCATTCAGATTTAGTTTTTCCGGAACTACTTAACACAACTACCGTAATCTGCGCTTGAAGCCGACCGGAATCAATTCCTTTCCTGTTCTTTGCCAAACACCTGCTACAGCGTCACGGAGGAACTTTATTTGTACTGAGCAGTTTGCTAATTACTGCTGCGGTGTAAATCCGAGAGACAGTTGTAAGTAGCCCGCTTATGAAGGCTATTGGAGAGTGCGTCACTCTGGTAGCGGGGACCCTCGCTAGTTTACATGTAAATTGACCGAGCCAGGGAAAACAAGGGACTCGGCTTCAGTTCGTCTGTGCATGCCGCGCAGGTGAGACACAGCAGAGCGTTCACACAATGCCTAGTGTTATATATATACATTCGTCTTTCGACTTGTTTAATATTATACCTTTCCTTTCCAATGTTAATCTCGTCATCTTGTTATCTTCCATAATTAGTTCCATTTGTAGTTCTAAGTGCAGCTGATGAATTCTGCAGATTAAGCCTGGTGAATACTTACAGAATGCACTACAGTTTTTTATGATATGAGATAGTGTACTGAAATAATACACTACTATTTTTTTTTTTTTTTACACTCTGAGATAGTGCGAAAAAAATTCTTTCACCGCATGCAAAACTCTGTGTTAAAGAGAGAACTTTTCTATTCGCTGTAATTTTACTCAGATGGCATTTGCGCTCGAAATGTTTAGCCTTATTAGGCGTGAAGTGGTTTTTCAGTTTTGTACTTTACTGGGAAATACAGAAACTTTATCGCAAGTGAGATAATGTTCTGATTGAAGTTAACTTGTTTATACTAATTTAGTAAATTAGTAATTTAGTAATTAAGTAAATACTAATTTTGTTCTCATTTCTCTTTGCAGGTAAGTACATTGATGACACCAGTTCAGTACGTGTGCACCGCAAGTCACGGAGAGGGCAAGTGTGGCGCAGCTGTGCGCATTCAATTACGAACCCACATCCTGCAGCTGCGAGGGGAGCGATAATTCGGGTGTGGCGCAGCTGTGCACATTCAATTACGAACCCGCATTCCATTAGTTACCGGCACGTGCGCGGCGGGGAGGGGGGGAAAAGTGGGCTCACACGCCCTCCCATAAGGGAAAAAAGTGGGCTCACTATGCTGTCCATAAGGGAAAAAGTGGGCTCACACACAGGTCCATAAGGGAAAAAAGTGGGCTCACTCCGGTGTCCATAAGGAAATAATAAGATCAATCTGAGGTTACAGATGTGAGATTGCAGCGGGGGAAAAAAACTGGCAGCTGACGCAGGTCCATAAGGAATGCATGGGGAAAAAAACTGGCAGTTGACGCAGGTCCATAAGGAAATAATAAGATCAATCTGAGGTTACAGATGTGAGATTGCAGCGGACCCCCTCCCTTCAACTCAATTAACATTAATTAAAAGCAATTAAGGCCCCCGCAATTCAATTAAAATCAATTAACATTAATTAAAATCAATTAACATTAATTAAAATCAATTAAGGCCCCCGCAATTCAATTAACATTAATTAAAATCAATTAAGGCCCCCACGCAATTCAATTAAAATCAATTAACATCAATTAAAAACTGGCAACATCCCCGCCTTTTATCACTACTAACGTTCTTAAATAATTATTATAATCAGGGGCAGATTAATCGCGCCTTTAAACAGAAGGAATATCGAGCGTGGTGGGTGAGTGGTTAACGCTCTGGCCTTACATTTTGGAGGACGGTGGTTCGAATCCCCGTCCAGGCATCCAGATTTGGGTTTTCCATGGTTTTCCCAAATCACTCCAGGCGAGTGCCGGGATGCTTCCTTCAGAAAGGCCATGGCCGAATTCCTTCCAGTTCCATGTCCCCAGTCCCATCCCGCCCTTAATAACCTCGACGTCGACGAGGCGTAAAGCCAGAAGTAAAAAAAAAGAATATAGACAGAAAGATCATATTGATACCAAGGACCTTGCCTTTCTTTCGTTTGTGGGTGCCATAAGTTCCAGAATAGGTAGACTGTTGACTCAGCACGGAGTCAATACAATTTTAAGACCACCCACTAAAATAAAAAACTTGTTAGGCAGCATTAAAGATGACCTTGGTTTACGAACCCCTGAGGTATATTACATATCATGTGAATGTGGCCGTGGTTATATCGAGCAAACGCAGCGGTGTATTATGCAGCGATGTGTTGAACACGCAAGAAAAATTATTTTGCAGAGGTCAGCATTTTTAACGTCCTGTTAGTTCCCCAGACCTCTCTACCTGCTGTCCAATAAGTACTGTAGAGGAAATTCCTCGGGCGTAATTTTCCTTACTGCTTTTCCGGAGGTGAAATGTTAAAATTGTTGAAAAAATAAATAAATCGACAATGGTCTTCATTTAGGAACCATACGGCGTTTCCTACCAATGATGACGGAAAACCATAGATAACTGAATATGGATGGCTGGAGTTGGATTAATCGTATCTGTTGCTCCACGAAAAAGCTCAGTACGCTCTTATTAGTCCTTTGAACTAATTTAAGGACTGTGACTACAGAGAAACCGGTGACTGTCCATTGTTACTTAATCAATTTTTGCTACTTTTCTCGTAACGAATATACACTAGAACTATGTATGTTCAGTTTGTGTTTACTACTGATCCGTGCTTACAGACATGGTACCAGCATAGATGTAATAAAAAGTATTCAAAAAATGCAGCTATAACTAAAGCTGAACATCTAGATACGAATTTAAGGATTAATTTAATAGTTGTTTCATGATTTACCGTTTTTGTACACATTTGAAAGAGCGTTAGGAACAGAGAAATGTCAAAAATTGGTCTAAGGAAGTTGAAATAAAAAGATTCAATGATATTTTATATTGTACTAGCTGATACCCATGACTTTGTTCGTGTTTGTAAAGAATTTGGATTGACAGCTACCGACATCTAACCACCATAGTGCACGATGGGAGACCCGATGCTATTACCATACACAAACGCCAGTCATCTGCGCTATGTAGTTCAGGCAGCAAAGTAAAATATACGGACACACATGTCTTTGGTTGAAATGCGAAAATATCTTTGATCGTCTAATTTCAACAACCATATCTCCCACACTCGCAGCGTTACCGAAATTCGGCCAACGTTGTGATTGATGGGTGACTCTGTGCTACTACCACACACAATCACCAGTGATCTGCGCTAGATAGTTTTGGCTGAAAAGTGATACACCATGACACATATGTCTTTGGTAGAAATATGAAAGTGGCGCAGGTCGAACACTTTCAACCACCATATCTCCCACACCTCCATAGCTTCCGACATCTAACCACAATAGTACACGATAGGAGACACGATACGACTACCACACACAAACACCAATGATCTACGTTGTGTAGTTGTGGCAACAAAGTGACGTATACGGAGACACATGTCTTTGGTCGAAATACGAAAATATCCTTGATCGGCCACTTTCAGCCACCATATCTCCCACAGTTACCAAAATTCGGCCAACGTTGTGATCAACGGGTGACTCTGTGCTACTACCATACACAAACACCAGTGATCTACGCGAGATAGTTTTGTCTGAAAAGTGATACACCATGACACATATGTCTTTGGTAGAAATATGAAATAGGCGCAGGTCGACCACTTTCAACCACCATATTTCCCACACCACCATAGCTACCGACATCTAACCACCACAGTGCACGATGGGAGAATCGATGTTATTACCACCACAAACATCAGTGGTCTATCCTATGTAGCTGTGGTAAGAAAGAGAAGTATAAGGATACACAAGTCTTTGGTCGAAATATGAAACTGCCCTGCATCCACCACTTTTAAACATCATATCTCCCACATCCCAACATCTATCGGCATTCGGCCAACGTTGTGCACGACAGGAAACGCCATGCTACTTCCACACACAAACACCAGTTCTGTGCTAGGTAGTGGTGGCTGAAAAGTGAAATATAGGGAAACACACGTCTATTTGTAAATATATATATATATAAGATTACCGTTTTTCTGTACATCTATCCATCAGAAGGACATTAAAATGGCGCCAAGTTTATGTCACCATCGGTTAGCTCCGTACGCCCTTCGTATGCTTATTACAGGTGTTACACAGTGTGCGCAGTAGGAATCACGCCTCACAACCTTTCCTTTACTACTGGCCAAGTCCTGAACAATGAAAATTCCTTGTCATGGTATATCAGCAATCTCAGTCAATTAATTTAGAATAAAAATAGTATATATATCGCCGACGAGTAAGTTCATTGATTTGTAATTATTGAGGCGACGCTGTACGAATATTCAATACTTTTCAGTTAGTGTTACTCGTTAAGCTACCACGCCTGAAAATGTCCTCAACTTAGCTTCGATCTTAGGTTGACTAGATGTTGACTTTCACGGTATTTGTCACACTTGGAGCTCAGTTGCCAAAATACTATTTCCAGCTCGTTTGCAAACAACCGTTTTAATCTGTTTTACACCAGACCTACTTCGATATAAGTAGTTAGTGGAGCGACGCTACTGGGAGATAACAAAACAAACGAAAATTGCTTTCTAGCCTAAATAAGACATTCGTGTAGACATACGGAATACTTCGGATTTTTTTTTGTACCAATGATTGTGAAACAATTTTTTTTTAAAAAAATAGTGCGAACACTACTGGACTGGTTTCACTATTCTTCTTTTACGTACTACGTATACGATTTTAGATAGAACTCAGTATTGTGAAGGGATTACAATTTTGCGGACGCAATTATTCATATTCTATTAACACGAAATTCTCTGTTCGACATAGCTAATTTTTTTTCTTCTAATTGAAGATCATCTTCGACTAACGTCTCACTTTTTTTCTCTCAAGTGAAATCCGACAAAATTATTGAAAATCGATATTAGACATTCACCTGAGTATGTAACAGACGTGAAAAGCGGCGATTAGCTTAATGAAAGTATCTCTAAACTTAAAGAATTTCACGTAAATTTTTTAATTTGATGAAGGTGATAACGGAATGATTTCTGAGCACGATAACTCAGAAATTGTCAACAAGCTTTCATAACAACATCTACAGAAAATAACTGTAAGAATGTCATCAAATTATTTGAGAAACCTTATTACGGCAACGACGTTCGTCGTATTCGTATTTCGCGAAGGCCAATGTACGTATACTTTGTAGCAGCATCCTGCCGTTATTTGTTGTTGCTTCATCTCAAGTGGTTGTTCAGAATCTTATTTTTCTAATCGATAAATAAATCAGCACACTACAAAACTTCTAATGTGAAATTATACGTTGTGTATTTAGTACGAAATTTAAGAATGATTCAAATGTAAAAATAAAGGAAGGAGCACATTAATAGGTTTAGCTCACGGGTTGTCATCGGTTTAACATTAACTAGCATTTACTTCAGATTGTTGTATTCGAACTTTCGCCTTTCGATCATTAACAACAATCTCGATTGAATCCTGAGTAATGTTTTCTGAATATTTTGCTGGAATTATTTAAGTTTACACAATTATCCAGTATTTTTAATACTAACTTTACAATTGCCTTTATGTTTTTTTAAAAATTAGTATTGTATGTTTCAAAAAAAAAAAAAAAATGCGTTTCGGCATTAGTATTCCAGATGCCACGCAGCTGCAACTCAGTGGTACAGCTTATACTCAGAATATATTCCTCTCCATCGTAACAATCGGTATTCAATAACGTCTCTCATTATATGCCTTTGATTTATACCGATAGATTACTCGAAACGCGTATGTCCTGTGAGTTACTCACACTATAGCTCAGTAGATGGGGAAGTAAGTCCCGCTTGTGGTTATTGTGGCACCGTAGGTAGAGTAGTGTGATGTCTTACCGTTGGTGGGCTGCGCAGGCGGTGAAGACATGGCTCTCTGCAGGTCAGCTGCTCACTGCACGAGTGGAGGATACGCACTGAGTAGCTTCTCCACTCAACACTGTGCTTATCGCACCCGGCGTCTTGTCCAATGAAATGCGAACGGACGTCACTTCGCGGGATAAAAGCTACGTACACTACTCCCGAGGCTCCAAACGCTGACCATACCATAGATCTATTTCCAATATCTTCAAGACGTACACACGCACTTAGCCATACACTTGGAATCTGTGTTAAGCGTGACGCAAAATATTCTCCGTTCTGAAAGTTGTCTTTATCTTTTTATTCAAGTGGGAACAACAAATAAGTCACAAGTACAACGAATCTCTCTTACCGAGTCTAGTGAGAAATGGGCGCAAGGAACAGGAAGAAATTTGGCCTTGGCCTCTTAAGTAATTTTTATAAATAATTGGCAACCAAAATTTGGATGTGGGACAGGGGTTATAGGCCAGGAGGGAACCTCAAACGCCTATCTACCAGACTCGGCGACACAAAACCAGCGCGGGAGGAAATAAAGTTGGTAATCCTTACAGCAACAGAAAAAGTTCATAATCCGAAGATATATCGTATTATCCTGGTATGTTCTAAAAAAGAGAATTAACATTCTGTCCTGATCAAGTTCTATTAAACATCCACTTCTGTTTGAAGTTGTAGGAAGTAAAAAAGCAACGATGCGTGAACGGCAATATTTAAAAATGACATTGATGATGCTGTCGGTTCGAGTCTCAGATTTCGATTTTTGTTGTTACTCGAAATATTTCAGGCAGATTTCATACAGACTTCGTTGCTGTTCTTGCACACGACCCTTCCTTGGCGTTGAAACTTCCTCGTCGATGATACGCATAAACCTAATTTAAAAACATCTACATGGTTTTTCTCTGTTGTCACTGTACTAATTTTTTATACAGTAATGTCAGTAGTCTTAACTTAGTGTAGTTTGCAGAATCGAAATCAGTTGCGAGATATAAGCTGAGTACCAAGCTTTTGAACTAAGTACCTCGTTTGTTTTGACTGCTCCGTTTATTTGCCATTGTGTTCTGGTACTCTTATTGATTAATTGTGAGGAAATATCTGAAGCTTTTGAATTGAGTTATTTTGTGTGTGTGTGTGTGTTTGTGTCTGTGTGTGTAAGAGATGGCTTAGCCTAGTCTTCATTTCATTGTCGATTTGGTGAAGCAGCCCCACTGAACGATGTTTAGAAAATGTTTTTAAATGTACAGTACAATGTATCAAAAACATTGCATCTGCATTTTAAGGAACTATTGTCAATTGCGTCGCGGCTCTTGAAGGCGCTTGTAATGACTCTAGCGCAATGGATAAGTAGAAATTGCACAAAAGAGAGGAATTCGAATGATCGTGGCTCATTAACACAGACTTACTTAGTATCATAGCCGGCAAGCTGAAAATTCCTTACTTAGCAGTTCCCGGAGATTCTACCAGATTCCTTTAGTTAACGTTTATATCCACAAAAATTATGAGTATGGATCTGAAGAAATTGGGAGTGGTAAATATTCGATTAAGATTTATTTGTCATCGTCCCAAAAGGCGCTGATGGTAGCAACTGCAGTAACGTGCAGATTATCGCCACTTTTTTAACAGCAATACGCGTTCTGATCCTTCAGTCTGTTCCTTGGGACACTGAAATATGTGTGAATAATTTTCAGGAGAGTAAAATTGTCCAGAGGGCGGGCTAAGGGACTTGAATGCTTCCGTGACCATCTCAGTAGAATATTGTACGATAAGGTTCAAGTTTATAGGACTGCAAAACAAAATGTTAATACGGTTTGTGTCCTAGGACGTCACACATCATTTGTTTCACTGAACTCTGAAGAACAATTTCTTGAGTTTATTCATTCTTCGTCTACTATTGTTGCAATTTGTGGCGACTGTAAGACAAAGCCAAAAGGCAGCGTATGAAGTGTGACGCAGCCGACCCCGGCAGCGTAGTGGATAGCGTGCTAGCCTCGCGTTGCAGGGGTTGTGTTTGTCTTGTGTCGTCTATATCAGGTAGAATCTATAATACATTGAATGATACAATACATAGTTGCAAACTACAAAGTTACATAGTGCTGGCTGTACGGTCGCGTAGCCAAATGCCATTAAAAAAAAAAATAGTGTGACGCAGCTGACTGGACGTTATCACCTCGGGGGGCCGAGTGAGAGCGGGGCTTACAAATTGTAGAAGGTCTCGAGGTTATCAGGACGCAAGCCTCCGCGGGTCACAGCGGCGGCTGACAAGCCGCTACGCACTGCTCGTAAAGATAGCACGCGACCCGCAACCCACGACAACTTTCTTTACACTTCTGAAGACTAGTTGCCGACTGTGATATCCGTGATTTTAGGCAAATAAAAAAAATTAAAAACAGATTCAGTACGATGACCAACAGTGAAGAAGACGAGATAAGCTTTACGCTATATCAACGTTTCCAAGCCTGAAGACCAACTGTCAAAAAAAATGTTGTGTACCACTTATATGAGCCTAATTTTTTACCGTTGTGTATATTATGAACATCTGGGTCATACTATGTTCTACCAATAAAACGTAATAAATCTAAAAGAATGTTCTGAATTCCTACGGAAACACAATTACGAATCTGGAAATGCAATATTAAAATTTAATTATGTATTGACCAGACTTTTAATATTTATTAACCAAATGAATATTAATGTTGGATGCTACGCTATACCACCAATCTAAATATCCAACATAAAATCCAAAAGACACTAGACCTTAGAGTTTTGTTTCCTTCACCACTCTTACATTGCCAACCCTACCATGTACCATGGTATCTCACACCTACTACAAGACTCTCAAAAAACCGAACATTTTCTAAATCCTTAAACGAATGGCGCTCTTTTTCATGCCAACTGTAAATTAATAGACTATTGTAGGAACAATGCTGTCCTAGCTTCGTACTGGAAATACCATATTTTAGCCTGGTCGCTCATATATTCGTGACTTTTAAAAATTTTGATTTTTAGTGTATACTCGCTTGTAGCCTTGTGTAGTACAAATATGGTATCTAAATTTATAATATTTTGCCTGCGGACCACTAGAAACGCTAAGGTTTTGTATGTTTAACATTCAAAAATTCTTACATATTTGATCAAAACGTTTTGGTAAATTTCCTAGAACAACTTCAGGAACAATTCTTTGCCCCTACTAAGTCCTTTAATCGTGTACTTTAGTACGAAAGCTATCCGGTTGAATATTTAGTAACTTAAATAACCAAATGACAACATGCATTTTAGCTATAGACTACACTGCATATTTCGAGTTGCGGAACTAGCTGTTCTGTAAAAAGCAGCCGAATAGCAGTGACAGTCCTCTGTCACGGGTCCAGAGAATTACTGAGAAAACACATGATGCTATATAAGGTATGGCGAATAGATTTATCATGTCAGGCGTTCTTCACGCAGTTACAGCTTTTGTTAACGATACCACAGTGTGCCAATTTGTCCGACTTGTTGTTGTTTTTCTGCCAGGAGAAAGTGGACGATACTCTGAAATATGTTGCTACCCTGTCACCGAGTCTTGTTCAGGATTGAGAAAATTTTTGTTGAGTACGAAGAAATAATGACGATGACTGGATCTGAGCTGGTTTGGGCTCAAACAAATCCTGACTGTCCATCAAGTTTTCCTGTTGTCTTCTTGTTGTTTTTAATAAGTACCGTACCATAACTAATTCCATACTTTTTCTCAATAATTGACCAGCTTTACACTGAAATGACTTCGGTTTCTAGGAGCGACGTATATTTAAAACCGTGGCCATCAGAAATAAAGAGCATATGGTAATTTGGCATTCCGGGTTTTGAGGGATGATCCAGGCCTTCGCATTAAAAGCTTCAGGGAAGCCACGTATTCTAAGCATGTGAGATTTCCAGGCGAGATTTATCTAATGATAATACAATAATTTCCCTTTTGGATCACTTCAGTCAGTATGAGACAACTTGGACGTTAAAATAATATTTACATCCCTTAGATTTGTTGGTTACCGTTTCTGGCTGATACACTTTTGCTGATACCAGCTATTTGTTTCTCCTTACAATCACTCTATAATAAGCCAGCTTGTGTTGCTTTTTTGTTTAAAAGTCGTTGAAGCAATTGCGAAACAACATACCTTTGATAATATGGTTAAAAGCTTCCATACTGACGTCAGTGTTTAGTTTTGCTAGCGAAATCGCTTACTTTGGTATCAATCTGCTGTGATTTACTACATTCGGGCCAGACTAACTCAAAAGTGTGCTGAATTGACGTCACATTTATATGACCCTTGACATTTCTTTGTAGACGTTGCTTTCCGCCTCTGACTTGCAAATCGGTAGTTGTAAAATTTTATCAACTCTGTAAACACCGTCATCCTTATTTCAGATTTCGCTTTCTTACTTGGGCTTCAATTGTTACAGACAAAGTTAATTGATGGAAAACTATGCACCACCCTACTCCAACATAACAGTACCCTCTCCACACTCCCTTATGTTTAAAATCAGGAACGAATTTATTGGCTAGATATTCTCTTCAACACACCACTCATAATTCTAGCCATGTCCACCCAGGCCCATCGCCAGCATATTCTTTATAAGTACTCACTACTCTCTCTATCCGACTCCTGAATTCGAATTAGTCCGAATTCAGCTCCTTAATCGCCATAACGGTCATAATGGCTGGGTAGCGATACTCGCATTTACTGTGTACTTGCATAGGTTTTCAGTTGCTCACTTAATTAATCTCTGCTCCACATGAACTTGAATTCTTTGGATTCAGTTCCGTTGAAGTTGACTTTAGTTTGTTATTTATGAATTGACTTTTTAATATACAATAAATAAAAGTTAATGATTACTGTACCAATGGTCAAGTTGATCTGCAGGTTTTCCAGCGCCAAACAAACGATAAGCTAAGTGCCTAAGCAGACAGAATAAGTAAGTAATTAATCAGGCACCCATAAATTAACCATTAAACACTGCGGTTTCACATTAACTTGTTTTTGTTAGCTACCATTATTCCATTCAGCTACGTGTTTCGAAAAATTCCTAGAACGCATTATTATAATTTTTGGTAGTTCGAAGGCGTGAATTGACTCGAATTTCTTTGCGGTGAAGTCTCTATTCCTTGAGAGCGACAACTGCATGTTTAAAGTTTCTGATGAGTGAACCACGTTCAATGTACCAGATGGAAATCATGTACCCCATACTCTGGACATTAATGCTACCAGGTTTGGTACTCGTATGGTAATTAGTTCCCGTGTTATAACGTCTTATATAGGGAAAGTTTAATTATAACTACCCGGTATTTGCGAGCAGCCATTACTACTTTCAACATCACCATTGATGAGCAAAGTCAAAAGATGCATTAGAATAATTATATTTTTAATATTATTTTCATTAATTTCATTAAATATGTATGTTTCATTTATAGTGTTTTTTTTTCCTCATAAAAATATTTAAGTATTTTTTTAGAAGAAATAGAACGTGCGGCCCGATGATATACTCTATTTCTAAAATTTGGCCTGGCTGCTGAAAAGTTTGGCCACCATTGGTTTAGAACGAATATGGCGGATCTTTAACTCCTACTGACAAACTTGCGGGTTAGTATCTGAAGACGGTATCTACAGTAAAATGATGGTGCACACTTAGAAGAATAAATATATACATACATGCATACATGAAGGATTATATACAGGTTAAATCAACATAACGAAAATGGTAAGGTTACTGCGGTTTCTTGCTGCTTCCAACAAGATTCGTGGAGTTAAAGTTCCGGATTGCCGTACAACATTTTGGACCTAGAAAATGGTGATAAAATATAGATAAAAGTCACAGCTGGCTTTATGGCCTGCCGGCAAAACGAGACTTAAAAAAAAAAATCTCATCAGAAGACTGTAACGTGAAAACTTCAAAGGGATTCAGCGCGTAAAACAATGAAAAATTTGTATCTAATGAAAAAGGTGCTGTTTGTGTCGAAAACCTAGTCAACAACGCAAGACAATGTGCATACTGTTTGAACAAAGGCTAGGTAGAATTCAATGTAGCGCCAGCAGCTGCAACCAAACACTGCCGGAGGTTTGTTGTTTCTGTGTGGCGCTCCAGAGAGCAGAAGAAGCGTTGACTCAATATGAGACGGCCACGTTTTGGCTCCTTTTTGCAGAGCTCAGTCAAAGGGACAGAATTCCCTTGTGTCAAATCGTCCACATTCCGCGCTGTCTGTGATGTAAGCGTTAGAAACGGCAATCAAAACTTACAGTGTTTTTAGAGTGGAAGACCTTGCTACACATTAAACAATGAATGAGAAATATCTGTCACTTAAATTTTTTGTTCCTTAAGAAACACAGCAGATAAAACTGGTATGTATGGAGAAATATAGAAAACAATCACGAGTACTTCAATTGAAGATGAACGTTAGAAGGCGGTTCTTTGAGTAACATCACGACAAACTCATTCCATTCCAGTAAAATCGTTTTCTTCCACAAACGAGAAGAAAGCAATTGGTGGACAAGCGGTTATCACTCAGGCCTGGCACCCGGTAGGACGCTACGTCGTTTCTCAGTGGGGCCATTCAGGTTAGGGTTTTCCATGGTTTGCTGAATTATTTCCAAGAGAGTACCCGATGGTTCATACAAAAGGTATGTGAGGATTCCTTTCTTCCCTTGTCTTCAGTCCACTCCTGGCTCGACCCAATAACTGAATTCCCTTCAGTAATATATTTATCTGGAACTTGAAACAAGAAGTATTTGATTTGTGCACTTAATTCCCAATCTCAGTTCCTAAAATGCATGAAGTGTGTTTCATAGTTTCCTAAACAGTAACAGATACATTTATATTTCATTAGACTAGTTTAGAGAAACGCTAATTGCAGTTTGTTTTTTATAAACTAATAAAGCTAAACAAAATAAAAGCACCCTCCCTTGAGGCAGCACATGAAACGGTTAAATGTACTGTCATCATTCTTTTAAGTGATATTTTTCATATGTATCAATTCTTCTACAGTAGTATTTGATCTATTAGAAGAAGTAAACTGTACTTGGTCCTTCGCCCCTTCCACTGTTATATATGTCATGCACAGGGTTTCTAACATACAGTCACTTGACAAAAATTCAACCTTCTGAACAAACACTTTGGTTTCCTTAGGGGAGCTAACTGTGTGTGTCACTAAAACATCCACACGGTTTTAGCCGATTTTCTGAAAGAAAATGGGCATGTTTAGCAGAAAGTCCTAAAATCCATTAAAAAAAAGAGATATATTGAAGGATTTGTATTCAAATCCGAACCCTCCATTTTGCGAGTACAAAAAACTAGTCCATACGCAATCTCATATCGTATGCCGTAGACTCTGGATGTGAATATTTCCCTACGAATAATTTCTATACTCATGTGACATAAAAATCATCAAATTGGAAAGTTACAGCCACAAATTTCTGTTGTTAATCACTTTTTTTTAGTTGTGTAATGTGAGGGAGATCTAAAAGAAAGTTTTAGAATAATTACAGTTATTATTGATAGTTAGGAAACAATTTTTTTCGTAAGTTCGTTGACAAGGACTCACGGTGGTGAATCGTCATTTATGCGTCTTACTTTCAGGCGAAGTTCAGTTTGGACAAGGAAGAAATTATGAGTAAACATAAATTGATTTGTAGGAGAGAGTTTCAATCCTGGAAAAAAATCCCATAGAATGAAAAGGCCAACTTCATTATTTCTAGAGGCCAGTTACAATAGGCAATGTCTGCAAGACATACTCTAGAACCGGCAATCGTAAATCCTTATGCAAAGTTTGTAGAATGCTAAAAGGAAGAAGAATGAATCACACTGAGGATGGGTGCTATTAAGCTAAGTTATTACTTATTGAAGGGAAAGAAAAATTTGAGTGTACCATGTTGAGTTCTGCTTACGACTTTCATAGATTTAAGATGGAATACTGAGAATTTACTGAATGTTGTAGGCAATCTACTTGGCGAGGGATTTGGAATAATTATCAACAAAATCTTGACACGCAGTACTAAGCGTACCGGAATCGATATCAATAACAGTAAACTTACAATTAAAATAAGAATATATACAGTTGAAGAGTGTGCATTTGTGTGTAACACAAATTCTGTTAATAGATTTTTGTAAGAAAAGAAAACTTATAAAAATATCATCATATGAAAAGTATCAAAAGTGAATAAATAAATAAACAAAAGTTTCGTGTTCTGGGAATGATAAGTTAAGACGTAGAAGAACATAAAAAAGAAGAACTAGCTTCACATTTCAAGCATGGGAAAACAGTTCTTCTCCTTAAGTCGCCTTCTCCTATTGGATGTTGACGGTCCACATCTGGGGATGAAACTGCAGCGTGGAAAGCCTCTTCTGACGTGCAGTTGTAACATCTCCGAATGTCCTTCAGCCACGAATTCCTTCTCCTCCCAACAGATCTTTTCCCTTTTTTTTCCCTTCAATGATGAGCTGCAGTAGCTGATACCTCTCGCCTCTCATAATGTGTCCTAGATATTCCGTTTTCCTTTGCTTTATAGTGAGCAGCAGTTCTTTTTGTTTCCCCATCCGATGAAGTACTTCTTCGTTTGAGACTTTCAGCACCCAAGATATGCGTAAGAGACGACGATACAAATACATTTCAAAAGATTCAATCTTTTTCTCTAGATTTTAATCTAAGGTCCAGCTTTCACACCCATAAAGAAAAATGGAGAACACGTAGCAGCGAATCATTCGCATTCTCAATTACAGACTGAGATCCGATCTTATGAACAATTTAATGCTAATAAATTGTCTCCTGGCCTGTTTTATTCTCGATTTGATTTATTTCTTGCAATCACACTGCTCATTCATCACAGTGCCTAAGTGTTTGAAGGAGCATTCTTGCTCTATCTTATTGCCTTTTATTGATAGGGTTGCCCGGATTTTTGTCTTAGAGAAGACTACAACGTTGGTATTGGAAGGGTTGACCAGGAGGCCAAACTCTTCACTGTGCTGGACTAAACTGTCTATTATGCGTTGGAGTGCAACAGTGTCTTCTGCGTACCTGATATTATTGATCACTTTTCCGTTTATAGTGATCCCACTGTTTTCGTTCTCCAACACTTCCCTGAAAATTACTCCGGAATAAATGTTGAACAAGAGAGGTGATAGTTAATACAGTTAATATATTATTAAAGAGATTACTTGAAGGAAAGAATTGTATTGGAGCTCATGGGTTATAATAGCAGATTACTTCAATATAGGAAGTAAAGCAAATTGGAAGTTTTAGAACAGTTCACTGACTGCTGTAAAGCGCCGATATAGTTGACTGGTAGAAGCAATAACTGGCTTAAGCTTTTTGAACATTGGAGGTACGTTCTGTAGACGTTGAGTAATTTGTGCTGATTGGTTACTTAAATATTTCGCTTCAATTGCTACTCAGCTCGACCAAGGATCTGTGGAGTAATACACAGAGTAGAAAAGTAATGTTTAATAGTTGATTCCACAGTCATGAATTAGTTTAAAGAATTAAATGACTCTTGTCTGATAATAATTTCAACTAATTGGGATTCTGAAATTTGTGCCTTGAAATCAGCTTGATACTTTATAATCTTGCATGTGTAAAGAATCTACAGTACACAGCTGAATACAGAGTTTGTAATTGCTAACGACTTTAGCAGATCAAACAACTTATGTTGAATCTGATGATGAAACTAACTTTGATTTCGGTCGAAATTGACATTGAAAAATCTATTATGCAGCAAAGCCGCTAGCCAATCAGAATGTAACGAGATATTAGAATTGTCCAACAAGATCGCTTCACCAATCAATGTTTCTGCATATTCTTGTAGTCCCGACAATATTCACACGATGCCAATAAGAAATATCTTGAAATACTATGCTTACTAATAGTTAGTGGAAGTTGAGATCGCAGCAGATTCTGAAGCAGGTAGAGTTTGGAACTGACGAGCCAGTGCTCCCGATCTGGTCAATGCGTTTTTTTTTCTTTTACTGGGCGCGCAGAGCGCGCTGTTTGATAATTATAATGGTAATAACAACTCTGTGCGGTCGTAATGATCTAGTGAAAGGGTTTCAACTGGCTGCGCATTCGGTCCGTGCCGTAGCTGTCTTAACCTAACCCGGTACAGGAGACCTACGGATTTAACGTGAAATCCGAAACACGGAACGTTCTGGTGTCCTTCACATTAAACAGAGGTGAAGGTAGGTTTAAGGGTCTGTGACTTGAACCGGGGACCTTTCGATTCCCAGTCAGACACTTTAACCACTGAGCCACAAGACCGCAGCACTGTAAGCTGATATTTATGTGCTTTGCCGCGACCTTCACCAGTAGCTGAAGTTGTGATGGTCACTATTGTAATGCCATTGCTCTTGTGTAACAGTAGCGAACACTTAATATAGCTGATCACATAGAGGCGTCGTATTCATGTACCAAACCTGGTCGGTTCGATCACAGTGGAAAGAATCACTTTTTTTTATGCGCAGTTTTTCACTAGTATTTTCAGGATGAAGCTTTAAAAATATATTTCGGCATGAGAGCTGGGTTTTAGTTGTTAAGTAAAACTTCTAATGAAAAATATTCAAAAGGCTTTCCAATTTTTGAACAAAACCGCGAAAATTCATGTGGGAATGCTGTTGCAATACATTTTCTGACATAGTAAAATATGGATTATTTAATTCGAAAATAATAGAGGAAAAACCGGAGTTTATTAATGAAAACGAAATCTGCTTCATCATTGCATTATAGAAAACTACGATGATGTCCATGGTTTTTTCCATTTTTTCAGTGAAGTGTCCCTGATGTTGAAAGATCTTGATTTAAGCATTTGTATGATACGATTTTTTTTTAAAGATTTATTTTGGTGATTTTTTTTTGTTCATTAAAATATATTATAATTCTAATGTGCTTCTTATGAAACTTTTGCTATAGATTCTCCAAGCACTTTCTTAAGGTTGAATTTCTTGCGCGGTACCTGCCGTGCCGTCTTGCATACACCCACCTTGTTCGTTCTCGGATCCTCTTTCCTTTGCTGGAGATCTCTCCCTGTTATTACAGAAACCAGAGACAGCCTGCAGCACAAGGATAATTACAAGCTTCGCATCCAGAAGATAAGGCGGGCACTCCGGAAAAGCAGAAAAACCTCTGCTAGAAGAGGAAAAACAAGTACAAAGTTAAGCAATTTCTAAAAATGACAGAAGGTGGCAAGTCCTTTCACTAGTGAAACTTAAGGCCCGGACACACAGAACGCGACAAGCGACAGCGACACGCGATATTGTGTTGCGGCGTGACGGCGCTATTGTTGTAATTCGCAGTTTTGAATTAGGACGGTCACACACAAAGCGATCCGTCGCCGGGCCGCAGTCTTTGCTGCGGCGACGAGCGACGCAGTTGTACAAAATTACAGAATTGTCGCGCGACAGAGCGACATGGCCGATGAAGAAAAATTGATTTCACACCGCATCCGACGGCCACTACTTCAGATGTACTAAGAGACGCATATGAAAAGTTTTCCGGCTCATAAAAATAATTTTTAGCATTCAGAATTGTATTTTTTCTTGTTAGTTTCTCACTTTTTGTTTGTTTGTTTACACTGTAATTATTTAAAATAAATAATACTTGTATTTGAGCCTATCTTTATTTCTTTTGATTGTGAAATAAATTGTTAATAATAAATTGTATTTTTTATGGTGACTATTTCACTTTACGATGATACGTCAGATTTTGGAGTATTTCGCAAAATTGACCGTCACACAAAAGACACAGCTGCATCCAAGGGGGAAGCGTCGGGAACTGATAACATTGAGAATCGCTTAGAAATCATGGTATAATATTCAAACTTCTTTGGTTTGGGCATTGTCTGTTTTTGTTTTGTTTTTAATAATTAAGAATATATAATAAATGAACAGAACATATCTCATACAAATGGCTAATCTTTCTCTTTTACCAAATGCTTTTCTCTAGTTCGTGGTGCACTTCGATATAGTTGACTTTAACAGATTGTGTAATTTCTCGAAGCATTCTCGACAGATACGAAAATATGTATAAAATCTGTCTTCATGTGACTCCAGTTCCCGGCAAAGGTGGTGGTATTCACCGAGGCGTTCTCTCTTCTTATTGATGTCGTAAACCCAGAACCGTCTTTTCTTTCTGCTTAGTGAAAACAAAATAAGCAGCCTCTTCTCATCACTATACATGTTTTATAAGAATTTACTAGGCCGAAAAAATCTATTAAGAAAGAAATAAAGAAGTACAGATCTCTTCGCGACAGAGGGTCTCACTAGACTGGCATTTGTCACTATTGAGTTGTCGCGTCCTCTGTGACGTGTCGCCGCGACGACAGAACGACCAGTTGCTACTGTCGCTTGTCGCGTTCTGTGTGTCGGGTCTTTAACCGTAACGATTCTTGTGGTCGAGGTTCAATCTAGGGTAGACATGCAAAGTGGAGTTTGAGTTTGTCAACTCACTGCCTGCGTATTTCTAAGATCATTGAATACTTTTGTAACGTTCAACTGCGAGTCTCTTGTCGGAATGAAATTATAACGTCGGTAGTGACGGAAACACATGAATCGACACATTCGTTCTGGGCGGCGCCGGCTGCCGAAGCGAGTCGAATGGGAGCGCGTTGTGTTGTTAACTGCGACTTCTCTGCCGAAAGCGTGGACAGGTGACAGTCAGCATGTTCAAGCACAGAGGCGGAGGAAGTTAGCTTCATTTGACTCAGCGGAGCGATGGGGCTCTCGACTTGCAGGTTGAAAGTATAGCATCTATTTATTTCCTCAGTCATCACGTAAATCATTTACTGCTTGGACGAATGATGTAAATGTATTTTCAATAAAATTATTTGAAGTCCAGTTTGAAATTATTTTTCAGTGCAGCATTAGCCCGGGTTTCTGCCAGCTCCCTACAATTCCAGATCAGATAATCTTTATTTTTAATTGTTATTTAAGGCGAGTCCTATCTTCTGAATGAAAGACAGAGTCCTTATGTATCTACTGATTTGTGCGTCCGTCATTCATATTCTTATTCATTTTGAACCCATTAAGTTATAAATTTACAACTGCACACTATTTTAGTTCCTTACAAACTTAAAACGATAATAATGGAAAATTTTACAAAATAGGAGGATGGGGGGAGGGAGGTTAGTATAATTGTAGTATCTGTGTTGAGGGTTTGGAGGAAAAATTTTTCTCTATTCAATCTTCATTGGTGTCAAATAAAAGATGGCAACTCATCGAATGTGAGTATGTTTAGACTTTTACTTTTTATTCAACGATTTGTACGATTTATTACCAAAAACAAGTAAAATTACTCCTTTATTTCCAACTGATATGTAGCCACTCAAAGCTTGCAGGAAAATTAAAGCGTTCTTTCTGGACTTTTACTTACTGGAAAAATAACAACAGCAGAGAGCTTTATCAACAAAAACCATCATTTTCAGTCAGTAAAGAATGTTATGAATCGGATAATGAATATGTAACGAAAATACTATTTTTATTTTTTTCAAAACTTTTTAAGATACACTAATTTTTTAGCATTTTTGTTTGGTTTATATATAGCACTTGAAAGACAATTTCACAAAACAAATTATGAACTCAATTTGATTTTTTTTTTTTTTTAATAAATAAAGTTTTTCGGGAAAGAGGCTTACTTTTAAGTAAGTAAGTAAGTTTCTGAATGGTTAACCAATTTAACTTTACACTTAACACGAAGCTTGTTCGAATATAGGATTTTTTATCAGCATTTAACTTTTCCATGGTTTCATAGAAATTTGTATTCGATACTTAGGAAGGCCACTGACCATTACCAAAGCAAAGAAAAATCTCAGTGTATCATACGACGTTCATGAAATCAGTTTGTAAACCAGCGACATTTGAATCATCGTAATTATCACAATAAGAGATTAATATGTTTTAATTCCGTACCTTTAGAAATGGTAGAAATTTATTATCACTGAAAGTAAAGAGATTAAATTCTTCCTTACCATGTAACAGATTTTATGCTCTTGCTAGGCTTGTTTCGAGATATTATTTAAGCTTCTCGTTTACACATTAATTTTTATACGCACGCCATTAGATATTTTACGAATAATGTGAGAAGTTTATTCACAGCTTATGCTTAGTTCCGAATTGCGAAATTAATTGAAAAACAGTGGAGACCGAATGATATGTGGCATGATTTTCATCTAAGAAATACGTTACAAATGGTAGGCATTTTACTTCTTATCTTTGTATATCATCTACAAAGAACCAATGATTATTGTAAGCAGATAAATAACACAGGAAGATGTATAAAAAAATTCCCAAATAAGGAAACGTCTGGTCTGACATTAATACAATGCTGCTACATGTAACTCCATGACAGCCCTGTCGCTGGGCAGTAGTGGTCTGTCTGCTGCACTGCTGATTCGACCTGTGGTGGATGCTGACACTGCTGACTCGAGGGCCTCGGAACGTGGCGTATCGGCAGAGGTGGCGATAGCATCTCCCTGAGATGTCCTACCTTAAAGGAGACGGGTTGGCGTCCTTCACAGTAGCATTTTATCGCCGACACGATGTACGAGTCCAGACTTTAGTCACATCTGTGAGCTTTTTATTACGCATTTATAAATGTACGACACTGAAATGCCGATACTAGGGATTCATTCTGTGCTCTGGAGAAAGCCCGGTGGTGTAAGACAATCGTGTAGAGTTACACAGCGAACATACAACATGACAAATAAAATGTATCACATGAGAAATGACGTTGACTTACGAAAGCAGTAGATGACCATTGGATTATTACAGGTGACCAACGGGAAAAAGTAGTACGAAGTACTTGTACGTAGCGTTGGGTTAAGATTTAAACATACCACGCACTAACCACTTCCATGGAAATTATGAACAGTAATGAATTGTAATATTCATTTTATTATTACATTTTATGTTTCGAAATAAGTCTCTATGTAAACTAAGTAAATAGCTGCAGTCAATCACACTTACCTAATAAAGTAGAGAATGATTATTCATGCCACAAAAGTATTGTATCATAGTGTGTCACTATAGCTACATTACGCCGATTCTAAAACTCTTAATTTATTTTTATATTTTACATAACGTGTCGGCCATTAATTACGTTACTAAAAAATAGGTGTGGGGGTTGGCGTAATCTACCAATCTCAGTTAAAAGGAGGGGCTCAATGAAAATCTCACGTCAACTTTTTATGTCATTTTTCTCCTCTTATTTCACAGAAAAAAATGTAGTACATAGAGGAAATCACTATTAATGCTTAAGAATTTAATGGCATGAAGCAAACTACATGAACATATAAAAAATTTAATAAAAATCACCTCACGTAATGAATGGATTTCCCCTAACACACCAAACAACCAATACAAACTGATATCAATTACACTTTATAAACCCAACTTTTTTTTGTAATACTAATTGTTGTTTGTTTTTCTGAGTAGGCGCAGTGTGTAAAAACTGAGAACGTACGTTTCGTATTTTTTAGTATAGAAAAGCGAATAATAAGTGAGAGCAAATGTTTCCAGATTTCCCTGTCGATACAGAGTAATGTCTCTGAGTAGATCGTTTCTGAAGAGTAATTTTATTTTTTAAATTCAATAAATAAAATCTGTTTTCAGTGACCTCTTGATATAACTAGATCTTCTTAACACGTGCCACCAAGTTTCCGTTGGCATCTGTATGCGTAACGTGTAACCTGTCGTGCTCTGTATGATAAGTGTATTTTTTGTTTGTGAAATGTGTAGTTTATGATATGGAGACTAGGGACCGTGCCAGGATTCTCCCAAATGAATGCGGGAAACCACCTAAACATCACAGTCAGGATTGCCTCAAGTGACAAGAAAGAACGATTGAATAAAAAGAAATCTAAATATTCATTTGCAAAAACAAAATTAGTAAACTCTGACATTAATACAGAATTTGCGGAACACCTTTACTGTCATGGTCAATATTTGGAGTTTCGTAAAAGTCGTTATCATGTATTAGGCATTTATGCTTGCATATGCTATGATGATAGGTCTATTCAAATGATCTCACATCTTGCCCACCAAAGACTTTCCGATTCTGCCCCTGGGTTGGGTGCAAAATGGGATCTGGTGAAGTTATTTTTAATCCGAATGTTACTTAAGGAAGAGTGAAAGGTTTTTATAATTTTAACAATGATGGACTAAGGATTCCTACAGCTGAAATTTCTAAGTAATTTAATTAAAACTCAATGTTTTATTTTGTGAAACTCTTGAAAAGTACGTGTTATCTTCAGGTGTGAAGTGGGTAGTAGTAGAGTAGAATGTTTCCCCTTCATTTACCTACTCTCGCCGACAAGTTTCCTTGCGGATTTTGGCCGCTTCCCAAACTGAAACTTGACTGAAAATTTCCTGATTCCGTTTACGACATCTTCCTTAAATGGATCCACCAACGATGGGGAGAAGTGTGAGCAGTTGCACGTCAAATATTTTGTAAGTGATTGGATCTCAGATTCGGCACGGCTTGCTACATGTGTTCTATTATGTAATTTAAATAAATCGTGAAAGCAAGTGTCAGTGACAAGTAACAGAGATAAGTGGTGCTCCTCGTCGTCTGCACGAAATGGATTCAGCTCTGGTATCATGTATACGATTAGGAACAGCGACGTCGAGATGGCGGGGAAAGGCGAGGGACTGTGTAAGTATTCTCTTGGAGCGATTTTTGGAAGCCATAGAAAAACAAAACCTCTACGACCTACAGCTTGCGCCCTGTTGAATTACAGGACGGAGTTTTTGCCGCACATTCATCAGACACGATGGGTTTGCACTCTAAACGTCTCTTGAAAATGAGGTGCCCATGTGTTATCTGAAACTGTAAAGTCGCGCCAAAGAGCTCTTCGTTAGCAGCCAACTCAACAAAACTGACTGGAGTTCTCCAAAACCGGTTAAGAGATGACCTTCAGAAGTGCGTTTGGATACAGGTCGTTGGTCAATCAACGTACAGGGAGAAGGAAGGGCAGAGAGGGCTCTGTGGCTGACAAGCCGATATCCCCGATACACCACAGCTACAGTCGCTTCATATCTCGTGCTACGACGTCTTTCAGAAACTCGCTTTGCTGCTTCAGTAATCCCTGCCGTTTCTTTCGTAGAATTGTAGTTTGACTTAGGATAACAGCATAACCTGAGGTATATGCACACGTTTAAGAAAATAGACATCCCAGCAGTAAACTAAAGGACATGAAAATTTAAAAAAGCATGCTAACAACACTAGATACATTAAATTTCCAGACATTACTCTCATTATTTTTATATTGCCGATAGTATTCAATTACTTCCGTTTTATTTCGTTTTTTAAGTTTTACTTATTACAGATTACAAAAGATATCGTACATACTGTATGCTCAGTTGGTTGCGGTACCGTGATGGTGTCCGGCGCCGACACGGGGTTACCTGGTTCGACTCGTGATGCACAATTACTAACCACCATACTGTGCACTAAAGTCCTGGGTTATATCCCAAACCTCTCCGTAGTGTGTATGGAGGGAGGGCTTGTGACTGTCTATGGTGATTCGTCTGTCGGATGGGAGCGTTTAGCATAGCGGTCTCCTACATATCTTTCGGAAGAACAGGCCTGACTAGACCGGCATCGGGTTCCACCCTCTCCGTTCTTCAAAACTCTTTACTGGACACACACACTTTCATAGTCAGCCACACCTACAATAACACATACGAACACACACTGCGGGAGGCAACGGGAAACCACTCCAGCTCTTCTTCCTAAGAGAGTTCCTGGGCTATAATACGAATGTCTTTTTAGTGTTCTATACGAAAGGGAGATGACGTAAGCAATATTTCCGTCACTCCGCAATCTGTCTATCCGTCCATTAGAATTTATTTGATGTTCCTTTAAGTCTTAAACGGAATAAACTTCAGACTTAAAATTTACACATATTACGCGTTTCGTTGACCCAAAATCGTATATCGCATTTTAAACTTCGTAAAATTATGTGCTACAGACATTTTATCAGAAGTACATGTGGTCGAAAATAGTGTTTATACATCAGCGTGTGGTATCGATGTTTAGAACTCGTAAAGTAGAGGACTGCGAGGTTTTTCAAAAATTCCAAAATGAGGGTTAAGTGATTCGAATATATGTATGTGCATTAATCGGCTTGATGGATTTACACTTACGAGGTGTCGCTGGATTTATCTTGACGCTACAAGTGCTATTTGATATAAAGTTTTACAACGATTCTAATATTGTATACAATGTATAGCAAAGGACTTGTAAAGCATTTAAGAGATGATGGAAAATATGTTTCAATATTACGGGGAACTATCGACCAGTTAAAAAATATAAATAAAGAGAACAGTGGACGAAGTGTTGAGTTGTGCGTACATCAAACAAGTGATGAAAGTTCTAGAGGACTAAACAAGATGCAGGAATATGCATCGGAAACCAACAGCAGACATTATCGTCTATTGGTGAGTGACGCGAACAAATGAGGCAGCATGCAAAAAGTGTCCGGAAATAAGAGTCGCTTTGTTCTCGGGTAAACAGACTATCAGCTATGAGATCTCAGACTCTTTCTGACGGGCAGTTAAATCAACTTTTAATGGGGCAACATCCCGAGTGACTGACAAGATGTGATAAATATATCACAAATTTCAGTCAGAAGAGTTCTGACAGATGATGTAACTATTCTTTCTTCAAACAACTTCCCGATAACATATGCGCCGGTAAAATGTTCATAAACCAGAGTTATTCAACTAGACCTTGGAATAACATGACAGTGGCTCTGTGTCATTAGAAACCAGAGCTATTCGACTGCACCTTGGAATGACATGACAGTGGTGCTGTGCCACCAGAAACCAGGGTCATTCGACTGAACCTTGGAATGACATGACAGTGGTGCTGTGCCACCAGAAACCAGGGTCATTCGACTGAACCTTGGAATGACATAACAGTGGTGCTGTGCCACAAGAAACCAGGGTCATTCGACTGCACCTTGGAATAACATGACAGTGGCGCTGCGCCACCAGAAACCAGGGTCATTCGACTGAACCTTGGAATGACATGACAGTGGTGCTGTGCTACCAGAAACCAGGGTCATTCGACTGAACCTTGGAATGACATAACAGTGGTGCTGTGCCACAAGAAACCAGGGTCATTCGACTGCACCTTGGAATAACATGACAGTGGCGCTGCGCCACCAGAAACCAGGGTCATTCGACTGAACCTTGGAATGACATGACAGTGGTGCTGTGCTACCAGAAACCAGGGTCATTCGACTGAACCTTGGAATGACATGACAGTGGTGCTGTGCCACCAGAAACCAGGGTCATTCGACTATACCTTGGAATGTAATGACAGTGGTGCTGTGCCACAAGAAACCAGGGTCATTCGACTGCACCTTGGAATAACATGACAGTGGCGCTGCGCCACCAGAAACTAGAGCCATTCCACTGCACCTTCAAATGTGTCATCAGAAATAAATGGTCTAAATGGAAATACGACTGATTGCATGTGTTATCCTTTGAGAAAATAATTTAGTTTGGAGGGACGTTAGGTTCAACAACGGTTTAAGGGTAGGTGGGGCTATGACAGAAACGGATTGCACAGCTAGTGCAGAAACTTTGTAAACCATGCCTTAAAAACACCCCTTAAAAATATTATTAGAGTCAGGTAATATTCTTCACACGGCAGGATGAACAGGCAGCTAAACAGCTCCATATAAATATAGCATACCCAAGACAGCAATGTTTCTGAAGAACTGGAATATGAGATAGGTAGACAAACTTATACTGTAGAAGCTCAGAAAGATAGGAACACTGTCGAATGGCTAGGAGAACACAAAAAAAACTTCTTATAGTATGGAAACGATCGTCACACTGAAAACTTTCTGAAATATATGATTTTCACTAAATCAAAGATTTTTACAAATATAACACTTCAGAAGATATTTTTTTCCGACATAAAGTCTTATCAATCATTAGATGGAAAATTTGTAAATTCGATAATAAGTTAGGTTTCAACCATAACATGTTTGGGTTTGATTTAAAGATACCATTTGAAAGACAATTTTGCAATCCATATAAAGAACTCCACATTTTTAAAGAAATACTTATATTTTCATTAATGTTATTACAGTTTTTAAGTAAATTCAATTTAATACACTATTTGAGTTTGTCACTGTCATGTGTGAGAATAACTCGCATTTGGAAGTGCTAGTTTTTTTTACTTCAAAGTAAAGACGCGTGCAGTTGTTAAAGCCATCAATTTGAAATCACTTTGTAACTAGGTCTATCTAAAAAATTGTAGTACCGAGGAACATTAAATTTGTGTCGAATATTGACCAAAACCTATTTTTAAGGATTTTTTTTTATTTTTATTTTTTAAAAAAAAACTTACATCTTAAAGTTGCCGGACATTGATTTTCGATACAAGCCAACACAATCAGACCTATAAAGTAAATAATAACTGTTAAACTGAAACCCGGCAGCATAAAAATCAACTCGCATTTGCCCAGTTTTATTAATTTTTTTCACCACTTATTTTATTATTGGTAGTCACAATCATAAAAGATAATATACTACGAATGTAGCTGGGTTGAAGTTGTTTAGGAGGGGAGGCCAGTAGTTAAGAACAAATTATTTATCCTGTGTAGAGGTATAATCTACAGAGAGGACTGTGATCAGAAGAGACGGGCAGCTCTGTCCAATCAGAGAGACTCTTATCCGCACGTGCCTGTCACCAGAGAAAAACCAGAAACTTCTGCTAGCAGCAGTGTCGCCTCCAATTTTCGTGAACAGTTAGCTGTTTGCGATAAACAACCCCCATACGACAAGATAAATACATTTATTTTTACAAGTAGGACAGCATTAAACGTTCAGTAATTTTTCCGTTAGCAAAAGGAATATTATTTTGTTTTTTCATAGAATGAAGAAGTGCCCTTCTCAAACTATCTACGAAAAATGTAAAAGTTTCTGAGTACGAATAGTGGGGTAAAGACTAAATGTCACCAAAAATCATACTACGTACTAATCTATAATTTCTATGTGTTTTTCCATTTCGTTATACTACTCTACCTGTGTAACGTCACAAGCATGAGTCTTCACAAAGCAGCTAGTGTTATGAATTCCAGCACCACATTATTTATGTCCTGCAAATGTCATCAGCTTCTTGAAACTTCTACAATTCCATTTATACTCTCCACTTACGGAACGCAATGAAAAAATTAATCAGTTTTATTTTCTTCGGGTGTAACGACTCGTCGACGGTAGAGAATGGGAAGCAAGAATCGGCAAAAAATTCTGTCATCGCATCCTCATCAACAATCTCGGCGTTTACAAGAAGTGATTTCAGGAAACAGTAGAAAACCGGAATCTTGATGGCTTGTCGAGGATTGCGCCTTCTCGAAAGTTACCCCTCGTCCACTGGTTTCAGTTCAATGAACTAAAAAGATGAAGACAGTGAGAAAACATTGGGTTGCTGAAGGGAGTTATGGACTAAGGCAAGTTATCACATATAGTGCGGTGATTACCATCCAGATGTCTTTTACCACAGTGACTATGCCAAACCTCAGAATAGCTGACGACAACGTCATCTGAAATTTCATGTAGGACACTGCGGCACCTGTCATAGACGTTTGATGAGAATTTTAACTTAATGAGTGTTGGATGTTCTTGTGTCTTTGAGTCAGGAATAACCAACTGTCTAAGCAACGATCCCGTACCTCAACTGTCACAATGACGAGGGAAATAATAATAATAATAATGCCCTTTAAATAGCTGGGAACAACCCGTCTTCTTATCTCTATTCACCACTGAGAGAAGTACGATGCTTTAGCTCTCGAGGTCTCTTCCATCTAAAATTCCGCAGCACACCCTGGAGAGAGGTGACTCTGCCGTCACAGGACGTCCCAGCTGTTTCTAGGCCAATGATCTGAGGCTCACGGCACGGGGTCCAGCTGTCAGCCAGTGACCCTAACACGCACATCCTTCAACTATACACGTTTTACACTAACATAGAGTTTACGAAACTGTTTAGCACAACTCACAGCCACCGTAAGACTGAAATAATCTTTGAACGGAACGACAGGCTAACTAACCCACGTCGAAAATACGATTGATTTGTGGAAACCTCAAGAGAAATCCAAGAGGGAACGAAGGGTTCACATCTCTACACTTCGTGTGAAATTACTTAATACATGAATATGGTCGAGGGCAGAAACTACAAAAAAAAAAAGGCTCAAGACTCTGTATTTAGAGCAAGTAATAAAGTTGTTGAGGTATGTACCAAAACAAGCACAGAGAAAAACTTGTAAGGTTACGAGCTTCTGCGTGAGGTGGTTCAACCAATGCCGGACTTTCTGTTTGCTCTGGTTGTTCTCCTTCGGGTCCTCAGCCAGATCTGTTCAGTAGTTAGTGGTGAGAGAAAAGTCTGGTCCAAGTCGGATACCGTCTCAAACTCTCATCCAGGAGGAAAAAAATTGTATATTTACATTAACTTTCTTCAAACAATCTAGTATTACAGTGTAATTAACTTTCGCCGATCCTTCTTTTTTACAGGAGTAGCACGGATGTCGAGGTCTACAAGGCGAGCTAATTTTTAGTCGTGAAGCGAGCTTTTACAAGGCGACCAGGAGCAAACTAAGGACTCGGGAAGCACGTGTTGTGTAGCGCTCACCCACCACGTTTGCACTGACGTGTAGTAGCAATTGAACTAACTTTACTACAGACATTAATTGTAGACAATAATTTACACAGTGCCAATATTCCTGCGAACATGCGATAATATGTAGAAATAAAAAATGCATCGGATATAATTAAAGCAAACATTAATGTAGCCATATAATCTATTACATTTATATTTAAATATTACCTTAATCTTTAGTCTCGAAACAGAAATTCGACTTGATTTTCGGTAAATGTTTTAGGTTAGTGCTGAATCCGTTCTTCCGTTCTTCCTTGAAACCATAAACTACTGACAGAACAAACATTAAGGTAGTGTTTGCATATTCTTGGGACAGATAGCGCAGCAAAATTCTGCAAAGAATAAAAATCTACATTAACTTTACCAAAGAATATTTTAAAAAATTGCGAGTGTGTTCTACCTTTTCGCTAAGGATAGAATAACTCTTTCCTGGTTTGTTTCCCACAAAACCAAATCAGCTTGCAAGAACCTAACTACTAACCCAGGCAGTACAGTAACTTACGTTTAGCAACTGGCAAATATTCCGAACAATTAATATGAAGTTATATATTTGATCTATTTGTTTGATCAATAGTTGTCGAGAATAATAAGCACAGGATTTAAAAAAAAAAAAACATGCATTACACAGCAACAACAAGCCTGCAGAAAATTTAAATATATTATTAAATACAGCATCGCAAGATTCCTGCAAACTAAATGTCCGTCAGAAATTAATATGAAGGAACTCGTTAATGTTAAACTCTATTTCACTAAAAACAGTACGTTTCTCCTATCTGTGAACACTAATGATATCTAAGCCATTGTAATTTATTTTTATGCTATTATTTCAACGATCGAAGTCCGTATCAGGAGACGATAAGGAGAAGAGGGGACTGGGTGAGCGATTAACGCTCCGCCCTTGTTTCTGTGGGAAAGTGGTTTGTATCCCCAATTCCCTATTTCATATTTTGGATTTTATTTGTTTTCCAAAGACCTATAGTTAAGAGCCAAAAATGTAATTTCAGATGGGCATGGCCGAATACCTTTCCGCTCTCCCAGCTTTTGAGACTGGTTGACAACGTGTCGTAAAGCAGAATTCATAAGAATACACAAAATTGTTGTGTTTGTTGTTCCGGCATCGGTTATCTTGTGAAGTATTTCCATAAGTGAGTGACTCTTAAGCTCCAACATATTGTTGAAAAAGAAACTAGATCTATTAGCCGCTTGTTGATGCTGTTATGTGTGCTGTGCATGTTGAGAAGTTAGATATTTAGGAAGACTTATACAATATTGTAAAAATAGCTAAATGAGAACTTAGGACACCTGAAGAAGGAGATTAAAAGATGGTTGACTTACACATTGTGAAAGGCAATTCGAAAAGTATCTTTCATTATCTAAATAACTGATCGGTGTAGCGACTGGAAAGCAGCTCAACTTTTTTTGTCGAGGAGCATTGCTCGATAGGATCAAATTCGAATCTTTATCTCGGTAAGAAATTTTATAGAGATAAAATTGACTTTCACCTCTGCTAGAACCGTTCTTTGGCTTCAACGTTAAGGATCCATTTACCTGTACGCTTACCAATTTAGATTAATCCACAAAAATGGCGAAATGTGCGGTTAAATGAAATTTCCTCGTTAGACTGTTAAGATCACATAAAATCCACTTATTATATCAACATTCATGAGAAATAGGGCAGTGCAATCATTGCGAATCGTCTGCTAGGAGTAAACGATAACCTTAAGATTACGTTCCAGTTAGATAAAGTACACGCTCATTGCACCAAGTTGTAGGCAAGGCCTACTAGATAGGCTTGCAAGTGGTAAATAGCTGTTTACAGCATCTCACGATCTCTACTGAAGGTTCTTTAACAGCAAAATAACAAATCTGGTTTTGACAGCTACTAGAGGCACACTTTAAGCTTTGGTGTTTGAATGTAATTAATTCCCCTGCTCCATAATACCAGTAATTTTACCAAATCAAGTGTTATACACGGTTAAGCCAATTGGATATAGATGACATTAGTTCTTCCTCAGATTTTTAATATATTTTGCTGCCCATCATTTAGCAAGTAATGGATTGGCTGTCGAAGTTGGCATGATTCTCAAAACATCCCTATTATATTTATTAACCTCTAGATAACACACTACACATGTATTAAGTTATGAGAACTTTATGTTAATAAGTCAGTACGATTATTATTAATATCAAACTATTTATTTTTTCTCAATATTGAGTAAAACTATTTATTTTCGTGAGTTGATTCTCGATTAATTCATCTTTTTTTCACAATAATAACAGCAGGCAGTTTCTTTCTTTATCTTAGCTTCTCTTCATAAAACTCTATGGTCACGTGATCTACCTACACGTGATCTATGTACACATGTAGTTCAAAGATTATCTATTATCATCCAAAATTTATAAAATAAAAATATGTTAGACAACACTTTTAGCTGACACCACCCAGGCTAGGAAATTCTAACAATTTTTTTATGGTCATTAGAAGATGGAGTTTTTTTGCTATAAGGAACGGGAAGGAATTCCCCCACGGCCTTTTGAGGGAACTACCCTGGCATTTTCCGGGAAAACATGGAAAACAAATATCTGGACAGCTGGACCCGGAATTTAATCCACGTGATCCGAAATGTCAGTGCCAAGCGTTACTACCCAACCAACTTTACTCGGTATGAATTCTTTTCTGAACTGCCTGTTCACATAGAGAGAAGGCATTCCATTTTCGTATTACAGGTTACGTGTACCGTTTTAGCGGTAATACCTCACACAGTAAAGAAAACTGACAAAAAGTCGATGAAAGATTCTAAATTTTTTGAGTATCTCTTATTTTCCATTTTTGAAAAATATGTCTATACAACAGTGGCCAAGAATTTAAAAATCTAAAATTATCAATTAAGGAAAACAGTCATTTTCTTAACAGTTAGATTTTAAGGCATATGAATGACACGATAAAATTGTACACCCATGGGCACCTTAGCGCAAGTGCGTTGAAGAGTTAAGGGAGAGTGCCGTGCCTTGCATTCTGGCTGTCGGTAGTTAGTACCGAGGACACGATAGCAATTTCTCGCAAAAATTTAAAATGGTTCGGTTGGCTGTTGTATTCCTGTTTATAATTAGTGTATTCAATTATTTTTGTGCAGCCTGTTGATAACGATGATGACTGTGGATGGTAATTTTGGTGTGCTGTGCAGGCGAGACGAACGAAATGATATGGTGAATCCTGATGCCTCTCACTTTAGAAGTACTGTACGAAGAATCTAAAAACACGAGTCTCTGCCATACGAACGTGCTATCGTTACTAGTATTTTCGCATTCATTCGATGATAAGGGATTGTCTGTCCTCTCAACACACCACGTGGAGGTCCTCGGTGACAGGCGCAGTCACTTCGCATCAGCCATCTCGGCCACGAGGCGAGCATGTGCCTATAAGAACCATCATCCAATAGTTCCTTTGATGATTCTGTTTGGTGCGATATGGTTTGTTACTTTATATTATCTATGAACCGCATCCCTACTCTTATAAGAAGTAAAGGAATATTGGGAGCGAAGCCGACAGACTTTTGATTGCTGTTGCGAGCTGTTGTGTAGTGAGGCCACGTGTCTGCTTAGACAGTACAGTGCATCAGAGAGCAAAGTTACTTTAATTCGATGCAGGTGATCATGAAACGAAGGTGCATCAGCTTGCATAATTGATGCTTTTTTCACACAGTAAATAATGTTGCCTTCACTATTATTACGCAATTTTCGAAGTGGGAACATTAAAGGCAGACGTTAATGTGACAAATGAGAACCTGAAACAAGGGAAGATGGTGATAAACATATGATACGGCGCTCAGTATAGTTTAATTTAATAATGAGGAAAAGATCTTTAAGTAGCTAGTAGTGTTTACTTTTTATTTTTCAAAAGCAATAGCACTTAGCTTTACCAGGAATGCAAAATTATTCTATCCTGGTAATAGCCACCCTTTAAAATTTGCACACATCGCACCATAGCGAAAGATGTCGAAGGATAACGTAAAGCGACGGAGCTATAAATTCCGGTCCCTCTGTGGATTCAGCTGTGAGGCTGAGCGCGAGCACTGTACGCACCTGTAGCCGGGGCCAGGACGCCGTTGTGGGCGAACTTGCCGAGCGGCTGCATGCGGATGGCGTCCTCGACGTCGGGCATGTCTGTGCGCTGTCTACTGTGCGCGAGCGGCCATCCCCTGCCACTGCCGCTGCCGGGCGCACACTGGCCGAGCGACGCCACGCCGAGTCGCGCCGCCGCCGCCAGCCGGCGCCACCTCCGCCCTTACTTGTTGCTGCCGCCGCGTCGCGCAGGGGCAACAGGCGGCCGCTTCCTTCCCCGCGGATTAAATTTTCAACACACTGCTGCGCCTTCTGCTATTCAACTACTGTATCCTACAAGTATCGTCCGTTAATTCGGGTAAATTTACAATCTGTATCAAAATTCAGTTGTTCCTTTGAGACGATTATTATTATTAATTTAATTGCGTTGGAGCAAACGCTCCGGTGGAAAGTCTCCTAATCATCTAATTACCAATTTATATGTATATTAGGTACAATAATAGTCAACCAGTTGCTTAAAATTTTGATTTATTATTCTTAACTGTAGTTTCGACAAACATAAGCTTGTCTTCTTCAGAAGTACATTTAGGGGTTCTGATGAAGACAAGCTTATGTTGTCGAAACTGCAGTTAAGAATAATAAATCAAACATTTAAGCAACTGGTGGGCTATTATTGTACCTAATACGAGTTTCACCGTTGCTGTAACGCAGCCATGCTCAAGATTTTATATGTATATTTTTTTTTTTTTAATTTTCTCTTATAATTGGAATGTTAAATTCCTCCTCCATTTACTTTTCAGATTTACAAACTTTAATTTTTAATTCCGTTAGCGTATTTGGTAAATTATTCAACACTTCACTTGGCAACTTGTTCCAATCCCTGACACCCTTACCAACAAAAACATTTTTTCTCACTCCCTTATGCATGAAATCGAGTGCAAGCTTGTGGTCATGGTCGCCTTTCCCCTTCCATGCTACAAATTTAAAGCAAACTTGCAGGAAGTCTTAATTTGATAAAATATAATAAAACAAGTAAAATTTAAGTAGGAATATATATCAGTACTTTCATGATATGGTTTTCCAAAGCAGCTATCATCAAATGGTTTTCCAAAGCAGCAGTTATTATCAGATGGTTTTCCACAGCTGCTGTCATCAGATGGTTTTCCGCAGCAACTGTGTCAGACGATTTTCCACAGAAGCTTTTAACAGATGGTTTTCCGCAGCAGATTTAATCAGATTATTTCCACAGCAGCTGTTGACAGAAGTTTTATGTAGAAGCTTTTATGTGATGGTTTTCCGCAGCTGCTGTTATCATATGGTTTTTCTCGGAATTCGATTAAAGTATATTAATGCTGTACTTTAATACTGCAATCAATACAACAGATTATATTAAAAAAGAATCGTAATGTTAATTTTCCTCAGCTTTGCCGATTTTGAAATTTGTACTGCGCTGCAGGAAGTTTTTTATGAAACTGCCTCCTTTGCATTGTTTAAACAGCCTCACGTGCATCTCTCATAATTGAAGACGACGTGCTCATCTGAAATGTTAATCCGATTGTGTTACAGTGATTTTTAACACATATCTCGGGATTAAAACTTGGTAGCACTGTCAGAATGAGTATCCCGTTACACACAAATTCAGGCAGTACGTGTAAACATGAAGGATTCATTTACTGTTCTTATAATGGAAAAATACGCGTTGTCTTTTAGAAACTGCGAATATATTTTTAAACTTATGTTCTTCACAGACTTGGTGCTTAGGATGCCATCGTGGTACGCGAGAAACTAGTACCAACAAGTAATGCTCAAATCACAGAGCAAAAAAGAAAAGTAAATTATTGTTGTTTGTCTTCTTGTTCTCATAATTTTTATCAACTGTGAGATTGTATGAAATGGATTGGGCTGTCGATCTATTTACGTGGTAGAGGATACTAAACTGTTCGTGAACTGAATTCTACTTCTGCCAGTTTTGCTATATAATATGACCTGCAAGCGAACATATGACGCTGGAATTGATGAAAGTGGAGCAAGTCTAAAAGCAAATGTGAAGTAAATATGAGTGGTTATGATTAAATCTTGGGAGATGTTGTCTTTAAGGTAAACTAAATTTTGAGAATTTTATCCGTCGAATTCGAAGATGCTTGCAAGCAATAGCTTACAACTCATGGATTCGTAACTGGTAGTGTGATAGAGTATTTTATTTTGGAACATCAGCAAAAGCGTTACTGAATTTATAACGGTTTAGGGAATCGTATTTTAAATTACATTAATCCTACGACTTTAAAATCCATTATAAATGCTAGAGGAAGTTCAGTACAAGGATCAGTTGATCAGATAAACATGTTAAACTATATGCACAAAACCAAATATGAGGCTTTGCTTTTTATGCCGTGAAATAAATTTTTAAACCTCAATGTCTCAAACGGCACAAATATATAAAGCTAAAAAGCAATGTCAATTATTCTGATCAGCCAATGGCAAATGAATGTTCTGTGGGATTATACTTTATCGGCTTAGGCTATTTCTGAGTACGGATACTAAACGTTGCCTTCATAATAAGAAGAAAAAATGTGTGTGTTTTTAGATTTTTCTACTTATCGCCCATTGATTTTTATATGCAGATTAATCTGTACATTTAAAGTATATTAATTACGTTCCGCCCAGAGCTAACACTTTGATGAGTTGCTCCCGAATGTAATACATCGAAAATGAGATATTATTATTGACTCTAATAATTGATGATTAAATTTGGTTTTAAGGAATTTTGAGCATGGAGCTCGTATATCTGATTTTTGTGGAAATTGTAACTTGTGTAATGAAGACTACATTTAGGTAATTTCCGGGACAATTAAAAAATATGAAAACTCATTATATCTTAGTCTTCGTATTTGCAGCGTAGAATGCGTGGCACAAGTTTCTTTTACAGATGTAACAATGTTCAAATTTGACATGTCTTTTAATAGTAGCGTGCAATTACTAAATGTGAATATTTTGCCGAGACAGATAAGGCGCAATAATTTTCGTCCTCACTTGCGTCTTTCAAAATAGTAAGCCCCAATGTCTGGGATCGAATTCCCCCCTCCCCCCTCTCTCTTTCATTTCGCATGCGCAACACATTATAATGTTATTTGTACGTCAATAATACTTGATATCACCAACTGTAGAGAAATAGGTAGCTGGAAACCACTCTGCAAACATTTTCCTCGTCGCACTGCGGTGAAGAAATAATACCCAACATGTTACACCTCTTTGGATAAACATGAATAACGAAGTTTCAAATCTGACCAGTGTGATAATATGGAAGTAATCAATAAATCTGTACCAGCGGTATGCTATATGGAAGATATCTCAAGGAAATTTAGATAGTACGGAGAAATCACGATTTATAATTATGCTGGTGCCTCCGGATAAAGATGTCATAGGTTCGAATCGCCTGGTAACCGCCGGTGATAGTATTTTTGTAAGCTCCTAAAGTGACCTTCCCATCTGTTAGAGCTTTGTTTTATTTATGTGAAATATGATAGGATGCTTCGCGGTTGAAATTCCACCCTTTACCCAGCACAACAACTGGGTATTTGCTAGTCAAGGTGAGACATATTAGCTGTGAAAGGCATCTAGTTTCGAAATTATTTTTTATAGCAGATACAATTGTGACTTTACCTTAATGAAAGGAAATCTTTGAATATATTTATATATAATACGACAACGGTGACGCTATCAGCTCAGTTGCAATGCATCCTGTGTTTAGGTACTTTTGTGAATTGAGCCCAGTTTGGTGAGTGAGCGGAAACGCTTTGCATTTAGGAGGACGTGAGTTCAAATCACCTTCCATGGTTTCCCGAATCCGTTACACGTGAATGCCATAATTGTTATCTCAAACGAACGAGGCCTATTCCTTTCTTTTACATGCCCCCAGTCCTTCTCCGCCACTAATGACCTCGATGTAGACGAGGCGAAAGCCCATAAGAAAAAATAATAAAACTTATATATCTGAACTGCAGAGTACCAATGCAGATTTTCAATTTTAATATCTGGAATGCTTTGATATTCGTTACCGACTGACTGACTGAAGAACTTGAAGTTAATGCCAATGCGGAATCGGGGAGCACACGGTGGGGTGAACTGTGGAGACCTCACGAGTCCGCTTCTTCGACGTGGCTGTTAGCAGACCAATAAGCTCAAGGCTTGCTGTTCGGAGAAACCGGGTGTTAATTCTGCTCCAGTTCAGATTTAGAATTTTCATGTACACGCAAAACTATTGCAACTGAAAGCAGGAATAGATGTCCCACAAAGGTACTTGTTCCAGATTTAATAATTGCTTATTCAACATGTTGCAAGAAATCAGGCAGCTACAGTTCAAGGATTAGTTGTTGCATGATTGGAAATATAACCGTGACATCAGAGTAGTTAATGTTGGGAAAAACTGTAGGAGGGCTTGCATCTCGTTGATATCAGAAGTACTTTTTACTTTTACAGTGTTTTATTAAGAGTTACAAAGGAGTAACATTTGCTCAGCAGACCCGTCATTGAATTAGCATGCTGTCCATTCACTTGCAGAGAAATGACTGCCGTTGTGTACGGGCCAACTGATCGCTTGTAAACGAACAGCTAGGCAATATGTTTTGGTAGTAAAATGATTAGTGGAACACACAGAAGTACATAGAGTAGCTTTTGGAGTTACAGTCGATGTGCAGACACCTAGCGTGGGATCTGAATGCTCGTGACTCTAGTCGGCTGGATCTTAATGATGTTATGGCAGGCTTCTTATGTCTGGCTTAAATTGAAGCCCCTAACCACATCGTAGCTGACGGGGTAATGGAGTATTCTGACGAGTCATTTCTTTGCAGTTTCTTAATTAAATAGGAAGTGTAATAGGACCACTTCTTTTCTTAATTTTTATAAACGATCTCGGAGACAAAGTGAAAAGCCTTTTTAGATTGTTTGCTGATGATGCGGTTATTTATAGGGAAGTAAGAAATTTGGCCGATTGCTTAGAAATTCAGCGCGATCCGGATGTTATTTTGGCTTGGTGCGATGAGTGGGAACTTACTCTAAATTGCAAAAAGTGCAAGACAATGAGCATAACTAACAAAAAGAATCTCCAATTGTTCAGAAAAAGAGTTACACAATACAGTTATTGATATGGTCGATTCTATGAAATATTTGGGAGTAACAGTACAAAGGAACATGAAATGGGATATACACATTAATTCGTTACTAGGTAGAGCTAATTCTAGGCTGCGATTAATAGGTCGAATCTTGAAAAATTGTAATGAACAAACAAAGGTGATGGCATACAAATCTCTACCAGAGACTAGGCTCGGAGTCTCTGGTAGATAGACGACACACGTTTCGTTTAAACTTATTGGTAAACATGCGTACTCCCACTTACGAGTGTAGTGAAATACTTCGTCCACCAACCTATTTGAGTAGGAAGGACAGGAAAGATAAAAGTAGAGAAATAAGGTGCCGGACTGATTCTTATATGAATTCTTTTTCCCCTCGTACCATTAGGGATTGGAATGCACAGCAAAGAGATTAGCTTTGCTGCTGAGCACCCTCTGCCACCCACAATTTTGTGAATTGCAGAGTATATACTAGTATGTAGATGTAGATGTAGATGATTGTTGTTAAGTAACGCGCAATGCAGTTCCTCCTGCCATACGCTGTAGTAAGAAGTTCAAGTTGCAAACCTGGTCCAGGTTGCATTTCAACAGAACCATAAACTCTGCTATCACTGCCGCTACAAAATCAAAGCATCTAACACAAACGCATCAGTACATTTCCTTAATCGTATATTAGTTACATCATGCAACACTACATAAACTTCACCCAAAATCTTCATCAGTTATTACATTTTCCTTTTTGTGATTCAGATCCATGTTACAAATTTCGAAAGGCAGACACAGTTGGAACTACTAACATGCGTCTGAAATAATGAGCCCACCAATATGGCGACAGTGAAAACAAAGGACACAAAAATAAATATCAACAACTTACCTTTTGTTGCATAATAGTAATTTTAAACTTGGTCTCGGCCGTATGGACAGTTCTATCATTACCGTGGTGTCACAATCTTATGATGAATTCTTGTAGAACTCGACGAAAAAAATCGAAAATAAGGAATAAAATGTTTTGTTGTCTCGCTTGGTTTTCGAGATATAGCATGTTAAAAATCAGTTATAGGTATAGTTTGTGGTGCTTTTCGTGACGTTTCTTCTTGTCCAGACCATATTTCAAGCTAAAAACAACCACTAGGGAGAAAATAAAACATCTATAGTGAATTTCCACAGTGTAGACAGCTATAGTGGTCTTGGTATTTTTTTTTTTTTTTTTTTTTTTTGCGAGGCCATATCTCACCCTAAACTTCTCAGTTTTGAGATACAATATCTGGATAACTAAGCGAGATATAAAAAAATAATTAAGAAACTGCACCACTTTGGTAACTTTCGAGAAACTGGTACTAACCTGTTGAAATTTACATCAGTCGCTTCGTCAACATGTCCTCTTCACGTTTTGCGATCATTCATTGCGGAAAAGTAGCTAAAAATTTATTTAAGAATGCCGAAATATGAATGGTTGAGCAACTGCTAAATGCTATCAGCACTGCTAAAATAACATAAAAATTATCGGTACAGGCATCATATCAATCTAAATAGTTTAGTTTTGCAATAGAAATCGTGGTTAGGTTGAAATACTTTCTGGACCAAGTGAAAAAAAATTACAAAATTTTGGCTATGCGGCATATCACGGAAATGGTGTTAATTTGTTTACAATGTAAGCAATCGATTATCTCTGGTTGCTCGTTGCTATGTAAGATGGCGGGCATCACCGCATTACAACTCGAATAAATATTGCCTGTTTGTCAATTTTGTGCGACTTTTTACAACGGAGTAGAGCTCAAAACGCATGAAATCATTACAACAAAGGATTAAATCAACATTTTAAGAGACTGTCACTGATTTGTTCAACGTTGGTGGCATATACCGGCTGTGCGTCATGTTATATTTCGGCATTTTTAATTATATTTCTAGCGACTTTTCCGTAATGTATGATTACAAAACGTGAAGAGGACATGTTAACGAAGCGACTGATGCAAATTTCAACAGGTTAGTACCAGTTTCTCGAAGGTTACGAGAGTGGTGCAGCTCCCAAAAATTATTCTTTACTTTCAATTTGTCTCGTCGAGTTACATAACAACCCATCATCAAATTGCGGCGACACGGTTATCGTAGAATCCCCGAGATTTCGGTATTTAATTTTAGTTTACAATGCTTTCATGAGCGACAAATTTCCAGCATCATTATCCAGCCACATGAAAATAATTCCCTCCTTATAGCGGTCTGAAGTTGTATTTACTTACATGCTGCTTCTTGGTAGATCGCTGCGGTGGCTGCACTAGTCCATGCGCTGTACCCGACGATATGGATCAGTATGTCAGCTTGTAGTGTCACACATCAGTATGTTTACATGAAATAGCGTGCCCTAACTGGAAAGTTGGAGGAGTTCGTAGAGAAAACCTGCGCCTAGATCAAAGACAATGGAGTCATATTGCTACAGCTGCTGGTATCGTGCGTCGTGCTGGGTCCAGAATTACTTTTCATGTCACTCATTTCACATCGTTGCTTAATGTTAATACAGCGAAAAGAATGTTACCAAGATTTGAAGCGCCCTGCCATTTCGTTTTCAGGGAAACAATTAAGTGTCCGTGACGTCGTGGAGCGTTGCCTAGGAAATAGTCGCCGCTATTGTTGGCAGGGTATAAAAGGAGGTCCTCGACGGCTCCGGAGCGCAGTCGACTCCGGGACAGAGCAGCGAGGAGCGCCGTGCAGCACCAGGTCAGTAGCTGTCGTGTTGTGTAGTTCATTATCCAGCAGGTCTCGACTCTCGGTGTCTCGAGGCAGGGCGGGGGTCGGCAGAGGCAAAGCTAACGTGCAGGTAACTGTCGCCGGGGACTCGGCGGCCAGCACGCTGGTCGCGGCGAGATGCCGAGGGAGTTTCTGTCGCTTGTTCGCTGGTTTCTGACATCTCCATCCGAGCCACGAGCGTATTCATATCTGTCGGATATGTATATTCCTCGCAGAGCATGGTGGGGCTGGCAGTGGTAGTGACGGAGCGTATTACGTGAGGCAGAGCGAGGCTCTGTGCGGCGTATAGCGTGTGCGATGGTTCTGGCGTCTCCGTCCCTGTTAGAGAGATCGGGATTCCTCTGGCTACTGGGCGTCACAGCCCGTCAACTACTGACTCAGGTTTTCCTGACTCTCTGACTTTAATGTTGCAGTGACCGCGGCTGTGTACGGCGGACAGACTACGAGATCTGCTCTACGCCGTCCAGCCCAACTGCGGGGTCACAGCGGCTCAACACATTCCTCGGAGACTAACGACGGGCAGCACTGCGATCGTGCTTGATAAATGTTAGAATTGAATATATACTGGAAATTGGAATTGAAAATAAACGAATAACATATCCCAGCTTATCTGTGCTTTATTTACTAGTTACTTTTAATGGGAATTTATTAATATGCTTCGGAAGCGTGGTGCTCTATTAAAATAACGTAATGTAACTCAGTCAGTCAATGTAATTCCTCATAAAGGAGGAATGTCGTATCCATGACTAATAGCATAATTTGTGAAGAGACCAAACTTCAAAAAAATCAATCAAGATAGAAAGAGAGACAGAATACAGTCTCTTCCACCTACATGGTTTTTCAAAGTCTCATAATTGACACTCACTGCCTGCTAGATAGTATTTAAAAGATTCATAATACACTAACTGCCACATAGATAGTATTTAGAAGATTCCTGATACACTCACTGCCTGCTAGATAGTATTTAAAAGATTCATAATACACTCTGCCACATAGATAGTATTTAGAAGAATCCTGATACACTCACTGCCTACTAGATAGTATTTAGAAGATTCATAATACACTAACTGCCTACTAGATAGTATTTAGAAGATTCCTGATACACTCACTGCCTACTAGATAGTATTTAGAAGATTCATAATACACTAACTGCCTGCTAGATAGTATTTAGAAGATTCATGATACACTCACTGCCTGCTAGATAGTATTTAGAAGATTCATAATACACTAACTGCCTACTAGATAGTATTTAGAAGATTCCTGGTACACTCACTGCCTACTAGATAGTATTTAGAAGATTCATAATACACTAACTGCCTGCTAGATAGTATTTAGAAGATTCATGATACACTGACTGCCTGCTAGATAGTATTTAAAAGATTCATAATACACTAACTGCCTACTAGATAGTATTTAGAAGATTCCTGATACACTCACTGCCTACTAGATAGTATTTAGAAGATTCATAATACACTAACTGCCTACTAGATAGTATTAAGAAGATTCCTGATACACTCACTGCCCACTAGATAGTATTTAAAAGATTCATAATACACTAACTGCCTACTAGATAGTATTTAGAAGATTCCTGATACACTCACTGCCTACTAGATAGTATTTAGAAGATTCATAATACACTAACTGCCTGCTAGATAATATTTAGAAGATTCCTGATACACTCACTGCCTGCTAGATAGTATTTAGAAGATTCATAATACACTAACTGCCTACTAGATAGTATTTAGAAGATTCATGATACACTCACTGCCGGCTAGATAGTATTTAAAAGATTCATAATACACTAACTGCTAGATAGTATTTAGAAGATTCATAATACACTAACTGCCTGCTAGATAGTATTTAGAAGATTCCTGATACACTCACTGCCTGCTGGATAGTATTTAGAAGATTCATAATACACTAACTGCCTACTAGATAGTATTTAGAAGATTCCTGATACACTCACTGCCTACTAGATAGTATTTAGAAGATTCATAATACACTAACTGCCTGCTAGATAGTATTAGAAGATTCCTGATACACTCACTGCCTGCTAGATAGTATTTAGAAGATTCATGATACACTAACTGCCTACTAGATAGTATTTAGAAGATTCCTGATACACTCACTGCCTACTAGATAGTATTTAGAAGATTCATAATACACTAACTGCCTGCTAGATAGTATTTAGAAGATTCATGATACACTCACTGCCTGCTAGATAGTATTTAGAAGATTCATAATACACTAACTGCCTGCTAGATAGTATTTAGAAGACTTATGATACACTCACTGCCTGCTAGATAGTGTTTAGAAGGTTCATAATACACTACTGCGTGCTAGATAGTATTTAGAAGATTCATGATACACTCACTGCCGGCTAGATAGTATTTAAAAGAATCATGATACACTAACTGCCTGCTAGATAGTATTTAGAAGATTCATAATACGCTAACTGCCTGCTAGATAGTGTTTAGAAGATTCGTGATACACTCACTGCCAGCTAGATAGTATTTAAAAGAATCATGATACACTAACTGCCTGCTAGATAGTATTTAGAAGATTCATAATACACTCACTGCCTACTAGATAGTATTTACAAGATTCGTGATACACTCACTGCCTGCTAGATAGTATTTACAAGTCATGATACACTCACTGCCTGCTAGATAGTATTTAAAAGATTTATGATACACTCATTGCCTGCTAGATAGTGTTTAGAAGATTCATAATACACTAACTGCCGGCTAGATAGTATTTAGAAGATTCATAATACACTCACTGCCTACTAGATAGTATTTACAAGATTCATGATACACTCACTGCCTGCTAGATAGTATTTAGAAGATTCATAATACACTAACTGCCTACTAGATAGTATTTAGAAGATTCATAATACATTAACTGCCTGCTAGATAGTATTTAGAAGATTCATGATACACTCAGTGCCTGCTAGATAGTATTAAGACGATTCATAATACACTCACAGCCTACTAGATAGCATTTACAAGATTCATGATACACTCACTGCCTGCTAGATAGTGTTTAGAAGATTCATAATACACTAACTGCCTGCTAGATAGTATTTAGAAGATTTATGATACACTCACTGCCTGCTAGATAGTGTTTAGAAGATTCATAATACACTAACTGCCTGCTAGATAGTATTTAGAAGATTCATGATACACTAACTGCCTGCTAGATAGTATTTAGAAGATTCATAATACGCTAACTGCCTGCTAGATAGTATTTAGAAGATTCGTGATACACTCACTGCCGGCTAGATAGTATTTAAAAGAATCATGATACAATAACTGCCTGCTAGATAGTATTTTGAACATTCATAATACACTCACTGCCTACTAGATAGTATTTAGAAGATTCATGATACACTCACTGCCTGCTAGATAGTATTTAGAAGATTCACAATACACTAACTGCCTACTAGATGGTATTTAGAACATTCATAATACACTCACTGCCTACTAGATAGTATTTAGAAGATTCATGATACACTCACTGCCTGCTAGATAGTATTTAGAAGATTCAGAATACAATAACTGCCTGCTAGATTGTATTTAGAAGATTCATGATACACTCACTGCCCGCTAGATAGTATTTAGAAGATTCATAATACACTTACTGCCTACTATATAGTATTTTTAAGATTCATGATACACTCACTGCCTGCTAGATAGTATTTAGAAGATTCATAATACACTCACTGCCTGCTAGATAGTGTTTAGAAGATTCATAATACACTAACTGCCTGCTACATAGTATTTAGAAGATTCATGATACACTCACTGCCGGCTAGATAGTATTTAAAAGAATCATGATACACTAACTGCCTGCTAGATAGTATTTAGAAGATTCATAATACGCTAACTGCCTGCTAGATAGTATTTAGAAGATTCGTGATACACTCACTGCCGGCTAGATAGTATTTAAAAGAATCATGATACAATAACTGCCTGCTAGATAGTATTTTGAACATTCATAATACACTCACTGCCTACTAGATAGTATTTAGAAGATTCATGATACACTCACTGCCTGCTAGATAGTATTTAGAAGATTCACAATACACTAACTGCCTGCTAGATAGTATTTAGAAGATTCATGATACACTCACTGCCCGCTAGATAGTATTTAGAAGATTCATAATACACTTACTGCCTACTATATAGTATTTTTAAGATTCATGATACACTCACTGCCTGCTAGATAGTATTTGGAAGATTCATAATACACTCACTGCCTGCTAGATAGTATTTTGAACATTCATAATACACTCACTGCCTACTAGATAGTATTTAGAAGATTCATGATACACTCACTGCCTGCTAGATAGTATTTAGAAGATTCAGAATACACTAACTGCCTGCTAGATTGTATTTAGAAGATTCATAATACACTCACTGCCTGCTAGATAGTATTTTGAACATTCACAATACACTAACTGCCTACTAGATGGTATTTAGAACATTCATAATACACTCACTGCCTGCTAGATAGTATTTAGAAGATTCAGAATACACTAACTGCCTGCTAGATAGTATTTACAAGATTCATGATACACTCACTGCCTGCTAGATAGTATTTAAAAGATTTATGATACACTCATTGCCTGCTAGATAGTGTTTAGAAGATTCATAATACACTAACTGCCGGCTAGATAGTATTTAGAAGATTCATAATACACTCACTGCCTACTAGATAGTATTTACAAGATTCATGATACACTCACTGCCTGCTAGATAGTATTTAGAAGATTCATAATACACTAACTGCCTACTAGATAGTATTTAGAAGATTCATAATACATTAACTGCCTGCTAGATAGTATTTAGAAGATTCATGATACACTCAGTGCCTGCTAGATAGTATTAAGACGATTCATAATACACTCACAGTCTACTAGATAGCATTTACAAGATTCATGATACACTCACTGCCTGCTAGATAGTGTTTAGAAGATTCATAATACACTAACTGCCTGCTAGATAGTATTTAGAAGATTTATGATACACTCACTGCCTGCTAGATAGTGTTTAGAAGATTCATAATACACTAACTGCCTGCTAGATAGTATTTAGAAGATTCATGATACACTAACTGCCTGCTAGATAGTATTTAGAAGATTCATAATACGCTAACTGCCTGCTAGATAGTATTTAGAAGATTCGTGATACACTCACTGCCGGCTAGATAGTATTTAAAAGAATCATGATACAATAACTGCCTGCTAGATAGTATTTTGAACATTCATAATACACTCACTGCCTACTAGATAGTATTTAGAAGATTCATGATACACTCACTGCCTGCTAGATAGTATTTAGAAGATTCACAATACACTAACTGCCTACTAGATGGTATTTAGAACATTCATAATACACTCACTGCCTACTAGATAGTATTTAGAAGATTCATGATACACTCACTGCCTGCTAGATAGTATTTAGAAGATTCAGAATACAATAACTGCCTGCTAGATTGTATTTAGAAGATTCATGATACACTCACTGCCCGCTAGATAGTATTTAGAAGATTCATAATACACTTACTGCCTACTATATAGTATTTTTAAGATTCATGATACACTCACTGCCTGCTAGATAGTATTTAGAAGATTCATAATACACTCACTGCCTGCTAGATAGTGTTTAGAAGATTCATAATACACTAACTGCCTGCTAGATAGTATTTAGAAGATTCATGATACACTCACTGCCGGCTAGATAGTATTTAAAAGAATCATGATACACTAACTGCCTGCTAGATAGTATTTAGAAGATTCATAATACGCTAACTGCCTGCTAGATAGTATTTAGAAGATTCGTGATACACTCACTGCCGGCTAGATAGTATTTAAAAGAATCATGATACAATAACTGCCTGCTAGATAGTATTTTGAACATTCATAATACACTCACTGCCTACTAGATAGTATTTAGAAGATTCATGATACACTCACTGCCTGCTAGATAGTATTTAGAAGATTCACAATACACTAACTGCCTGCTAGATAGTATTTAGAAGATTCATGATACACTCACTGCCCGCTAGATAGTATTTAGAAGATTCATAATACACTTACTGCCTACTATATAGTATTTTTAAGATTCATGATACACTCACTGCCTGCTAGATAGTATTTGGAAGATTCATAATACACTCACTGCCTGCTAGATAGTATTTTGAACATTCATAATACACTCACTGCCTACTAGATAGTATTTAGAAGATTCATGATACACTCACTGCCTGCTAGATAGTATTTAGAAGATTCAGAATACACTAACTGCCTGCTAGATTGTATTTAGAAGATTCATAATACACTCACTGCCTGCTAGATAGTATTTTGAACATTCACAATACACTAACTGCCTACTAGATGGTATTTAGAACATTCATAATACACTCACTGCCTGCTAGATAGTATTTAGAAGATTCAGAATACACTAACTGCCTGCTAGATAGTATTTAGAAGATTCATGATACACTCACTGCCTGCTAGATAGTATTTAGAAGATTCATAATACACCAACTACTTGAAGATAGTATTTAGAAGATTCATGATACACTCACTGCCTGCTAGATAGTATTTAGAACATTCATAATACACTTACTGCCTACTATATAGTAGTTTGAAGATTCATGATACACTCACTGCCTGCTAGATAGTATTTAGAAGATTCATAATACACTCACTGCCTGCTAGATTGTATTTATAGATTCATAATAAACTAACTGCCTGCTTGATAGTGTTTAATAGATTCATAATACACCAACTACCAGCTAGATACTATTTAAAAGATTCATAATACACTCATTGCTTTCTAGACGGTATATAGAAGATTAACGTCATCCGGTAGTTCTAATGAGTAGATAAACTTCATAGTCAAGTTGGTCAGCCTATATGTAAGGTCTCAGTTAATTTTCCTGTCTACATGCTCCTCCTAAAGTTTCATCATTTTACTATGGTAGTTTACCTTGCTTAAGACCACCGTGCAGTTTGTCTGCTGTAAGAATAACAATATTTCCGTCTCTCTTCAACTCACGAAGCGCACGCCTCTCTTCAATAAATATATCTGATTTAGGTGCTTCACCTTTAAAAAGCACACTGCATGTTTCACGTCTTATCTCCTCCGATTCTTCCGCAGGCAGCCCGGATCAAAGATTTTTGGGCAAGCGTTATTACAGGAGTCGTAGAATTCAGGACAACTGATTGATTAGTTAACAGGGACACTGGTTATCAACTCAGTGCGGCCTGGAATCCGGCTATTAAAATTCTGAAACATGTTCGCCTCGGTAACGAGTAGAAGAGTGGATGACGTCATCGCGCTGTGTTGGCTTTTGCTTCTACCGTTTCCTCAGCAGCGTGTGAACAAACACTTAATCATTGACATTCGGTTGAAAATGAGAGCTGAGATAGAGGCCTTCGAAACGTCACACAAGTGTAACAATTTTACATGGCTGGAAGCCCGAGAAGAGTTTATTTAAAATAAAATTGATATTCAGCAACGCGCATATCCTCTGTTTGGTATTAAAATCTCTGGCTGCTGTTAGTTTATCAAGAAAGGCCGATACTGCAACGCCAGTGTTAGGGACACGACTACTCAGGGACCAAGCGTTTATCAGTACTGCTCGGCGAGTCTTATTGGAGCTATGTGGAATTCATGCAATATTAGAGCATAGCCCATAACTCCACTACGAGGACGACTCTCACCTGGAATTTCTGTAACATTCTGGTGCTGAGTAAAAGTTAGAATATGTAGAACAGATAATTCAGAACGTAGGTGGAAAGCATATATTGAGATAAAACGATGTATCATGGCAGAAATAGATGGAGGATCCCGTCAAACCAATCGAGAGACTGATGACAGAAAAATGAAATATTTTGGCAGAAAAAGGGAGGAAATCATTCTCCACTCGAAGCAGTCTATCAGGATGCAATATATTTTAAAAAAAAAACAAAGAAAACGATTAAGGGTATTTCCTTAATCTAACAAACTGCTAACATTGTATGTGTCATCTCCATATCATGTACCATGTATACAGTGTCCTTAGTTATAGTTGCCCCCAGTTGGCTTTCCAGAGCGTTGTTGTCTTCACTTCTGGCTCTCCCGCATTTAAATTCAGATGTAGCCTTTGTAACTGTGTGGTAGGCAGGGGTTACCTTCATTAAAGTTTTGATCATATGTCCTCTGGTGATATCTTTTTGTCACATAAATATTGAATCATAAGACGAATACTACAAATTTTCGATTAAGGGTACACCTCACTTGCTTTCTATACCTGTGTAAAAATATAACTGGAATCAAGGTAGTAATTTTGAACAATAAAACCTAAAAACGTGTGAAAAATTAAATGTTGTTTCCGGAAGACAATCTCTGTATTGCGTGTAACCAGTGGAAGTCACTGAATTCGTGAAAAATCTGTCACCATGTGAGATGACGAACGTATTCCTCTCCTGTCAAATTATGGCATTAGATTAAAATTACATTCGTGAGATGATTTCATGTTAAGCCAGTACTTTTAAATATTCACATCAAATTGAGTTATTTCGAACCCATATAGGAGTGGCTAATCATCTGCATTAATAAAAAAAATAAACATAGGCATTTAAGGTAAAGACGCCTCATTTTTAGTATGAGAACCACAGCTATGCAGGTGGAGTTGAGGTTAGCATACTTTGTATCAGTATTATGGTGTGAAGTAACAGTTTGAGCGTATGCCATCACTGTTCTGCTACATCAGAGAGCTCATGTGGTACTACATTAATCTGGCCACCGTGAGAGAAGTCTACAGTCGGAAATAAAAAGTAAGCGTGTGGGTGTGTTTTTTTTTTTTTAAGTTGGCACGAGAATAGAACGGAGGGTATTCTGAAAATTCACACAATAGAGCAGTTGGTGGAAACCTTGTGAATTGCATGTGTGTGTTGCTCTGGCACTTCGTCAATCTGCTGATAAATTGACTGCGATTGTTTAATTACATTGAATGATTGTCATTTCTAAAGTAAACATTATAAGCAAGAGTTAATTAAAACATTAAATGGGATGGGAATATTATTTTTATATATATTTTTCCTTGTTCCATGATTCCTTTAATAATACAGCGCTCGTGTTTGTTTTATTAAAACTAACTCAAATTTATAATAAACTAGAAGACCCGTGCGAAAATTTCGTGAATACAATGAATAGTAAAAGGTTAGAGACCTTAATCCTTAATATGATAGCTCAGTTATCTATTTCAGTTAAATATTAAGCGAGATAAATGGCTCCTGACACAAAAACGCATTGTAGAAATATTAATATTTTTCCCTTTAAGGGTCGAATTCCGAAAAATTCCTTTCTTAAATATGATTTGACCAAAGCAGAGACCTTAATCTTTAATATAATGCCCCATTTCTCGATCTCTGTTAGATATCAAAGGAGATAAATAGCTCGTGGCCAGAAAAGGTCATGGAAATAATGGTAATTTTGCCATTTAAGGTTCGAATTCCGAAAAAAATTATTTCTTAAAATATGATGTGACCATGGCGGAAACCTTAATATTTAAAACGATACATCATTTATCTATATGGGTTAGATGTGAAGGGAGATAAATGGCTAGTGACACAAAAACGAGTTGCAGAAATATTGATATTTTTAGCCCATTAACGGTCAAATTCCGAAAAATTCCTGTCTAAATATATGATGCCACCAAAGCGGAGATCTTAATCTTTAAATTGGTACTTCATTTAACGATTTAAGTTAGGTATCCAGGGAGATAAATGGATCGTGACACAAAAAACAGCATTTTAGAAATATTGACATTTTTTCCCTTTAATGGTAGAATTCCGAAAAATTCCTTTTTTAAAATATGATGTGACCAAAGTGGAGACCATAAGCTTATTCATAGATTTCGGTTAAGTGTGAAGGGAGATAATGGCTTGTGACGAAAACACACATTACAGAAATAATATACATGATTTCATTTTAAAGAAAAGACAAAACTAAGTCAGATAAAGGAATTAGTATAATTAGACATTGTGGATTAGAAGCTTCCAAAGTTATTTGAGTAGGGATTTGCAGCGGGCCGAGGAACGCTGTATAAAACGTGAAGAATTAACTGGTTGGATAATTTTAATGGGCAATGAAGATCCAGGGTTTGCTCAGTTGATTTGTGTGCGAGAAAGTTCAGGAGTGCAGCTGAAGGTACCATACCGTTGACGGCGGGGACTTACGATATTCTATTCATTTCCTCGGAAAAAATATCTTGAGTATTTAAACTAAAACCTGAATCCTTACTTCTTTGGGAAAGAGCTACGTCGTTCATTGAGCAGCGGCAGAAAACTCTGATTATTTTCCCCTTATCGCTCACTCGACTTTCTTCTTGTTTTTGATGAGGCCTTAAGCTCTCGGCTGACGCTCTGGTCGGTTCGTCAATACTGTGGCGTCCTGTTGACGGCAGACGCCTCCGTTGCCATGGAGACGGACCAAATCACATCGCCTCTGTGGCATGCTGGAACAGCGGAAACGGCCACACTCTTTCGAAGTCTCCTATAATCAATAACTGCCGCGATTATAGGGATCAATTTTTTTCTGTTATTTTCATAAATCACTCACCTGCAGTTGATGTCAATGTCCCAACCATGATATTATCCAGCCGAAGCGTACTCCTGCAACTTAACCAGAACATATAAGATCTCTACACAATCTGCTTCGTGATTTTAATGAACATTCTCGTTCGTGTAATATCAACACGGACTCGCATTGTCAGGCCATTCAAACTGCTTTCTATCGACGTCGCTTACTCCGGCGCTGCTGCAGGGAACAAGCTTTCTATTTATTCTGCTTTAACACAAGCTGCCCCTTTTACTACAGTCTCGACTTAGGCGTGTTCTGTTTCTATCTTCACATCGCTCATTGTATTTCCATACAGTGGTACATCTACATCCATACTCTGCAAATCACAAACATTGTGGGTGGCAGAGGGTGCTAAGCACCAACCCTAAACACGCGCATTCCAATCCCGAATAGTGCGAGAAAAGAAGGAATACATAAATGCATCAGTACGGCATCTTATTTCTCTAATCTTATCCCTTCGGTCATTGCGACCTAAATAGGTTGGCGGAAGAAGTATTTCATTGCACTCGAAATTTTTTTTTTTTCACATATTCTCCAATAAATTCGAACGCAAGCTACGTCGTCTGTCTTCAAAACTATCCCAGACCAATCTATGTATCAATTCTGTGACGCTTTCATAAGGGCTGTAACAAGTCACGAATCGAGCGGCTCTCCTCTGCACCCTCTCCACTGAGTCAATCAGAACGTTGCGATACGGGTCCCAAACCCCACAACAGTAATCCAGATGTGGACGCACTAGTGTTTTATACGCTATCTCCTTTGTTTGAGCATTACAATTCCTCAAAATACGACCTATGAATCGTAATTTAGAATTAGCCTTGCCTACGATGGAAGTTATGTGCATGTCTCATTTCATGTTGCTTTGTACTATCACCCCCAGATACTTCACGGAATCAACCGTGTCAACAGCTAAATTGTTTATTTTGTACTCTTGAGCAAACTGATTCTTTTTGTTACTTAACCGCATTGCCTTCCACTTTTTGCAATTAAGTGTAAGCTGCCATTTAGGGCACCAATCGAAAATAACATCCAAATCGCGCAGAATTTCTAAGCAATCGTTGGAGCACCTTATTTCCCTAAGATAACTGCATCGTCTGCAAACAATCGCAACCAGCATTTGACGTTGTCACCTAGATCGTTTATAAATATTAAGAAAAGAAGTGGTCCTATTACACTTCCTTCAGGAACGCCCGAAGTAACATTTATCTTAGAATAGGCTTCCCCGTTAGCAACGACATACTGTGATTGACAATTTAGAAAAACACGTATCCACTCGCAAATCTGAGTCGAAATACCGTAAGCTCGAATCATCGCTAAAAGTTGGTTGTGTGGCACAGAATCAAAAGCTTTCTGAAAATCCATGAAAACTGCATCAACTTGCGAACCTGCATCGATAACTTTCATTACGTCATGGGAAAACAGGGCCAACTGTGTTTCACACGATCTCTTCTTCCGAAATCCGTGTTGACACGGTGTAAGTAACTCGTTCTCATCTAGAAACTTCATTATGTTCGAGCATTGCTGCAGACAGATATGGTCTGGGTCGATAATTCCTAGGATCACTCCGATCTCCTTTCTTGAAAATGGGAATTACCTGGACTTTTTTCCAGCTAGAAGCTAATTTTTTCTCTTCTAAAGATTTACGGTATATATCTGACAGAAATGTTTCAATATCCTCCGCGTATTCAGAAAATACTCTTACCGGTATTCCATCGGGACCAGGCGCTTTACCCCACTTCAGGAGTTTTAATTGTTTTACAATACCTACGCTATCAATTTCTATGAGATCCATCTCTAATTCCACATGATGTGGTAGAGTGGGGATGTTTTCCATGTCTTCGCGCGTGAATTAATTTTTGAATTCGGTGTTAAATACTGTAGCATTGTCGCGGCTGTCTTCAACTTCCCGTCCGTCTTTTATTAGAACTGGCTTATTGTTCCCACTACAACTAACTTTTTTTTTACATACGACCAAAATTTCTTAAGGTTTTTAGTGAGGCTCTTAGAGAGAGAATTGGCACGAAAGTCATTGAAGGCCTCACGCATCGCATTCTTAATATGTCCCCTTATCTCTTCTAACTTATCTAAATCAGTCCGATGCATCGTCCTTTTTGATCGTGTATGTATCTTCCTTTGCTTTTTGAGTATCCTTTTAACCTTCCGTGTGTACCATGGGGGATCGTTCTCTTCGCTGATTGTCCGTTCCGGTAAATGCAAGTTCATACCTTCCCCGACTATATGTAAGAATCGATGCCACCTCTCTTCAACGGTGCCTCCTGCTACTAAGAAGGTATGGTAATTATGCCTCAAATACGCTCTAAAACACTCTTTTGAGCCTTTTCGAATATGTAGACGATCCTCCCTTTTCTCTTTTTGCACGTGGTTGTTAGTTTTACTGTAGCAAGTACAACTTTGTGATCACTTATTCCTGCAGTGGTAGAAATATCCGTGAATAATTCAGGCCTATTTGTAATCACTATGTCTAAAATATTTTCGTTACCGTTGAGGCATCGCGTTGGTTCAGTTACGAGCTGCTCAAGATTGTGATCTGAGAAGAGGTCTAGAATGATTTCGCAAGCTGTTTTATCCCTGCCCCCAGTAACGTGAACGTAATTAGTCCAGTAATTAGTGGTATAAACGTAGTTTTTATTTTTTAAATTGTGTATGGTTTTCCCAAGTTGTGATCGCAACGGATGAATATTTGCAACTACAGCACAACGGATGACCAGTATTTTGCATTCCCCATTTATCCTACTGCTTTTATTTTAACGATTAGTGATTTAGTACTTATACAAAGAATAGTAGACTTCAGTTTACGAAGAATCATGGAATCTTGATTGTGTAACATTTGATGAAGACCCAAAGAAACCCGATTTTTCCTACAGTGAACACGATTAGTCCATATTTTCTACAATATCGACTATTAAAAGTGCACAATGATGGTAGAAATGTGGTTAAGTTGCTTGGAACAAATGAGATAGAACGCCTGGACAACACTGGATGCTTAAAACACTTTGATCCTCTCATTCAGGGTGTCCAGAAAAGGACTCCCTGATTTCAAAATTAAATATCTCGAAAACAAAGATCGATAGAGGAATGCAGTAAACGGTATGTTTATCGTGACAGCTGTAAGAAGTGTATACAGCAGTTTGAAATAATAGTTACAAAAGCTGCTAACAGATGGCGCTGTAATCGCCATACGTAATGCCTAAATAGTGATCCGAAGCTCAGGGCGATCAGTTCCACCATTGAAACGTGCCAATGGTGAACATTTTGAAAACATTGTGATGTGATTGTTTGCAAAGATTGTTTTCATACGATTATTTCACTTATGTATGCTGATATGAGCGTACAGCGCCATCTGTTAGCAGCTTTTGTAACTATTATTTCACACTGCTGTATACACTTCTTACAGCTGTCACAATAAACATACCGATTACTGCATTCCTCTGTCGATATTTGTTTTCGAGATATTTAATTTTGAAATCAGGGAGTCCTTTTCTGGACACCCTGTAGGTTTGTGGACGTTGCTGTTCTGGACGCTGAACATTGCGAAGTTTAAATAGTTTTTAGTTGAGCAGCGTTGAATTCGTAATATTTTAATGACCAGCATATTTATTTGGTTTCAGTAAAAGTGAGAACGATTTGATCGAATTTCGTGAAATTTAAATTCGTGTTAATCCGTGTGTGTGGTGCACTGTGCATGAGGGGTATCACAAACCACTTCTATCACCTTTCCATTCTCAAATCACAACAGAAATTAAAAATCACTTAATAAATTTTTGGTGCATGTAACCGAAGTTGTGTACATCTGTGTATTTGGTCGAAGGAAGATAAATTTAAAGTACAAGGTTCTGCGATTCTTCAGCCAGACAGCGATGGCACAACAACAATCTTAATTTAGTGATACTGTTTTTTCAAATTTAAATGACTTAGTTCGTTGAATACAGGAGATTTACATTTTTATTTTGTACATAAGCGATGATAGTATGCAGTCAAAAGATTGAAATATCTGTACGTCAAAGTACTTTCATGTTTTGGGGAAATCTGAAACCTTTGTGATGTGATCTTAATATGCGTATTTGCCTCCATGTGACATATACTCGTATTTTTAATAGTCAGGACTGTATTTGCATGAGTACGGCATTTATGTTTGTTCGCTCCAATACTATTATTTTACGTCATATTTAAAATTCTTAATAAAGGTCGTTTTGGTTAGGAAATTTCCCTTGTTAATTCGATGTAATAGTCACAAATACACAAGAAAACACATTTAAACGTGTGATTAAATAAAAGAGGAATTATAAATTTAAGTCGAATTAATATATTTCATTTTTTTCCAATAATACATGATGACAGTAACAAGAAATTAGCCATAATATAAGTTAGGAAAATTATTTCATACTATACTTAGTGGCAAATAGTGTAAACAATATAAAAAATAGGATGATAAATATCACTGGTTGATTGAAAATCTGACTGGGATACATCGAATCGTGTTGTGGACATGACAACAAATGATCCATTGTTTGGTTCTCGCCACGAGAACATGTGGTATTTGGTTGTTCTCCCAGGTATCCCCATGAAGTGAGAGGGTCTCTATGGCGGACAACTCCAAGTCGAGGTCTGTTCAGTGACTTCCATAGGGGCTATGGTTGTTGAGTCCTAGGTGGTAGATCGTCTTTCGTCTTGATCCAGTCCGTGTTACATCCACTCTGTTCTCCCAAGCCGATACTGTCTCACTGTTATGCCTAGGATTACCGAGGTAGGTTGGAGGTGGAATGCACTTGATATCTATTCTTTGTCACTAAGGCTAACACGGTACCTTACATAAAAGCATCTGCCTATGACGACGTAAGGACGTTTGGTATTTAGTGGTATATAGGGAATAGCAACCAAAGTAGTTTTCGCTCTTTTTAGCCGTTCATTTTTCTTCACAATTTTGTAACACTCATTCCGCGGATGGTACAGATATAATTCTGTCCCCGAAATTAATTTAGCTGCAATATAATCTATATACGACATTCTACGTATACTTCACGTTGATAATCACTTTAACGAAGGAGTGAAGTGTGTTGGAGAAACGAGCCAATGTTTATGATCCATTAAGGAAAAACTAAATACTTCGAGACTTGTTTAATTTGTTGATTTCTGTGGCCACGTTCTTTACTTTTACCCTTCATCATCGGTTCCTCAAATCTTCGACAGTTCATCACCAGTTTTTTATTGATTCAATTACAAAAATATTTTTTCCACTGCGCTATTCCATATGTCTTCAGAAAAGAAGCCTAATATTATATTTCTTCTATACAATTTGGACGTTTATTGGACGCCGATAAGTTACTTGTTGTGTTCTTCATTCGGCGTAGCAATTCTGTGCAAGGAATTGTAACAGCCCTCACACCTAAAATTAAAAGTAACTGTATTTTATGAAGCAATTGTATTAAGCTAGAGCTGGTTGAATATGATGTTGTATGTTTGTTTTGCTATTTCCTGTAAATCAATGTATACAGACTTTGTTTTTTTTAAGCAAATTATTTAAAAGCCATTTAATATGTTTAAGAACAGAATTGTGCAAGAGAATTGCTTAAATGTTCGTGATTCCAAGTATTAATGCAAGTTACGATGTCTACATGACAATTTACTACAGTTTAAAGTGATTTCTGTGAATAATTTTGTGTTTAAGTATCTTTAATTTCCATTTCTGACCATTTTATATTGATTGTAAATTATTATGTATTAATTCTGATTGTTTTAATTTTTTAAGTATTGTTAATGTTCGAGAAATATCTATCGGAAGCTTTTGAAGTGTTCTAGAAATTTCGATAGAGCCTATATAAAGCAATCAGCAGAAAGACAGTAGTAGTTTTTCACCGACCCAGTTTGCTAAAGCCGGGAACTGTATTGTCTGTGGAAGAAGTGCTGTATGCAATCTCTGGATTGAATGAATGCATGTAACCAGTATCATTGACGACGTGTTTTTTTTTTTGTTTTTTTTTTTTAAGTTTAAATTGAAATGTATCGTGGACTACTTAATTATCGTATTAATTAAATCACGAACAATCTATCAGAATGCTTGATAAGTAGTTGATTGAACTAGTAACTTCCAACGTTTCACATTTTAATAAGACAGTCTTTACATTTGTGGAGAGCATTGTCTTGGTCCTCCTAGAGGATTACGGTTTCTCTATGCTTGGTATGGCTGAACAAAGCCTTCATTTGATTTCCCTATCGACCACTTGACGTAATCTTAAACACTTTCCTAGCTGGTAATTATTAAATTCGTTCCTTTATTGAATTATTTACAGGAATTTAACAACTACATTAGCTCTTCTACCACTGTTGCCATCATACTTTCATTTGTAGATCACTAATATTTGTAATATATTGTACATATTTCTACCGCTCTTATTCACAGGGTCCTATGCGCGGTTATGTAAAGTACTTCTGTTCTGTGGCTGTGCACCGCTGACACATTCTGGGTAAACACAGCTCAGTATTTATTTTCCAACTGAAACATTATTTCATGTCTAGTGTTGTATTTTTTTTGATTCTGTAATTGCTTCTGATGTTGGTAAATAAATAAAAAATTGTGCCACTGCTATGTAATAAATAACTCACGACTAATCATTATCAGATTTAATCAAATATAAGAATTCACTTAATCGCGCATTCGTTTAGCAAAGTGGTGCGATATATTTAGGATTTTGATCAGGTTATGAAGACGTAATAAGTGTTGAGATGACAATATAAGTAACGAACAAAGTGAGCCACACGGTTTTAGTCACGAGTCGCCAAGATATATCACACGTAAAGATCTTTCTCGCCGGATCTCGAGGCTATGTGCTGTAGGATGGACACTAAGTTTTGAGGAATAAAGTGAAAACCTGTTTACTGATCCATAGGTTACTATTTTAAAACTATGTAAATATTAACGAAACATATTTGGATAAAAAGTTCTGTGTATGTTGTGCCTGGTTAGACGTGGAGTGTGCGAGCTGCTCGCCTCTCGTGTTCGGCCGCCTCCAGCAGCAGCTCCAGCAGCTCGTCGTCGCCGTCGGACGAGTGTGCCTCGCCTGAGATCTGCCGGAACGCGTGCAGCAGCTCGTAGCTAGACATCGCCACCTCCAGAGCTTTCAGCAGAGTCTCGGGCGGTATCACTGAAACCAGGAACACGCCTAGTGCTGCACTACACATCTCCCATGCTTCGATATTACCGTCACCCGACTTCTGTATCATCTCTCTCAACACTATTCCTATTGAAGCCTGAGACTTGTATTAAAGCAAGCAATTTGGCACCAACTAAAACGAGGAACATGCCTAGTGCTGCTGCACAATCTGACATGCTTCGATATTACCGTCATCCTACTTCTGTATCATCTCTGTCAATACTATTCCTATTGAAGTCTAGGACTTGTCTTAAAGCAACGAATTTGGCACTTTTTGTTAATGAAATATGTTACGAGTTCAATATATTTTCCTTCTTATGTAAGTAGAAAATTCTTGGCGTATTTATCTGTTTTTCCTTATGCATTTAAGCCTCTTTGAAGTCGTCGTCGTTAGAGGAGGCAAAGGACTGGGGAACAAGGAACTGGAAGGAGGTCGGACATGGCATTTTGCAGGAATCATCCCGAAATTCGCCTAGACTGAATTCGGGAAATCATGAAACACAAAATCTAAATAATCAGACGGAATTAATTTTTGTCGTTAGTGAAATCCTTAACTAATCTTCAAAGTAATGGAAAATGTTACTTCCTGCGACCGCGTTGACTAAATATAAGATAATTAGAGCATTAGTAAATAAATATTTAGACAGATTGACCGCCAGAATTGCAGGAGATGTGAAATGTACAAATTTTGATCAGTAATTACTTTTGGGGAATTTATATATTCAACTGCAGAAAATATTTTTTGGTATGTGTACCTCCAGAATATTTTTAATTAAGATTAACTTTACTTCCACTCTACTTTATTGTTAAATTATATTCTTTGCTAGTCTTTTAATGGAACAGATGAGTATATGTTTGACTACATTTTTATGTCGTAAACATGTATTATTACCACCATTTATCAACTGAGCTCAATGTTTCCTTAATGATCTTATGTCTATTCCTTTTTATTATTAACAAATCAATTAAAAACTTCAATTTCATGTAAAACTCCGATAAAAACTAATATTTACAGTACAATCTCTTAATTTTGAAATAGTCAGTCTGCATGAAGAAGGATATTGGAAGTTTAAATCTCTCGGCGATAAATTTCGTGCTAATTTTTTTTTTATTATTTCTTTCGCAATATTTGTACGCTTGAGGTAGAAATTGTGCCTACAAATTAAGTAAAATCGAAATCAGTTACGCAGATGGTGGCGATCGTACCTCGAGGAGCGCCATTTAGGAGACTCGCTGTAGCTGAGTTTCAGCTTTGAGGAAAATTAAGGTCACACAAGGGTGGATTCCAGAAACCAAGCTCTGTTGTGTCACCATTTATGCGGTTATTCCTTTTATGAAAACAAGGTGCAACACCAGGTTTGAAGATAAGAAATAAGTTCATTTGCAGACTAGCAAGTTTTTTTTATTATTTTCTTCTCGTCAATGCCGAAGGGATTAGAAGCATGAGAGGATTAGGAACAATAAACGGTGACGGAATTTGGTAATGGACCGATCCCTACATTCATTTGAAGTGATTTAGAGAAACAATGGAAAACCGAAATCTGAAATCTGGCAGGCCAGACCGCAGTTTGAACTCGCGTCCTGCCGAATGCGAGGAAGCAGCTGCATGACACACATTATATACATTTCGTTTCAGCTATTAACATCATAAAATTCTTAAACTAAAATTTTGTATTGTCTATGCATCATGGCTCACTCTTGTAAGGCTCACTCGAAAGCTGAGAAGATCTTTCGTTCTTATTTTTAGTTTTAGCGCAAGTATCGTACTGCTAAGAAATGAACCAAATTTTTTCATAAAGGACGTTAATGTGATTACATATAGACTCCCAATAGACACTGACGATACTTTAGACTCAAACATGTTGTAACAGCCCTCATACCTGAATTTTGAATAGTATTGTACTGTATGAAGTATTTGCAGTGAGGTAAAGTTTGCTTGAATATGATCTGGTATGTTTGTTTCGTAATTTCTTGTAAATGAGTGTATACAGACTTTGATTTATGAAAGAAAATTATTTAAAGTCCATTTAATATGTTTAAGAACCGAATGGTGCAAGAGAATTTCTTAAATGTTTGTAATTCCATGTATTAATGCAAGTTATGATGTCTACAGAACAATTTTCTACAGTTTGAGTTGATTTCTGCAAATAATTTTGTATTTAAGTCTCTCTAATTACCATTTCTGATCATTTTGTAATGTTGTTAATTAATTTTGTATTAATGCCGATTGTTTTTAATATGTTTTATTGTTTGAGTGATTGTTAATGTTCGAGAAATATCGGGCGGAAGCCTTTGAAGAATTCTCGTAATTTCGATAGAGACTATATAAACAGATCGGCTGGACAGAGCAGTTAGTTGACTTCATTCAGTATTCAGTTTTACAGAGAGATTCATCCAGTTAGTTCACAGGGATTTTATTTGCAACGGCTCAGAAGTGCATCTCTGTATTGTATCTATGCTTGTGAATATCGCTGACTTCGTTTTTAAAACAATAAACAAATCTTCAATATAACCTTCTGGTGGACTTTTTAATTAGTCAATATATATAAATTAAACCACCGAAGAACGTAATAATGTCCCAGTCGTAAAAGTTTTGACAAAAATTTGTGTTGAATGTCACCTGTTCCTAACTTTATTTTCTGGGCGCTGTTGTTTAGATAATTTTAATGATCTTGTTGTAAATTCTAGGTCAATATGCTACCGAAAAATTGTGGTAATAAAAGAAAAATTAGTCGCTAGTCGCCAAGATCTAGCAAACGTAAAGACTGGAATTATTATATAAATTTTATCCGCAAGTAGGTTATAATTTAATCTACAGATGGATTATAATTTTATAGTAATTGCAATGCACAAAATTCAACATGAGGCAAGTTGTAATTTATATACACGATTAACAGGAGAAACCACTGAAGATTCTTCTGCAAAATAAGTGTAACGCATTCAGAAAGTTAATAAGTGAACAAACATTCAACTGTATTATCTTGGTTCTCCGGATGGAGGAGCGTCGATTTATTAAAACCTAACGTTTCTGCCATCTTACTTTGGCTTTCATCAGTCCTTTGATGAAAGCCACAGTAATATGACAGAAACGTTAGGTTTTAATAAAATTGACGCGCCTCCACCCGGAGAACCAAGATAATACATACAGTGATCGTGGAAGCCTTCTTAATTAAACATTCAACTGCTTTGGCAGTATTTATTTATCAATATTAACAAAAATTGAGGAAAATGATCCACAATCTTCTTATATGTAAGCAGGCTACTTTTCCAATGCAACCTCTGTAACTAATTACAAAAAAAAAAAAAGAGAATAGACAATCACATACATACGATCAGAAAACAAGATAAACTTTACAAAGTGCCTTTGTATTATCGTACAGCCTGTGGCTACTTGAATGTGTGAATAGCGTAACACATTTAGAATAGTTGTTTCCTTGCGAAACTCATATTTTTTTTTAACTTTATTAATTTTGTTAGATGCAGCTTTAGTCCCTGACGCTTGTTTTGTTATTGGCTACTGACCTGGCAGTACTGGGGGCAGACCGCGTGGCTCCGCCCTGCTCAGCACGTCCTGGATGCTGCGTACCGCGCTCTCCTGTCCCCCGGAACTCTCCTCAGGCACCGCACGCTGCGACAAATCATTCACTCATATTATCTGCTCCACAACTACAGTCACAGTAAAATGATTTCTCACTCAGATGCAATGTACGGAGGCTCTTCAATAAGTTTTGTCGTTCGGTAAGAAAAACACGATTTTATTGTTTGAAGTATATTTTATTATTCAATATAATGTCACTTAACTTGTTCCAGTTATCTTCTAATTTATGGGCTGCATCTCTGAAGTGAGAATCCGGAAGTCTGTCGAAGTAGGCTTCCACGACTGCTATTACCTCTTCGTTCGATAAAAATCGTTTTCCACGCATGAATTTTTTTAGATGTGGGAACAGCCAGAAGTCAGAGGTAGCCAAATCTAGCGAAAAAGGAGGTTGAGGAAACAATTCGTACTTTAATTCACTTATTTTCGTGACGGTTTTTTGAGCAATGTGAAAGGGTGTATTGTCTAGATTAAAAATTGTTTTATTCTTCGGTAAATCAGGTCTATTTTCACGAATTTTTCATCCAGCTGGTCCAGAAGGTTACAATAATAATCTGAGTATATTGTTTTACTAGTTTGGAGATAATCTATGAACAAAATTCCTTTTTGAGTTCCGAAAAACTGATTCTAACAGCTTCTTGGCTGGTTTCTGGACCTAATTCGCTTTTGAGCAGTAGTACCGGGTTCACACGAGAGGACTGGAGGTGAGACAGAGACTACAACCACATGGGACCTCAGAAACGTACATTACACTTCAACCTATATTTTCGGGTTTGCTCACATTAGAGGGGTAAGAAATAGTTTTTATATTTTCCTTTATTTTATATTCAAGTTCATTAGTTTGCTTTATTTACCTTAACTGTTACATATTAAGAATTTTATTTTACTATTGGTCTTTCTAGAGGAAGTCAAGATGGTTTACATTGCGTTAAATGACACAATGTTACTTTGAAATCACATTATTGGCACTCTTGGGAGTGCCACTACCCATTTAGTCAAAACCGACTTACTGAGGATTTATTTCATCAGACCTGTTACTAACTATTCCCAGCCGATCCCGTTTCAAGCTCTTTGAGAGATCTATACTGATCAATTTTTTTATTAATTCAACTCTTCTTGCTAATAAAGTCATTCTGATTGGCTTGTCCACTTCCCGTTATTCCTGCAGCAGTATATGTCAAGACGTGAGGGTGTGCGAGCATACTGGCCAAACACCGACAAAATGAAAACAAGTATTATAGTCTAGAACCACGATCAGCGATGTTTGAGTTTTAAATGACTAAAAGAAGATTGTATTCAAATTGAAAATATAAAAAAATCCACTTTCTATCATTGTGTTAAATTGTAAATTAGAGAGTTTGAGCTACAAGTGCTGAAATGTGTGTCATGTGCTAATTTATGGCTTTCAGATACTGCTTTCTTTTTTAACCATACAACTTACAGGAAGTTTTAAGTCCAATTTGGATTGAATTTATTTGGTGTTGTTTGGTTTCTATAAAGTTGTAATTGTGCAATCGACTATTACAGTTCTTTCATTAAAGCAAGATCCTTTATCATCTTGCAAGGTTAATATGAAACTACGTAATTGTCGACAGTAAATTAGGGAACTATCAGGATCCTGTGAACAAGTTCGAATCATTTGAACATTTACTTAGATAGCCTAAAGTGATTTGGTTATTAATCCTTTTGTTCACCACCAGCCCAATGGGATCTGTTAAAAGTTGCATGTATTGCACAGTGCCAGAACTTGCTAGTTAAGGAAGTTAGTTACTAATTAACAATTGAATAAATAACGAAGCGTCGCGGTCCACGTTTCAAGCCTGCAACTGCTTGCCGTCCACGCTGATAGCCGTGGCTCCCAGCCTCTTTGCTGCCGGCGTCGGCTCAAAACATGACTAGCTCCACAGCAGACAAGGACCAGTAATGACAGTTCGGCAAAAGCTAAATAATTGTCCATTTCATGCTTCCGGAACGCAATGCTTTGCAATATATTCAACTTAACAAACGAAATAAAATCAATAGTTACGTTTTTTTTTAAAAATAAATTCTCATTAAACCTTCGGTACTGCGATTCATCAGTTTTTTGTTATTAAATTTCTAGTGTAATGATTGCTATTGTTAATTAGAAATTTGTCGATGCTGATAAATTGCATCTATTATTATTAAATAAAAAATTAATACTACCCTAAAAGGAAACTGGACAATTGATAGGAACTGAACACCACACCTGTTTGTCGGGAACTAACATTCAGTAAGACAGTTAGCAAAGACAAACGATGCAAAATCTTATTTACAAATTTCCAGTTATCTTCTTCTTTCAAATTATTTTATTTTTTATTGAGTATACGTGACATTTTTTTTCCGGAAACCTAATTCGATTGCATGTTATCACAATTTGACTAAAATCCACACTCTGCTACAGTGTTAATTGAATTTTATTATTGTGTTAGTGTAACAATCACGTATTAAGCATATGTTTTAACCAACACCTTCAATACAATACAATAAAATCAATTTACTTTTAACGGATAAATTTCAGTTACCAAAATGATTTTAGTCTTTTCTCCTGCTAATTAATGGACCTACGTTTATTGTTCTTGAACGACCGTGCGAGGTGCGTGAGCGGTAACCCCCTTACCTCTAATTCGGGAGGACAAGGGTTCGAATCCCGGTGCTGTCATTCAGATTTGGGTTTATCACGGTTTCTCCAAATCACTCCAAAAAGGCGATGGCAAAACTCCTTCCCCTTCCTTGCTTCAACCTGAACTCCTAAACACCAGCAATAATTATATCGGATTTACGTATACTGATTTCACATAACGTTCATTGTATAAACCACCAAGGTTTCTTTTTAGGTTTGGTTAATTCAAAAGTTTTCTGAGCTGCGTTGGTTATTTCTTTAGATAAATCCTCCCACTTACCATGTTGATATACTTTTATTTCTTCCAAAAATATTTCTAATGCTTCTTGTATAATTTGTTGCCTGTCAGAGGTATATTTCTTCAATCTTTCCTTTATTCTGTGATATCTGGAGGGTAAAAATTTGAGTTTAATTTTAGACAAATAGCGATCAGAATCAAATTCCTTTCTTCTTATTACCTTGACATTCATGATTTCTTTCATATTTCTTTGGGACATGGCTACATGAACCACTTGAAATTCATCTAACATCGGATTTAGAGATATCTGCTTTTAGGTTTTCTTGGGAGTTTTTTTAAAAACAATTTCAATATCAACTTAAGTTGAAAGGTTTTACAGATAGTAATTAATCACATTCAATTTTTATTCGTTCTTTAGTGTGTTGGATATTCTCCTACTATTGCTCTATGAATTATTTCTAAACATATTTCGGCATTGAAATTTCCTAGTACTATCAATACATATGATCGTGGAATTTTGATATTTCGTCATTAAAAAGATCCCAGTATTCTTATATATTGTTCAGATTCTTTTTATTATCTTCATTTAATAGAGTATGACAATTAATGTTTTTTTATTTATTTATTAGAACAGATATTCTTTCTGATCTAGATCTGAATTCTATTACATTGTTTATTATTCTTTTATGAATATAAAAAACTGTACCAAACAAAGGTGTTCCCTTCATAATTTTAATCGCAGATTCTATAATCCTTAATTTCAGTGACATTCTCATCCAAACATCTGATTTCCTATACTGCTAAGATTTGAACTTCATTTTTATTTAGAAGGGTTCTAATTCTTTTTACCTACTAACCTTCAGCAACGAATTTACATTCACAGTACAAGAAAAAATTTCTGTTTAAGTTTAAGTTTGAAGGGATTCCAACGATACTCCGACTTATCCTTATCGCAGATGCTGGAATTCCCCAGAAACCTAGGTCCCGATGTTTGACATAATGCAACGGCGGATTCCTCTTCCAAGTTATCACCTGTGGTAGTGATTTCTTTCAGCGGCTTTTCCATTCTGCAGTCGAAAATGGTTTAATGACAGGAATTATATTCCAAAGTACGATAGGATTGTTAGGCCAAAACGATTTTTTTTTCGTGATTGGCGCCAGTAGATTCTTCTGACCTCTCAGTAGTTGTGAAATGAGATTCCTCTTCCGTTGACCTTTTGCCTCTTGACCTCAGTTGATCCTCGGGTGCTTTCTGAAAACCATTATTCACACCTGTCCTGTATATCTACAGTCATATCGTACGCGCCGTGTCGGGGTTGAGGGCCCCCACCCCTTTGTTTTATGTCGGGTTATGTTTATCCGATGGCTGATTTACTATTCTCTTCTGCTCACATCCCTCTCCCGACCGTCATAACATAGTGGACGAACGGCAAAGCCTAAATTTTGTGAAATTTTTTTTTTTTATGGTATTCGGCTACGTAGGTCATACAGCCAGCTCATTGTGTATTAGTTTATCGAGTGTATTGTTGCAACTAAGTATGGACACATGGACACCAAGGACGGACATGACATCCACGCAGACACAACACTCAAACTCCCATGCCCTCGGCAGGACTCGAAACGGCGACCTTCGGCACGCGGAGCTAGTATTCTTGCCCCTACGCTACCGAAGCCGTCAAAGATATGATTTGTATGGTTTTAAATTTGCTAATGACAGTTTCTTAAGACGAGATTGCTGGTGAAAGCCTCAATTAACTACCTTCAGAGTTACGTGCTTTTTAATAGTTCTGCAAAATATTTGCTTTTATATCTTTGGAAATGCCACCACATATTATCGTATTTATGAAACCGTGTCACAACCAAATGGTATGCAACGCCATTTTATTTATTAAGGTGCATTACTCTCAATTCGATCCGTTAATCCTCACACTCACCAATGCTACAACATTGTCAAAAACTGCTTCATAATATTTTTTACGGTACATCTTTTGAATCTTCTTAATTTGTGCCCAAACTATGTGCGATTGAATCGAAACATACTTCTCACTTTCTTCGTTATCTAAGTAATATGATGGATTAATGGCTACTTTTTAATTTACAAATGATAGCGAGACGGGTAATACCATTAAAAAAATAACTTTGGAAAAGTATATTCCTAAGTATCCAGCCTAAAAAATGGTATGAACTCAAGAACGGTAAGTAACACTCTTAAATTCTTTAGATAAAATTGATTAACCCATTTCATAAAAAGTGAGGAGTTTAGCGCGTTGTTCATGCACAGTGTTTTGAAACTACGGCCTTTGTTTACATATTTTAAATTTTCTCTGCAATAGTCTGACTCACCGATCAGTAAATGAGCTTTCAAAAGAATTTATACACTTTTAGGCGTTTACCTGAAGCCGTAAATACATGCACACATTTTGAGATTGCCTTTATGTTTAAAATAACCGTACCGTATGCTAAATTCCTTAATATGCTTTGTACTGCTATTAACAAATTCTCTTCCAAGAAATTGAGGCCTATCTGTCTAGTGAATATAATGATAGGAAGTGGGGAAGCTAACCTACTAAACGACGGTACTGACCTGTCCATTCGGAAGCTGAGGCGCTGAGGGAATGAAGGCTCTGCTCGCTCTCAGGATTGCCTGCAGAGGTTGCTCGTTGAGTGTCAGCGCGCGTGGCTGCACTAGCTGCTGATAGGCAGCAGCCAGCTGCTGGTGAATGCTGGGCACGGAGGGCGGCTCTAGTTGACGGTGGTAGTGGGGCGGAGCTGGTTGTTGGTGCTCTTGTTGCTGGTATGTACCAGGTGATTGCAGCGGTTGGTGTTGATGGTTATACTCGGCTGTAGGTTGTAGGTGGGTGTATGCCGCTGATGATTGTCTTTGTTGTTGGTGGGTGGTGGCTGTTGGTTGCCGCTGATGTAGATGGTGCTGGTGAAACTCAACTGGTGGCTGTTGTTGCTGTTGTTGGTGGGAGGTGGCCGTTGGTTGCCGCTGTTGTCGTTGGTGTTGCTGATAGTCGACTGGTGGCTGTTGTTGCTGTTGGTGGGAGGTGGCTGTTGGTTGCCGCTGATGGTGATAGTCGGGGACAGAAGGTTGTGGCTGGTGCTTATGGGTTGCAGGAGGTGCGCGTTGCTGTGCCAAACGCCATATGTCATGCAGATTGCCCACAGCCTCTGGAGCACCGCGCAGTCGATCTCTATGCAAGTTAATAAGGTTCACTTAAACTCCAGTTTTATTTGTACAACTTAAACAAAGAAATAGTTTCAATTTTTTTTTTTTTTTTTTTTTTTTTTTGCAACTGCTTTACGTCTCTTTTTAACATCGAGGTCTTTAGAGACGGGAAAGGATGGGGGGCAAGGATGGGGGCAAGGAATGGGAAGGAATTCGGCCATGGCCTTTTGAAGGAAGCATCCCGGCATTTGCCTGGAGTGATTTGGGGAAACCATGAAAACCCAAATCTGGATGCCCGGACGGGGATTCGAACCGCCGTCCTCCCGAATGCGAGGCGAGAACGCTAACCGTTACACAGCCCCGCTCGGTAATAGTTTCAAGCAGAAGATGGATGTAAATGTGCGAATCCGCCTTCAAAAAAATCACACTAAAATTTTAAAATAACTTTCTTCCTTGGTTAGAATAAAGTAAATCTAAATGGACAATATTTTACATTACTGTTGTTGAAATTTTTACCTTAATTAATTATTTTTGGAGTCAAAAAGATAGAAACAATAGTGAATAACAATAATACATAAAAATCATGTTACTACTTACCTACAATTAATCCTAGAAACTTGTTTCAAAAAAACTTAAACATTTAGATGTTACGCCGATATTATACTAATATACAGAAGGATGGAAAGGGTAGTAGAAGAGATAGTAGGTGAAGATCAGTTTGGGTTTAGGAAAAATCGCGGTACAAGGGAAGCAATTCTGTCTTTAAGATTAATACTTGAAGGGCGGATCAAGAAAAACAAAGATACTTTTATGGCATTTGTTGATTTAGAAAAAGCTTTTGATAATGTTAGGTGGGACAAGGTGTTCAAAATTTTAAAGAAGTCAGGTCTAAAGTATCGAGATAGAAGAATCCTCTATAAACTATATAAGAATCAAGTGGCTGTGATAAAAGTAGAGAATCACGAGAGACATGCATCAGTTAAAAAGGGTGTGAGACAAGGTTGTAGTCTATCCCCGTTAATATTCAACTTGTATGTTGAAGAAGCAATGAAGAAAGTCAAAGAAAAATTTCCATGTGGCATAAGTTTTCAGGGAGAAAAAATCAGTATGCTACGATTTGCTGACGACATTGTCTTATTAGCAGAGAGGGCTGACGATATTGAGAAGTTATTGAATGGCATGAACAAAATACTGAAGGAAGATTTTGGACTGAATATAAATCAAGGTAAAACAAAAGTGATGAAATGTAGCAGAAATGACACCAATACTAGCAGATTAAATATAAAAATAGGATCTGATGCAATAGGAGAAGTGAGTGAGTTCTGTTACTTGGGAAGCAAAATTACAACCGATGGCCGAAGCAGGAATGATGTTAAAAGCAGAATAGCACTAGCAAAAAGAGCCTTCATGAAAAAGAGAAACCTTTTAGTTTCAAAAATTGATCTAGGAATTAGAAAGAACTTCTTAAAACTCTATGTGTGGATCACAGCACTTTACGGTAGCGAAACATGGACTTTAGGAATACCGGAAAGAAAGAAACTTGAAGCATTTGAAATGTGGAGCTACAGAAGAATGCTGAAAATTAGGTGGACAGACAAAGTAAGAAATGAACGAGTTTTGGAAATGATGGGTGAGAAAAGAAGTTTATGGAAGAAGCTTACAGGAAGAAGAGACAGGCTGGTAGGTCATATTTTGAGACATGCTGGATTGGTTAATTTGTTAGTGGAGGGAACAGTTGAAGGTAAGAACTGCAGAGGTAGACAGAGACTAGAATATATGAAGCAGATAATTGAGGACGTGGATTGTAAGGGGTATGTAGAAATGAAGAGGTTAGCACAGGATAGGAAGGGATGGAGGATTGCATCAAACCAGTCTAAAGACTGACGACAGCAAAAAAAAAAAAAAAATACTAACTGTTAAGCGTTTACTGTATGATGCAGCCTATCCACTGACACTGTAGCGCCAGAGATATGACTGGATGACCAAAAAGGCCGAGCCACGTATTAAAATACTGTTAATTTGTTTCCCTAAGCAGTCTCCCCCAATAACACTATCTGGCTCACGACATGCTGTAAAATATTTGGAATTTTTGTTCGTACTCCCTGTTTCACCTCGAACACCAAATAAAATTAAGTAATTCCATATTCGCGATGTGACAGCTGGCACCGACTCCAGAAATAACTAATGAAGGTAAAAATTTCAACAACAGTAACGTAAAATACTGTCCATTTAGATTTACTTTCTTCTAAGAAAGGTATAAAGTTAGTTTAAAAATTTTAGTGTGTGTTTTTTGAGGGCGGTTTTTATGTTTTTTCAAACAATTATTTTTATCGGGCTGATGTTTATCTCTTTCTTTAAGCATGACACATATACTTTATTTCTTCTGATTATAATAATCTACAGAGCACCCAAACAACCGACGCAACTACCGTTCCTTCTTCCCCAAGCTTTTATAATCAATAGCTCTACTGTCTCCGTGCTGCTCACTAAGAGTAAAAGTGAATAAATATAACGTTCGATACGGTGCTCGACATGATAGTTGCCTGGAATAAAATGCTTCCGGATGCAGTATCCTACCCCTGTTAACAGCCCATTACCCTTAGTCGAAAGAGATCAGGTAAATAATTTGGTGCAGTTACAAGCAATTATTTCTAATCAACTATTTCCTAGAGTTTACTGCTTAGTTCCGTCTTCTTTTTAATAACTTATTCATTTAGTATTACATTATTAATATAACAAGTTCTACCAATTTTTTCTGGATATTTCAAATAGAAACAGTTACGACATTATACTCACACTACAGTGAGAAAGAAATATGTAACGTATAACCATAGGCATACTTCCTCCTGTTATCAACCTGTCTTACATGTGTAACTTCTTATTATATTTGTAAAACTTTCTACATCAATGTTGAATAGACGAGGGAAATTAGTTACAGAATATTATAGTGATTATTAATTTCCAGGGAACTTATGTCTGCAGGACGATTTCCTTAAACATAATTGGAAGCTATGCACATCCTTATTATAAATTCTTCCACTAAAAATTGTTCGGCACCTCCATCTAAATTATAATTTACCATCCTATTCGATTACCTGCAAATTAATACTTTGCCAATGTATAATGCCTCGGCTCTCAGTTCTGACGCATGCCTCATAGGTATCCGCTACAACCCTCTTCGTTCGCTTCCTATCCTCAACTGTTTCTTTTATTACATCATTTACTAAGATCTGTGGTGACTTCCACATGGAAGATCTATTTTTAAATCACTGTGGCTGGAAAGTTGACTGTTTTTGACACTTCCTTGTATAATGAATTGGCTCTCCATATCTCTGTATAGTTGTTCAAGAACAGGGCCAGCCTTAGGATTCTCGGGCCCCGGGTAAGCGATCTTACACCCTCAAACCCCCCCCCCCCCCCCGAAGATATTTTTACTTTACACTTTGTTTTTTTTAATAAATTCAGAACATTTTAAAACAAAAAATTTCAAAATTATTGGTGCAGATTTTAAAATTTGTGTTTGATTTCTATTTATTTAGACACCCAGGCTGGCGGGTCCCCCTTTTGTGGCCAGTGCCCCCGGTACTTTTTCCCCGCTTGACCCCCCACTAACGCCGGCCCTGCTGAAGAACTGTCGTTGTAGTCCATATATGCAACATGAAACTCATCAAACAACTCAACTGTTGACTGTAACCCAACTTCGGAATCGATGAAGTAATGAACCTAAACTATACCAGTACATTAACCTGTGGCACTCCCGTTTTCACATAATTGGCTAATGTTTTTTTTTTTTTTTTTAATTGCTTAACGTCTCTTAACAGCGAGGTCTTTAGAGACGGGAAGGGATGGGTGCCAGGAATGGGAAGGAATTTGGCCATTGCCTTTTGAAGGAAGCATCCCGGCATTTGCCTGGAGTGATTTGGGAAACCATGGAAAACCCAAATCTGGATGCCCGGACGGGGATTCGAACCGGCGTCCTCCCGAATGCGAGGCCAGAACGCTAGCCGTTACACCACAACTCTTGGTACCTGATTGGCGAATCCTTGTTTAAATTATTTTGTGCAAGATGTATCTCTTCCAGGAAAACAATTAAATCCTGTATTTGCTAATAGTGCTCACCTCAATATCTGACGTTTATGGACATTGCAATAAATAAAAAACTGAAGTTGGTATGTGAAATGGCGAATTGATGTGAGGAAAAGACGAAGCATGATGTGACGGCGATCACTCATCTCGAATTAGCAGTGAATGGTAAAACACGATGACTGACTGTATACCACGAATTAAAACTACACTTACAAATGGAAATATTTCTTTATATTTTTCCGAAAGACATGTAAGCTACTGTGATTACTAATAGCGAGATAACATCCCTGTGTTAAGTACTAGCTGTTGCGTAATTTGTGTAAGTAATCTGATATCTGACTCATTAAGAAGGAAATGTGTTCAGAATTGTCATCAATTTAGATATACCTTCTTTTACTTTTTTACAGCTTGACGAAGTCGAGATCATAATAGCCGCAAGGGGATTGTGAACGATAAATGGGAAGAACTTCGGCCTTGCTTTTAGATAGAAAGACCTCGTCATTCAGCTAGAGTGAGTTAGTGAAAGAGCAGAAAACCGAAATAAGGATGGAGGAGCCGGGAATCGTACTGGCATCTTTGATGGTCGCGAGCAGGCCTGTTAAAGTATTGAGAGACTGACCTGAGGGCAGCCTGGAAGGCGTCCTCGGGGCGGTGGTGCAGCGGCTTCCATTCAGAGGGTCGCTGTTCCGCGACGCACGAGCACGCGGCGCACAGCAGCAGACACGCCACAAAGCTCACAGCTCCCATCACTCCCCTCTCAGCAGGCGTCTCTGTCTACGGTGCTTCCGAAGATACTCGTACTACCGTATATTAGCTACACAACAAATAAAAACGTTTCTCAGTAAGTATAAAAAACAAAACTTCCCAGCACATACGAGATGTGTGAGAAAAGTGCTGGGATTTGTTACACTGCGAGTGGTCAGGCAGCACTGTGTCTACGGGCCTGTGTTAGACCTGTTTCTTCACCCCTTCCACAAACTCAGTCCGAGTTTGAACCCGTTCGGCAACACATTATTTTTTCACAGCGCCATCAGTGAAGTTGTGTTTCTGTTGTGTGTTACGAAGATGGAGCATCGGAATTTAGGGCAACGTTGTGCAATCAAGTTTTGTGCTAAACTTGTGGAATCCACGAGTGTTACCATTGAAAAGTTGAAACAGGCCTATGGGGAACATTGCTTATCAACAGCAAAAGTTTTCCGCTAGCACAAATCAATTTTCAAGGGCACAGACTACGTTGAAGATCAACCTCGCTCAGAGAGACCTTCAACTTGAAAGCAGGAGTTCGGTCATGACCTTTTTGAACGAAGCATCCCGGAATTCGCCTGGAGTGATTTAGGTAAACCATGGAAACCCCAAATCTGGATGCCCGGATGGGGATTCGAACTCGCGTCCTCCTGAATGCGAAGCCAAAACGCTAACCGTTCACCCACCACGATCGGTAAAAGTAACCTAAGTTTTTTTTTTTTTTTTGCTATCGTCAGTCTTTAGACTGGTTTGATGCAATCCTCCATCCCTTTCTATCCCGTGCTAACCTTTTCATTTCTACATACCCCTAACAACCCACGTCCTCAATTATCTGCTTCATATATTCTAATCTCTGTCTTCCTCTACAGTTCTTACCTTCGACTGTTCCCTCCACCAGTAAATTAACCAGTCCAGCATGTCTCAAGATATGACCTACCAGCCTGTCTCTTCTTTCTGTAAGCTTCTTCCACAAACTTCTTTCCTCACCCATCATTTACAAAGCTCGTTCATTTCTTACTTTGTCTGTCCACTTAATTTACAACATTCTTCAGTAGTACCACATTTCAAATGCTTCAATTTTCTTATTTTCCGATAGTCCACGATTCGCTATCATAAAGTGCTGTGCTCCACACTTAGAGTTCATTCTAATTCCTAGATCAATATTTGAAACTGAAAGATTTCTTTTTCACGAAGGCTCTTTTTGCTAGTGCTATTCTGCTTTTAACATTATTCCTACTTCGGCCATCGGTTGTAGATTTGCTTCCCAAGTAATAGAATTCACTTACTTCTCCTATTGCATCCGATCTTATTTTTATATTTAATATACTAGTATTGGTATCATTTCTGCTACATTTCATCACTTTTGTATTGCTTTGATTTATATTCAGTCTAAAATCTTCCTTCAGTATTTTGTTCATGGCATTCAGTAACTTCTCAATATCCTCAGCCCTCTCTGCTAACAGGACAATGTCATCAGCAAATCGTAGCGTACTGATTTTTTCTCCCTGAACACTTATGCCACATGGAAATTTTTCTTTTACTTTCTTTATTGCTTCCTCTACAAACAAGTTGAATATTAACGGGGATAGACTACAACCTTGTCTCACGCCATTTTTAACTGATGCTTGTCTCTCATGATTCTCTACTTTTATTATAGCCACTTGATTTTTATATAGTTTATAAATTATTCTTCTATCTCGTTACTTTAGACCTGACTTCTTTAAAATTTTGAACATCTTGACACACCTAACATTATCAAAAGCTTTTTATAAATCAATAAACGCCATAAAAGTATCTTTGTTTTTCTTGATTCGCCCTTCAAGTATTAATCTTAAAGACAGAATTGCTTCCATTGTACCGCGATTTTTCCTAAACCCAAACTGATCTTCACCTACTATGTCTTTCCATCCTTCTGTATATTATTCTGGTCAGTAATTTTGAAGCATGTGATGTAAGACTAATGGTGCGATAATTCTCACATTTGCCGGCTTGTGCTTTCTTTGCAAGTGTGAAGAGAATATTTTTTATTAGAATCAGTTGGAATTTCTCCTGTTTCATAACTTTTTGATATCAGCTTGAATAATCTTTCGATTCTTTCCTCTCGTAGGGATTTAAGATGTTCTGTAGGGATCTCATCAATTCAGAATGCCTTATTTGCTTTCAAGTCATTCAGAGCTTTATTAAATTCTGTCCTCAAAACAGGATCTCCTAAGTCATCAATGTCGACATCGCCTTCCTTTTCTATTACACATCATACAGTTTCTCAATGTATTCCTTCCATCGATTAGTTCTATCTTTTAATCTTGGTTATTACCTGCCAGTGAAAGTGCCGTCAAATCTTTTGACATACTAAATATATTGCACATAAATTATTTATATTATTTTTAATAGCTGGAACCCCTAAAAATATTACGTCATCTAGAACAGTTTAGTACATTCAAAAACATTCAAGAAGATTCCAAAGTATTTTTTAAGAACACTTTTGCTGATTTCTTACCATTTTTTAGATATTTTCAAAAAACGGAATGGTTTCAACTGTTAATTTTGTTTGAGTAGGGTATGAGGGAGCGTGGGTGGATTTTTGTTAAATTAATGTGGACAATATTTTTCTCTTTGTTTAAAGTATACGGGTGCAAAGGTTCCATCGAAATCTGATAAAAACTGTAGCTTTGTATAGAGACAGATTTACAAAAATTGCAGGGTTGTGTCTTTGTAAACAGAACGTTTGCAGTATTTTTCTGTTTGTTTTAAAGTATACGTGTGAAAATTTCCATAGATATTAAATAAAAACTGTCGGTATGTATAATGAACACTGACAAAATGAACACTGATTATACCAAATGTTGAGAGTATTTAAACTGCTTGTTGTAAAGTATATGTGTGCAAAGTTGTTTGAAAATTAGATAGATACTGCAGCTTTGTATAAATAACATTGACTAAAATTAAGGGTGATGGAAACGGGAGAGGGGTTGGATTTCTGGTAACCAAATGTAGACTGATTTTTCTGTTTGTTTTAAAGTATATGTGTGCAAAGTTCCTTCGATATAGGATAAAAACTGTGGGGATCTACAAAAAAACATTGACAAAAATTAAGGAGGTAGAAAGGGGAAGAGCGGTTTGAATTTTCAAACCAAATGTTGAGAGTATTTTGCTGTTTGCTTTAAAGTATACGTGTCCAAAGTTCCTTCAAAATTGGATAGGAACTATCGCTTTGTATATTGAAAAAAATTAAGGGGGTTGGAAAGATGGAGAAGGGTTGGGTTTTTGCAAACCAAAGGTTAACAGTATTTTTCTGTTTGTTTTTAAGTATATGTGTGTAAAGTTTCATCGAAATCGGATAAAATATGTGGGTTTGTATAAAAATTAAGGGGTGTAAAGCGGGAGGGGATGTTTTCTTGGATTTTTTGTTTTTAAAAACCTTTTTCGTGCCACCCACAACATTCTTTCCAAATTTCAAATCAATCGACCGATTACTTTTCGAGTTTTGCGAGCACAAATAAATAGAGGCTGAAATTTTATACATAAAAATTATACATTTTTGCCACCCTCACACACCTACCGCTACCAAACTCCCTTACTAACAGCAGGAGACGAAGGGCTATCTACCACCATAACCGCGAGGGGGTAGCATAATGTGGACATGGAGTAATGTGTGTCTTTAAGTACACAAAATTGCTTTTTATACAGGGCGTTCGCCGGAAAACGCTACCCTCCCAGTCTGTTGCCGTCGGCAACTTGCTCGGTCAGTCCAGCCAGCAGTTTCCGCCACACGGCACCGTGAATCACCGCACTGTTTAACACCTCCAACAGTGCAGTGCAGTGACACTTACATTGTTAAGAACGGTTTCTTTGCATTGTAGATAGTTTGTGACTTCAGTCTCTTATTAATCAGTGTTGTTAATAAACGTTTCGTTGCGGTTTGGCTGGTTTGGGGCTTCATACTCTTACTAATCTGTACCGTGTTTGAGTGTGAGTAAAATTATGGTACGTTACAGTTTGCAACAAAGAATATTTCTCTATGATACATATGTGAAGAAGAAGTCGTTTAAAAAGTGTCGCAGTAAATTTCGTCGCGAATTTCCTGGCGCTTTACTGCCAGCTAAATCAACAATTCTGCGTCTGGTTAAAAAAGTAAGAGAAACGGGTTCATTTTTTAACAAAAAGAGACTGTCGGTCAACCGTATTCTCACAGAGGAGAAAATTGACGATATCGCTTTTCGACTAGAACAGTCACCCAAAAAATCATTAAGTCAGTTAGGGCAGCGTGTGTCTCGAAATATGTTCAGAAGATGTGAAATGTGCATTACACAAGAGGGTCAACACTTCCAGCATCTTTTATAAGGTAAGCTAATGAATTACGTCACATTTAAATGCTTAGCACATACAAGTTTATGAAGTTTATGAAGCGTAATTATTATGAAATAGTCCGCGGCCGACGGTCGAACAATGCCGGAAGCTGACCGCTCGCTCGCCGGGAGCAGTTTCTTCCTTGTAGCGCTAACAGTGGGTTGCGTTTCCCGGCGAACGCCCTGTATATACCATATTGATTATCTCCACACTCACAGGGTGAATTCTTCAAAAGCACACAATATATTCAAGTAACAAATTGATTGTCCTAAGAGTTATTTGCCGAGTGCGCCCTCAATATGGTGCAAAAATATGAACAAAGATTCAGAACACGTCAGCTCCAATATTGAAAAGAGTTTTTGGTTCAGAGCCCATTTTAATCTCGGAATTTTGTAACCGACAAGAAATGAGAAATTAAAACATGCTTCCTGCGATGGAGAGTGACAAAATTATTCACAATCACTGATGTGATGCACGATTATTTTTTCTTAAAAATGTGTACGAGTATAAAAAGAATTTTCATTAACTGTATTCCAAAACAAATAGTAATTTCGAATGTTTCGTGTATGTATTGTGGCACTACACATTTGACCCTCAATTAAAAATAATTAATCCTCAATTCAAGTAATAAACGTTTTAATTAAACTGCTTAAGAAACGAACAATAACACAGATTATAGTTCTTATTTTGATTAAATTAGTTGATAGTATTGTGTAAGGGATTAATAAGGATACATTCCTACTTGGCTGCATGTTATCCACAGCTATCGCTCAAATGTGGCCGCGTGGCGGGAAATCCGTCAGGCCGCAGGGGACAAGCGACAGACGGAACACGTGACAGAGCGGCACTCGAAATTTGAAGGGAAACTACAGCCACGGGCAACGCAGCCACATCAATGGCGAGCGGACACTGCGCTCTGCGATACAGAATACTCGAGTGGAAAAGACTAAAGCCGTCCCCAAGAGCGGAGATATGCGATAAGAGATGAATCAACTCTGAAACACACAAGCAAACTGAGTGACGCGGGGAGCAGCCATTCCAAGTGGTGGCTTCGGTAATCTGCCGTGTACGTCGAACATACAGCAGAATAATTCTATATGCTGCTCCGTGGCTGAGTTGAGACTGAGGGTTTTGGCTGCAGCACGAAAACAAAGTTGAATGGTTCCACGCGTGAATATTCTTGACATAAGGGTTGCAGAAACACTTCTCCAACTTAATGAACGAGATATGGAACAGGTTCCGAGGCTACATCAAACCAACACGCAGAGAAGCGATAATATGAAACAGGGTTTCTCAAAGTGAGGTACGCGAACCCCTAAGTGTTCGCGAGTTGAACTTAGGTGGTTCGCGACAAGATTTACGTAATGGCGGATTGGCTGGCTATCTCATGCGTATAACACGCACAATGGTGAATATCGCTAATTGTTGCCGGTAGTGGAGCTACAAAGAAGTCGCAGTTTTTTGTTAAGGGGGTTCGCCATTGCCTGGGAAATTTAATAGGGGTACGTGGAGCTAAACGTTTGAGAAACCCTTATATGAACTATAGGTCAATATCACGCAAGCTATGCATTCACATCACTGACCTTTCAACGCCCGAATGACATCGTTGATTCACAATACTATGTAAAACCAAACTATAACGCGTACGTTCCTTCATTTATTTAGCTAGCTGAGATTCCAATAAATGTAACTTTGTCTTTCGTTTGAATTATCAATTTTGCATTGTAATATATTTGTTTGTTGAGTTCATGTATGATTTTAATCAAGTGATGTTATCTATTTGTTTTGTGCGTGAATAAATGTACAGCCTTGGAATCCACCAAATTTATTTTAATTGATAGTAATTTTTTTTTGTTTACAGCTATACGCCTTGTCGACGTCGAGGTCATTAGAAGTGGTCCATGACTTCTTGCTTTCGCCTGGAGTGATTAGGGGAACCATGGAAAACCCTAATCTTGATGGCCGGACAGGGAATCGAAACCGCGTTCTACCAAATGCTGATGATAAAAAGTCAGCTGTAAATCATCTTGATGAAAGTTGCACAGAATTAATGTAACATACAGTGAGAAAATTATTCATTGTAATAATACCTATTTCACAAAGATTATATTTTACAGATATTGATTAATAATTTTATTTATGAAGAACCAGGGTTCACTATAAAAGTTTTGTACAAAAACGTTTTCGAATGTTAGGTCTTTGACAAACTGCTGATTAATGATTTATTTATGTAATAACTAGTATTTTCCAGTTTCTTCGCGCGGGGTAACTTTGGCGTGTAGAAATGCTTTGATGTCAACGCTTACGAACAGTAGCTGTGGATGCGCTATCTTCAATAGCTTTGCGGCGATTCGGCGGTTATTGTTTGTTTATTCAAAGGCTTCGGAAATCTTTTACAGCAACGGTCATTTTGCGTTCATGGAACACGTGTATGATTAGTCTACAAGGTCCGTGTATTATTTGACTCTTTACGATTTCATAGGATCTGTGATCATATCTGGGATTTACGCACTTATAAGTTTATCCATGGTATTAGGTCTAATTTTTTCTTTTAACCAAAACAGAATATAGCCATGAAGCAAACCTCGTTTCTGCTACTAAACAGAAAACATATTATAATTTACCGCGCCAAAAATATGTTTTTATGTAAGGAGACCCATGTGTTTCTTTAGTTTCAAATGAAGTGCACGCGTGTCGTTTATAAGTAACCTGACCTTCACAAACTTAATTGGTGATTTCATACCACTTTGGGTTTGTAGTGACTATTATCAACAGATCTGGACGACCATACTCCCGCATATAAAGGAAGGCGTCTTGGCTGCGTTCGTCCATATAGTGTGTTCCACCCGTAAAACGTGACAGCAGAATGTCCAGTCTACCCACAGCTGCGATAGCAACGTTTTGTCTTAGAGCATCTCCGAGCAATCTCAGCTCGTAAACGTCTTTTAAGGTTATTTATGCACAGCAGACGTTCTGATTTTATTTTAGCAAAGCTATCTGCAAAACATTTTCTCAGCATTTGGTTAAACAGGAGCTAATAACTTGTTATCCCTTCTCGGAGCATTATGAGGTAGCCGTAAAAACCAAGGGATACGTCATTCGATTTTTTGTTTTTCACCAGTCAAAGGATTTACGTTGCCATGATCAACATGATATCCACCCTCACCTCGAAAAAACATAAGTGGGCACTGCAGAATATCGTACGCACGGTTCGTTTCACTCGTGCGCCGTAATCGATCATCGCGAGTGCGAAGAACTATATCACGAGCTGCGCGATGCTCGATCACCATAACTACAGCTACCCCATTAGTGGAAACTGAGTGAATTACCTGGTCTGTGGTTCCCGCTCATCATCAGATGGTTATAATTTTGACTACTGTCAGGAAAACATTTCAAACTACTCTTCAAAAGCAGAAACGTATTTATTATTATTATGCCGGAAACACCGCAATAATTGTAGTTTTAGATTTCCAAAATACGACATGCCTACTTCCTTGTTCCAAATTGAAACAGATTTTTTGGGACTTTGATGGCGCATTTTCCGCGGACAACAATAACCCACTACAATGGTAAACCTGAGATTGGATTTTAAAGGTAGATGTGAAGTTCCTTTCCCTTTTTTTCTTTGTCACAAAAGGAAGCCATCACAAACCCACTGTACTGGTCATGCATACATTCCAAAAAGTATTTTTGTTTGCAATGTTAAAATTAAGAGAGATTTTAGCAGTTCTTGTGGATCCTATAAAGAATACCAAAGTTTGTAAATTCAGCGTAATTAATGCGGACTTCGTCATTAAATCAATTTGTTTCTCTTTGGGAGTTTTGCTGAATTACTTCATATACATTTGACTCAGTACAATCTGATGGAGATACCCTTATTGTCCTGCGTCTAAGCCGGTCGCCAGCTGGCGCAAATCACCTTGTTCGCTACTTCATCCCAGCGAAATCTGTAGAGTTTCTCCATGTTCTATAGACATACCGTTCGTCGAATATTCTTCGTATCTTCCACTGATGCCTGCTTGCTTCATGCAAAAAGTTAACTTTTTTAAAAAGAAAAATAATAGCACGTAACAGTGCTAGACGTTCTCTATTTCTCGCTAAACCTTTTATTCGATGATTACTTAAAGTGTATTCAGAGTCTGTAGATTCTCTCGATTTAGTATTCAGAATCAACTTAGAGTTCAAGCGCACATCTCGTTGCAGGTTACTTCCATTTGCTGCGGCTATTTATTTGGGTTCTCTTTTACTTTGCAAACGAAGTTATTGGTTTGATTAAACGAGCGTGGAGGGTGAGTGGTAACGATTTAGCCTTACATTCGGGAGGACGCGGGTTTGAATCCCCATCTGGCCATCCAGATTTGTGTTCCAAAAATTACTCCAAGTCAGTGTCGGATTGGTTCCTTCGAAAGCTAATGGCTGATTTCCTTTTCGTTCCATGCTTCCAGTCCTTTTCGGCCTCTAATAACCTCGATGTCGACAAGGCATAAAGCCATAGGCAAAGAAGGTTCTAATTCACTCTCATTTAACCGATTTTTTTAGCTGTAGGTTAGATCGTTTCCAACATGACAAAAAAAAAGAAAACTGTTTTCATTCGCACTAACTCACAACACTAATAATCAATACCGTATCGCTGTAATTGTCGGCACTATGCCTAAACTTTGGCTAGGATTATATCGCTGAGCATAAACTTTGGTTACGATTCTATCTGTGGTCACAGCGAAAAACATAAAAAAAATTTAAATGTTGATATCGAAAATTTCACGAATATAACAGGTGTTAAGTATAAATGTATTTATAACAATTTTTTATGCATATGGAAGTGTTAATGTATTACGTAATGGTTTGATATACGATAATATGATTTCGGCTTTAATGTCGACAATAAATGTTGACGAATATGTTTAATGTAAATTAAATATTAGAATTTCATTACTCTTAGTGCAATTTTAATTTATGATATAGTAATTTGAGTAATATATTTCCATATAATTTAATGTACTATATTTCATAAAATTCGAAGAAAAAAGTAACCGTAGTCAGTAATTTATATTAACAAAATACAAGAATTAGTAGGGCATATTTCTTATATAAGAAGGATTTTTACGTGAATTAAGTACTACTTTCGCTAATTTCGTTTAATCGACGTATTCCATTATTTAATGTGCTACATTACAGAAAAATGAGGTGATAAAACTAAACAGCGTAGTGGTGTGATATTTTCTGAGTATTTTTTTTTTTTTTTTTTTAAAAGTGCTCAACTTACATAATGCTCTGTGGAGCCTATCTGTACTTTCTTAATATTATTATAATTTATTTGGTCACGTAGCATCATGAGACGTTACAGATTTGAGATCATAAAATTTCAAACCGTAAAACCCCCTTCAAATTGTTGCGATAATTTTTGCGTGACGCATTTGCAAACTCTCAGACATACGCAGATCGCTTACAGATTTATATTAATACAGTATAGACCAGACGGACTATTACAGCGTCTCTACTACTTGAAAACTCGGGACTCTAGGTAACTCATCTGTATTCAGTAGTTGGTAACCTTGCCTTATTAGCAACATTGTTTTCTCAGAGGATTAAAATAAAAATATAAACCAATTACAAGAAAAACTAGTGATTAGATTATAAAATGTATATAATGATGGTTTTCGACTTCATGATTAATGAATCCTAGTCATTACCCTCCGAAGACGTGACTTGTGTGGAGATGTCTACTGTGCGTGCAGCTCGTGTAACTCACCATTTACGGCCGCCATACCTCTCTCTCACTGCGGAGTAACCTGAAGTGGCGCCTTATATCGTAGGCTGCCCGCATCGCTCACCGGAGAGAGTAGAGTGGAGATATCGACCTGCACTAGCAGTGCACTCTTATCCACATCACCCGCACTACACGTGACTCACATACACCTCAACCAGCCCCCATGAGGCTCACCACGAGAGGACAAGCCTGTTATCAAACCCGGCACTCCCAGATACGAGGACATAATGACAACGTTAGCAAGTAATTCACGTACGCATCTGATTTTTGATAAATGTTCATAATAAAAACCGGGATTTGCATTATCCTTTACAGTTCAATAGTTGTAGCAGTGTCCTGGTGGATCAATGGTTAAGCAGTATTTCTGGAGCTTGAACCGTCCCTAGTTCGAATACTTGTCTCAGCTGGAATTTTCAAAGGCCCTTAACTTGACCTTCATCTCAGCCACACCTTGTGTTGTAAAGTGAAGTAAACCAAAATGATTCTGTGCCTCGTATTCTACGTTATACATTACGTCCCCTCTACCCGGTAGTAGGCAAGGTGGGTACGATAACGGCGAATTTCTCAGTCGGTTAGAAATATTTTCATCACGCCAAAACGATCACTCGAGTTTTCTTTTGTTCTAGATACTAACTCAGTGTCTCCGACTGTTTTTCTCTGTCCATCCCACGTTTTCCTTCACTGTTTCCTCCCTCTTGTTACCTGTAGTATAACACGACCCATAATTTTCCACATGGCTTTCCTCTTGCACAGCCTGCATCTTTTCAATCTATTTGCTAGACGAACTAATTAACATAGCGTGCTCCTTCAGATTACTGTATTAGTTTATTCCCTCGACCACCGGGTACTTGCGACACTCTGATGGTGTTCGGCGCCTGAATCGGGATTAGCTGGTTCAAGCTGAGGTCGTAAAAGAATCGGCAGGGCCGATAGGTGCTGGCGCACAATTCCTATTCACCGGATTGCTTACCCAAATCATCATTGAGGCAATAGGGCACTATTGTTAGTGATTAATCAGTCTTCTGTAACTCTGCGGGCTCACCGTCGCCTGAATGGCGCAGCACCAGGTATTAGCCTCTCCTTTCGTTCACTTTGTTACTCACAGGATAAGATACTATACATTACAGTCATCTACATACAGACCATAGCACTTAAATACACAGAGGGAGGGAACTGGTCGTCCTGCATTTATAACCAGCTAAAGTATGCTTCCTTCAGTAAGATAAGACCACTTTCTTCTTACAGGTCACAGTGGTATGTCAATACCTTATTCTACACCAAACCTCCTTTGTTGCTGTCCATGTCACTGCGACGTGTGCTATCCTTTTTTTTAACCGACTTCAAAATAAAAAGAGGAGGTTCTCAATTCGATTTTTTTATGTATGATCAGCGATAACTTCGCCAATGTGAACCGATTTTAATGATTTCTTTTTTAGTGGATAGGGTATACCTTCAAGGTAGTCACATATAAATTTTATTGAGAAACCAGCCACTCTATCCCTTTACACCCCTTACTTTTTATACAAATCCGTATTTTTTTATCCGATTTCTATGGAACTTTGCACACATATAATTTAAAATAAAGAGAAAAATACTATAAACATTTGGTCTGCAAAAACCCAACCCTTGTCCCCATCTCCACCCTTTTAATTTTTCTCAATGTTGTTTTTAAAAAGTTACAGTCGACACTATTTGACCGATTAGCATGAAAGTTGGCATATACTTGTATTTTTTCATGGAGAAGATTTCTGATCAAAAAATCCAAAAAACGATGTATAATCCCCATTTACACCCCTTAATTTTTATACAAACTCACATTTTAATCAGATTTCGATGGAACTTTGCACACTTATACTTTAAAACAAAGAGAAAAATACTGTCAACATTTCGTTTGCAGAAATCCAACCCTCTCCACCTTTCTCCCCAATAATTTTTGTCAATGTTCTTTACACAAAGTTACAGTCGACACAGTTTGGCCGATCACAATGAAAGAATTTTTTTTTTTTGGGGGGGGGGGGGGGGGGAGGGAATTTTTTTGACCAAAACAAATAAAAAAAACCACAACCATCTTCCCCTTTAGGCTTCTTAATTTTTATCTAAACTGACTTTTTATCAGATATTGACGTAACGTTGCACGCGTATACTTTAAAACAAAGAGAGAAAGAATAATACAGTCCACATTGGTTTCACAAAAACCCAATCCTTGTCCCCCTTTCCACCCCCTTAATTATTGTCAATGTTCTTTGTACAAAGTTATAGTTTATATCCAATTTTGAAGGAAGTATGCACACGTACACTTTAAAATAAGCAGAAAAACACTATTCACATTTGGTTTACAGAAACTAAATCACACCCTCCCTTCTCATCACCATTATTTTTGTAATGTTTTTTTTTTTTTTTAATACCAAGGTACAGTTTGTATCCAATTCTGAAAGAACTTTGTTCACGATACTATGAAACATACAGAAAATTTTTGTTTAAATTTGATTTTCAAAACCCCTTCTACCCGCACCCATCTAAATTTCCAATGTTCTTTATAGAAATCCATATTTTTTATCTGATTTTGATGTAACACTGTATACGTTTACTATAAAAAGAAGAGAAACATATTGTCTACATTCTGTTTACAAAACCCAGCTCCTCACTCCCTTTATCCCATTTAATTTTTGTAAATTTTCTTCATACAAAGCTACAGTTTTTATCTCATTTCGATGGAACTTTGCACCCGTATACTATAAAACAAAGAGAAAAATATTGTCTACATTAATTTTACAAAACCAAACTACTCTCTTCCCCCACCCTACACCAGCTTACTTGTTTTTTTTATACATACCTACAGTTTTTATCCGATATCAATGGACATTTGGACACATATACTTAAAATTTAGCAGAAAAAGACTTTATGAAAACCCATTATAAATGTGCGCCGGAACCAACAGACGTTCCAGAAACAGATATATGTATGTAATATATATTAATGCCCCGATGGTACATATTTCTATTATCGAACAGCAACTTTAACAGCTGTTCAGGTTGAAACGTAGCCTGTAGGAAAATGTATTCTGACATTCCTTATCAGAGCATCTAATTCACCCCTTTCGGGGAGTTTTTGGGGTATATCAATGATCAGTTTACTTCTGGTGCCTAAATTATGAAACTTGGCACACATCGAAAATATAAAAATTGTGTACGGGTAAATCAATCCAAATTTGACCGGACAACGCCGGGTAGTCTGATATATATATTGGAATATTGAAAAATCAGTCGTCGATTCGGGAATTATGAAAACTCGGAATTCCGATGTCCGTGTTCTAATGGTTTCATACTAGTATTTAGCCGATTTGGAATTAGGTCTCAATTTGACAATTTTTGTTAAGCTAATATCGCAACACCATGAACAAAATCATCTGACAAAGTTTCGTGTCACCCCTCACATAATAACTCCAGCTGAGTCGTCGTCAATTCACCAATCCGTTGTCGCATGTTTATTGTTAAACCAACTTAGTACACAATCCGAATTGGTTGGATCCACCTGAAGAAGGCATATTAAGTTTTTATATCAGGGGTAGGGTGGCCAGTTCCTTTGCTCTGGGACCATGGAATGACCTAGCGTAACTCATATGATCTAATATTCCTGCCACCAGCGGGATTTGAACCCGGGGCTGGAGCCAGAATTTTTTAAAGCAAACGCCTTAACCACTGAACTACCAGAAATTTCTAAAAATGAAAACTGCTGTCCCATATTTAAAATAAAAAAACAAACAATAATACCACTAAAAATTTAATACCAAATTTAAAAAAACAGTCTTCAAAGAAACACATTAACATTTTAAAGTAACTTTATACCTTGTTTAGAGGAAAATAAATCTAAATGGACAATATTTTACATTACTATTATTGAAATTTTTTACATTAATCAGTTATTTTTGGAGTCGTTGCAGGCCGAAGCAAGAGAAACAAAAAAATTACAACAATAATGAATGATAATAATACAAAAAAGTTACTACTTAGGACGACTAATGCTAAAAACATATTTCAACAAAACTGAAACATACAGATGATACACCTATATTATAATAGCTTTAAAGCGTTTACCGCATGATACAGCCTACCAAGTTACAACATAGCCCCAGAGATACGCCTGGACCACCACCGAGGCTGAGTAACAGATTAAAATGCCGTGTAATTCGTTTCCCTAAACTGTCTCCCACAAAAACAATATCTGCATCACTACATGCTGTAAATTTCTGAAATATCGTTCGTACTCCCCGTGTCGCCTCGAACAGCAAATAAAGTGCAGTATTTGGTTCCTCACAATGTGAGAAACTCTAAAAATAAGTTATTAATGTAAAAATTTCAATAATAGTAATGTAAAATAATGTAAAATATTGTCCATTTATCCTTGTTCTGGCTTTACGGTTAGTCGACGTGGTGGTCATTAGAGGCGGTAAGGGTCTCAGGGCAAGGAACGGGAAGGATGTTGGCCATGGTCCTTTGAAGGAACGATTTAGGCATTTGCCTCGAGTGTCGGAAAGCATAAAAAACCGAAATCTGGATGGCCGGATGGGGATTCGATCCCGCGTCCTCCCAAATCCGAGGCCAGAGCGTTTCCGCTGACTCACCATGCTCGATGTTTGCTATTGCTACTTGCAACAGAACTTGCATAATATTATCTTAGCCAACATTTAGTCGGTGCTTAATAACAATAACATGCTCTCTGAAACCTTCCACTAATCTCATTTTTAAAGCTCAAATATTTCCACAATTCTCGATGTTAATCCATACATAGTAATTTACGTCTCTAATATGCTCTCCCTTCATATACCAGCACTTCACTACTCAGCTTGCTAAAGAAAAATTCATGTCTGCTCTAATCCTCGAAATATTCTTCCATTCTGATAGCATAATAACTTGCAAGTATCATTTCCTTTACTTTGACCAAAATATTCTCTAGTTCTGGATCGAATGGCAATGTGGACAAGACGTTTATAATTTTTTCCCTTTCTTTTCTTTTAAGCAATAAGTGTTTCCTATGTTGTCACTAATGTTATCCGTTCCCTACAGCTACCCAGTCAAAATCCTTTCCACGAAATTCTTTCAGGATTTCACGTGGTATTTTCTAGGGTTTGGTACCCGAATGGAAACAAATACCTGTTGTCGTTGCTCCACTATAGCTGTGTTCATTTTTTTATTGACGATTATGATTTGATGCGAGACCTGATACTCTCACCACTTGCTCGGAGAATATTATATACTTTATGTCTCGACAAGATCGGGTGCTCCAGTAAACCATACATTTGTATAACAGATGCTGTGGTCTACGTTGTGAAGGTGCATGTTGGCGCTCGAGTGTTAACACTATACATTAACGTTTGTGGAATTACATCTTCAATTATTTGATTCAAACTGCTGGTGGCTTATTTCCGTGAAATTAACAAAGAGAACAAACATTAAACGAATAGTATAAAATAACGCTATGATGATTTTCTTTTGCAAAAATTTAATATCTTGTAGATGGTTGGAGCCATCAGTGAATAGATATTGGATAGTTACAGGTAGAGAAGTGGGAGAAAATTATAAAACAGTTCACTTGATCACTGTAATCATTTTAATACATTTTGAACCTTACAATTTCTTCGTTTCTTTAATTTTTATGGAACCTATTTGTTGACTTACCTCTAAACTTGTTTTAGAGGTTGGAAATTAATGTGTTTATTACAAAATATGTGAATGAATGTTTATCCTTTCTGCTGGTAAGTAGGAGGAAGCTGATAATTTTTTTAGAAACATTATCCTTTATAAAGCGTCCATTTTTGTTACAATAGTATTGTATATTCACGAGTAAGAGAAACGTGAGATTTTTTACATTGTTAGTGGAGGAAAACGCTCTAGCCTCGCACTGGGGGAGACGCGTGTTCGAATCCCATTCCATCCATCTAGAATTCGGTTTTCCATTGTTTCCTCAAATCACTCCGCACGAATGGCAGGGTGGTTCCTTCAAAAGGTCACGGCCGAATTCCTTCGCGTTCATTGTCCCCAGTTATTTCTACCTCGAATGACCTTGACGTTGAAGATGCGTAAAGCTACAAGAAATCGTTTAATACTGCGTTCTCGAAACAAAATACGCTGAATTTTGCTCTTCTCGCAATTCACTGTTATCCATGGCTCTCTGAAAAATACTATATCATAGGATAACTCCGAAAAGGATCAGGCTACTCCTGATAACTCAATAAGTTGATTGTTAAAAGAATATTACTCCTCGTATCTCACCAACATTGGTTAGAATTACGTGGGAACTACTCATTAATCAAATATTAGAAAATTACTCATGATTAAATATTGAATATTACTGAAATCGTAGGAAAAGTGATCAACATACTAGGATAGATCAGATTAGGAATGAAGTAACTGTAAAAGAAATTGGCGTAAATGATCCTTGTGTTGAAGTTGTACGGCAATATATACTTCAGTGGTATTTAAACTTGATATGAACGGATGACAACGGAATAGGAAAGAAATACTTTTTCGGAAAATTGAAAGAAGGAAGACAGAAGATAATTATAGAAAAAAAAAAGATATACGTAGTCTCTCAGATGACAATTCAAGAAAAAATATCATCGAAGAACAAAAGATATAATACGACAAGAAGGAAAGGCGAACAGTTTGGTACCACGCAAGAGAAATTCGCTGGAAAATGATGGCATTGCTTAAGTGTGAGGTTTCCAATTTTCTTATTCAAAATACAAATGTATTTTTAGTATGGATGAAATACACAGACTGTCCAGTGATAGATGCAAAATATTAATATGCCATTCTGTTCTGACACAATAAAATGCTGTGAAATGGATTTGAATTTTTGTAACACACACTACACGATTATCATTGTGATCAACTTTTACAGCTGGTAACTTTCTGCGGCAGAAAGAAGGAAAGTCGGCATTAAGCTGGTTTACACTGAGAGACCACCGCAAAAACCACAGAGAACGTCGGAAGAACTGTGTCACGATGGAGTGAATTAGTAAGGAATGAATATAAATGGTCAGAGGGAATTACAGGGCTCCAGAATTAGGTCGCCATAACGAGACACAAACAGCGCTACCAAACTCAACTGTCTGCTCGGGATGGTAAGAATTACTTGCCATCACTCATCACTATTTAACTGTATTATTGTACAGTCCGTGCAGAATCACAAAAATGATTCTATGTATAATTCAACAATGTTTGTTTTGTGTGGTGGTGGTGGTGGTGTGTGTGTGTGTGTGTGTGTGTGGTTTTTTGCTTACACGCCTTTTAGATCGAGAATGGGTACAAGGAATGGGATGGAATTTGGCCATGGCATTTTAAAGGAACAATCCTGGTATTCGCCTGGAGTGATTTCTGGAAGCCAGAAAACACAGAAGTCTAGATGGCTTGACGGGGATTGGAATCCGCGACGATCCGAGTTTTATCACTCACTCTTGTTCAATGCTAGAAACTCAGAATAAGATCTCAATTTTGTTTCGCAACACATTCTGGTTAGAAAACACAATATTTAAGTCTTTCAGTCTTTTAGCAATATATGCGACTAGCGAGAACATTATAAAATGAAATCTTCACAGGAGATCAGCTGGATAGTGTCGTAAAAAGACAAAGTTTTGACATCTGGCTCTGCTGAATTAGGGAATAAATTGCCGTAGATATAATGCCGTGATGGCTATATTTACCCACGGACCACTAATACTAGTATGGAGCGTGCAGGCAGGCCTTATCTCGTATTGCGTGTCTCCTGTTGAGGGAGTGACGTCACCCTCTCAGCTCCGACTCAAACCGGTTCTCTCCGAAAACGTACAGTGCTCACAAGTACAAAAAATGTTCCAGGAAGCGGTCCTAGATGCCATAAATACAATGAGTATCATTTTTTTGTATACATTAACACCATGTTACTGGCGTCAGTTACGGGTTTTAAGTCTGTCGAGGCCTCTAGAGGCGGGAGAAAAGGAACGGGAACGAATTCAGCCGTAACATATTGAAGAAACCATCCAGGTAGTCGTCTGTAGTAGTTTCTAGAATTTTTCTGCTAGTATGATTGTTATTAAGTTTTGGATAGTTTTGCTACTCTGTTTCTTGTAGAAACTTGTGTTCACGGAGAGTCCTGTTGTCTTAATAAAGGGCAGAGTCATTTTTTGTTGTTGGACACTTAGATTTGCAGTAGCTGGCAGTTCGTCGGACTAACGACATAGCATCACACTTAGCACTGGGTCGCCGAAATAATGTGTTAACGGCTAACGTAGTGTATCCGGCTTCGTAGGTATCATCTTCATTATTAAAATAACTATACCGGAATAAATAGGAAGGTGGATGAACACATTATATTCTGTGCTCTATGACCTCACTTAGCTTCTTGATATTTGATAGAATCCACAAATGCTTGACGATTACACCAAGCTCCGTAGGTGAGTGGTAACGTGCAAACCACGCTTTTAAAGGACGTGGGTTCCGTCCCCGGTCCGGTAATCCAGATTTCGGTTTCCATCTCCAGGTGAATGCTTGGGTGGTTCCTTCTAAATGCTAAATGTAAAAAAAGAATGCTTTATCGGCTTTATAAGTTCAACATGACAAAACCAAGCAAACCGGCTATTTAATCTCATTAATAGTCGCACCAAAGTTACTTCGCCGTGTTGGTGGAGAAACACGCATGTCGAATCTGCATGGTAAAAAACATATAATATATTTCTTGGTTATTTCAAATACATGGTCGCTAAGTTTTAAAACATACATAAAATGATTATTTGGAGCAACCAAATATTCTGGAAGAGGCCGAGTGCTTTGATTGCTGATTGGCTGTGTTTGCAGGCGTTTAGTGGACTAACCTGAAGGATTTCTAAATTTTCACTTCATCTTCTGGCTATTGCGACGATCGAATTTAACCTATCATCTTGATGATTAGTCATTCCTGTTGTTTTGAAGTATATCTGAAATTAATATTAAGTCAGTATTAAGTCAGGCTGATACGATCCGTATTTGCGGTACGGATCCGTTGATTGTAATAATTAATACTTCGGCCAGATAATAGCAGGTGCAAGTGCAGAGGGAAAATAATTTTAGCTATGGAACGAAGACAACTAACTGATAAAACCTTGTTTAATAGATTACTAACAGTTCCATAATATAGACAATACGTTAGTTACACAAGGACGTATTCCGAGATAGCATCAATTCTGCCCAAGTTCCCATAGTGATTGGATGGATAAAATGTCTCTGGCTGGTAGTGATATGCTGGCAGGCTAAGCTAACTGGTCTGAGCGGCTAAACATGTTACTTAACCTATAGCTACCTCTATAACGAGAGCGCATATTGGTCGTGAAATTCTGAGGAAAGGTTGTATTTGCGTCAGTGATCGGCATTTCGTACTCAGCATATTAGCAGTTTGATGAAAAAACAAGCTCTGCAGACACTGCAACACGTGGAAGTCGTTAGTCATCTGCAGTCATTTCGATATGAGTGTAATAGTCATTTATCTTGACCGTCTTAGCTTGAGAGGATTTTCGGCAGGCAGTTCCCTTTTATCCAATCGTTCCACGGCAAAACATTCCTTTACGGCAGCACTGGTTTGCTTCCAATCTTTCAATTCATGATACAGCGAATATGTCGCATATAACCTGGAAACGTCCTGAAGACGATACCACTATAAAGTGCATTACAATATGTTGTAGATATAAAGACCAGTGTTGCTATATACAGGCCAGCAGATCAGCTGTTCATATATACTCGTATGTCAGAGTAACAGAACTACACGTATACGCTGTCTTTTTACCTTGCTAAGATTTTGCGACGATTATTTTGGGAAATAAATATGTTATGATTGTGTTGTGTTTCATCAAAAACCCAACAGTGAATTAATTGGGTATTATGAAATTCGTTAGAATGAAAAGTATTCCACGGCTTTCACTGTGTGCAAATTTTGTCGAAATCCGTTTGTTAACTTCTGCGTGATGAGTGCAAAGGTGAAAAAAAACCTAGAAAGTATACGGTTTTGATCTGTGTGATTTCAATGAGGAAACTGGCGGGCACTTATTGGGTAGCGAATATCAGCCAGCATCCTGATGAGACTAGCATGATTGCGGTTACTAGGCGGTTTCCCGCAATTTTGTTGGCAAGGTCAGTCCTAAATCTCCACCTCATAAGCCACACATTTCACAAACAAAAACACAATTAAGATAAAAAGGGAATACACGCTTTGTAGACAGAAATCAACACAGACTTTCTTTCAGTAGGTCATGTACTCCGGGTTTAGATTCGGGCAGACCATAAGTCCTTCCCACTCTCATGATTCACACTGGTCACCTGTATACAACAAGGGACCGGTGAGACACGATTATCGCAATGCAAAGCCTGTGAGCTGTAAAACACACTTTACTACAATCTACACCAAATCGATAAACATTTTGTAAAGCCTATGTTTTTCATTACGGCCATCTCCAAAGGCAATAAGTCCAATTAATGATGTTCCAATTCCGCTTTACTGTATTTTCAAACCAATCCCCCCCCCCCCCCCCCCCCGGCTGTTGGTGTTTAACGAAGTATGTCTAGGAAAAATTAATTTACGTGCCGGTGGCTGAACGCTATAATGTGAAAAGGCTCGACCAGTGGTAGGCTGCTACCTCAAACAGCACGGCTGCAGTGAAACTTATACCCTACCGATAGTTTCATAGAAAATTAATTTTCTCTCTCTCCTAAAATCGAGAAATTTTAAAATTCATGGTTAGTTGTCAGGAAGGATTTGCTAAAATATATTCCGAAGTTTATGGTAATTTTGAAGTAGTTCATTTCAGTTCCAGGGATTCCGATATTGTGCAGATTAACATATAGAAGGCTCTGGGACGTATGCTGGCACCTACCTCATGATGAATTGATCTGATTGGCCGAGCACAGATATTCAAAAGAGATCGTGTGGGTATGCGGTGAACTTGTCTACATTATGTCGTTAGAAGGCTATGGTGTACCTCTGTGTAACGCGGAATAAAATATGCCTTATTAATATTAATAACTATATTGCTTGCCTCGTTTTAATCAGAACAAAAATACTCCGTTTTAATATAAATCAATGAACTTAGTGAGATACAAAGAATAGGATGAATAATGTTATAGGTATAGGAATTTCGTACCAAATAAGTTAACAGATTTTCAGTTATTTATTAAAATTGAACATGGACTCAACATCAATTTATCAATAATGTCATTCAATAACAAATAACAAACAATTTACACAAAAAGTAAAAAAAAAAAAAAATGAAAGAATACCAATTATCTAATAATAACTAGCTGATCATTCTACATAATCTGAGCGCCCTTAGCTCAGTTAAACAATTGGCAGAACATGAAAGATTCTATCATATGATTAGTAATCAAGGCATTCGCGGGTTTTAAGGTTCAGATTTTGAACTGCAGCGGATGGATAAGTCGACGGTATTACGACTTTGGAGCCTTGCGTGTAAAGTTTGTAGCCTCTGCTCCTCACTGGTACATCACTGGTCAGTAATGAATGAAACGGCACTATCGTAACTGCGAGTTGCGATCTCGCCTCGCTGTTGTAACCACTGCACTCAGGGGTATTCCTTACATGGGCATACTTTTAGTACACTACTGACACTCACTGTACTACGACTTTCAGATATACCAATACATCAACAAGTCCGTTATTTTAAGTCCTAGCAGCAGCGTAGTCGTAAGTCAGGTTGTCCATAGCGACAGCCAGAAGATAAGAAGACTAATTTGTTATCTTTCCTCATCAGTCGACTAGTGTCTTCTACAGAACCGGCTTCTTGATGGCGCGCTCGTTCGATGGTAAGCCGAGAAAATAACAAAATTTAACAGCTATTAGCAACAATTTATTTCGGAGTTAATATTTTATATACAGCTTGTTTCACTCCTCCCACACGTATGAAGCGTTCCATTGTCTCGTTGTCACATATGACCCTAAGGCTCTTCAGAAAACGGAGCCAACCTTCCTGCCTCGGATGTTTGAAACCATCACTATTCTTCCAATCTGACTCCTTCTCGAGGCCCTGCATTGCCATCGATTTAACAAAAGTTTTACAGATTCCCATGCTTAAGGAAATACCTCCGATTGTTCTTAACTTGTCACTTAAGCTTATAAATTCCAGAGGGGTTCAGCGATCGTGCTGTTCAAGTTGTTACGAGTTTAAAATGGTTCCTTGTGACGGCGTCTGGTTGTCTCCACTTCACACACACTCTCTGTCTTATCTCGCAATTAGTTATTCATAATATATTTTTAATAAATTGAATTCATAGTTTAATGTAACAGATGTTGGTTGGTTCAAGGGCGACATCACCTCTGACAACAATAAGGAAAAATAAGAATGGAGATCACAATAAGATGGCGACGGAAATTTCGATTGCCGTAATATTATGTAAAAACATCTTGTTCATTCGGTTAATTTTTCAGAGAAAATTATATTAAGAAAGAAAAGTTTTAATTTAATTTGTGAAAATGTAGTCATAGTATCACAGCAAGCCAAAATGTGTTTAAGGACAACATAAAAAGTTTATAGGAGAAGAAGGAAAAAGCTAAATGTTAATGTGAAGCTTATGGAAGTCGCATATTTAGTTGGGAATACCTTGTGGCTTTTAAACATGAATTTAAATAGAGTTTAACACAATTGGAATAACTCAGATCTAATCTAAACTAAAGCTATGGTCTAAGTCAGTTTATTTAACTAAGAAAATTGATGATAGCGTACAAATCTCTTGTGCGTCCACATTTGGACTATTGTTGTGCCATTTGGGATCCGTTTCGTAAGGGGCTGATTGAGAGTACAGAGAAAGTACAGAGAAGAGCCGCTCGATTCGTGACCTCTTGCTACAGTCCTTATGAAAGCGTTACAGATCTGATTAGTATACTAGGCTGGGAGTCTCTGGTAGATAGACGACGCACGATTCGTATGAACTTATTGGTAAACAAGTGTACTCCCACTTTAACTTACGAGTGTAGTGAAATACTTCGTCCACCAACCTATTTGGGTCGGCATGACAGGAAAGATAAAATTAGAGAAATAAAGTGCCGCACTGATTCTTATATGAATTCCTTTTTTCCTCGTACCATTAGGGATTGGAATGCACAACAAAGAGATTAGGTTTGGTGCTGAGCACCCTCTGCCACCCATAGTTTTGTGATTTGCAGAGTATATATGTAGATATGTAGATGTAGAATCGATCGCATGAGAGGGAATATTTCTTAAATGACTAATTTTATAGTATTTTCATGAAGAGCATATAGTCGCAACGTCAGCAAGTATGGCAATCTGTAACCTAAGGAGAAATAATCCGATTTAAAGCGCATTAGCAGTATGTACATCCCCTCAACATCTTTCCCAGCAAATAAAGGATTTTATAACCTTTTGCTACCACCCGCCTAATGTGTCCTGCCTGGTTGAGTTTATGCGGAGATATTTACAATATCTCATATCTTCAACAGACAAGTCTGTTCCCACCCTTTGATCAAAACCAACTTGTAGTCTTTATATCTGGGTACCTAATAAGTTGACACTTCCTCATCTTCATTTCATTCTGTGTAGCTGTGATTTCTGTAATACCTGGGCCACAGCGAGATATACTAGCGCACGGCACCCCTCTATCACCACTGCGCATAAATCTCACTGCAGACACGTTTTCAAGTCACTTATCTAACCTCATGGTAAAGTGGTTTATTTTCTAGATACATCAGAGGTACGAAAGCTGTAAAATGTGACTAACAACTTTATATTTTTTTCAGAAACCATTATCATATTATATCATATTCTTTGCGCTGCGATTTGACGATAACTTCTTGTGTAGCTCGACGAAATAAATCGAAAGCAAAGGATATTTTTGTTTATATCTGACTTAGTTTTCGATATATCGAACCTCAAAAATCAGTTGTAAGTATAGTTCGTTATGCTTTTGGTAACGTTTCTCTTCTAGTCCAGGCCATATTTGAATCTAACCACAATCGGTAGGATGAATCCTCTGCCTATCCCAGTCATCAGTCTGAAGCGCGCGTCGCCTCAAATGGAGACTTTTGGGGCGGCGGTTCGGCACACGTGTTCGTTGTTCCGTTCGAGGTTGGACTCCTGCGGTGTTTGGGCCACCGGGTTAGCCGGCTGTGGCAGGGACCCAGCGACGAGCTGCACCGCGGAGCCGTGCGACCGCTGTGTCCACTGCTGCAGCCGCGAACACCGCGGTGGTTGGCGCGGGCCATGGTCCGCGGAGGGGGCGGGAGGGGCGGACCTGTGGGGAGCATACTGACGTCTCGCTGTTTCAGAGAGAGCGGCGGTCACTCAACCTGGAGCGGTCATCGGCGGCGGCAGCACCTCAGAGCGGCTCGACGGCTGAAACAGCATTTTTTTTTTTTTAACTGCTTGATGTCTCTCAACGACGCGGTCTTTAGAGACGGGAAAGGACGGGGGGGGGGGCAAGGAATGGGAAGGAATTCGGCCATGGCCTTTTGAAGGAAGCATCCCGGCATTTGCCTGGAGTGATTTAGGAAACCATGGAAAACCCAAATCTGGATGCAAGGACGGGGATTCGAACCTCCGTCCTCCCGAATGCGAGGCCAGAACGCTAGCCGTTACACCACCACGCTCGGTCTGAAACAGCAGCAGCCTCAAGTTTGAATGTGGCTCACTGGCAACTCACCATATTCTTCGCAGAAAATATGGTCTTGATTCCGACCTATAAATTTTGTAAACAAATTTAAACTGAAACTTGTAACTGAATCTTAGAATAAATTCTTGAAAGCTATTTAACGTGTTATTTATTACTAACTTTAGAGAGAACTGAGCATCATAATTTGGCGGTATCAGTTAGTCTGGCTAGAGCAATCAGTATTTGTATTGAAAGAAAAGTTGTTTTTCTATAGGAAGATGTGCGTGGTTTGGTGTGTAATAAGGCCACGAGCTGTACTCGTATTTCTTTTACTATTATGGTTGTAAGACAAATTCCTGTCTGGCTGTTGCACACCGCTGGTCGGCTAGTACGATGGCTTCACGGTTCGTGCCGTATGCTAAACCGAGACAGAAGTCGGCAACTAAAGTGCGTCGTATGCGGCCAATCATGCCAACACGCACAATAAAGTGGCTTCCCACAGCTCGTGATTTTGTGTACCGCTCCGGGACAGTTCGTAGCAATACAGCCCTCTGCCGCGGCGCACGGTGGCGTGTGCGACGCGAGCATACTAGTGTATACGTGTAGCCGACGCGCGGCAAGCAGGTTCTGGCCATTCGCCGAACGACCCGAGGCGGTTCGCATGCCATTCGTGGCGAGTCAGGTTGCGTTGCATGCTTGTGGACGGGTATTTCCAGTCTTGCGCCTGCGTCCTTCGTTCACACTGTCACGTTGGCAATGTCTTCGTTTAGGAACATTGTGCACTGATATTAAATATAATCACATTATTTTTTGTTAAGGAACCATGGAAAACTTAAATCTGGATACCCGGACGGAGATTCGAACCGAAGTCCTCCTGAATGCAAGGCCAGAACAATAACCACGCTCGGTGATTCATTTTCAATAGTTCAATGGCAATTTATTAATTGTGTTTCCTTTGGAATTCATTTTTTTTTTAAATATGAAATTACAATCATACGATACAATGTGTCAGAAGGTCTGGTGCTGCACCTCAAATCCCCCTTCCGTGTGCAATAAGGAGCCATTTTAAGGTCACGACCAAACTGCTGGTTTCATAGCGATAAAGGATCAACTTCCGCAAAAATACTCCTTTGCGTATTTAAAATACATGTTTCTTTTTTTCATTCATTGTCCCCGGGTACCAATTATAATGAAATTAAAATGACATCATTCCCTATTTCAAATTAATATATCTGTATCAGTTAGCTTTGATAGATCATTTCCTCTAGAAAATAATTAAATGCGCTGTTGACTAATTAGCAACTCTTGTTGAATAGCTTGTTGGAACTGAGAGCTGGCATTCATTACATTGAAAGGGGAAAGAAGCGATTGTTCGAAAGCCAGCGTGCAGTTTATTGGGAGAGTGTACGCACTGCCAGTGCCTGGGGCAGACAATGATTAATGCTGACGGCAACAGGTGGTGGACCAGCCGCACTGCCTCAATCACTGTCGCCAGCACCTGCCCAAATGAAACGCCCACAATGAGACAAAGCAAAGCTTATTACGCTGTTTTAGGGAAATTAATTTATATTCTTTACTGATACACGTTAGTCACCCTATACGATTTATTTTTTTACGGAAGTACGTATCTTAAGCAAAATTTGACTTTAAAATAAAAATTGTTTAAAAACTCGATAAAACGTACCTTTGTAACATGGTGCAGGCCAAAGACAATCGTGACGTCATGTACGAGCAGACATATTTTCTCAATAAGTAAGATCTTGTTTGTTTCTCTGAATTGTTGTATAAATTGTTACAATTATTGTTTTATAAATTGTGTGCAGCACAGCAATGTACAAAAATAACAAACAAAAAATCCAAAAAAGCTGTAAGTATTCCCACAATTGCTGAAATACGAAAATTGTAACTGCAGCTTGCTCATAGAAAACCAAAAGTTAAAAGGACTAATCCACACATACTTTTGTATGAAGATCATTTATAGTATAACTAGCTTGTACCCACGACGTCGTTCGTGTTTGTAAAGAATTAGGATTGACAGCTACCGGCATCTAACCACCATACTGCACGATGGGAGACTCGACGCTATTACCACACACAAACGCCAGTCATATGCGCTATGTAGTTAAGGCAGCAAAGTAAAATATATGGACACACACGTATTTTGTTGAAATACGAAAATATCCTTGATCGGCCACTTTCAACCACCATATATATCTCCCACACTCCAACAGTTACCGACATTCGGCCAACGTTGTGATCGATGGGTGACTCTGTGCTACTACCGTACACAAACACCAGTGATCTGTGATAGATAGTTTTGGATGAAAAGTGATACACCATAACACATACCTCTTTGGTAGAAATATGAAAGTGCCGCAGGTCGACCACTTTCAACAACCATATCTCGCACACCCCCATAGCTACCGACATCTAACCACCATATTACACGATAGGATACACGATACCACTACCACACACAAACACCAATAGTTTAAGCTATGTAGTTGTGGCAGCAGAATGACATATACGGAGACACATATCTTTGGCCGAAATACGAAAATATCCCTAATCAGCCACTTTCAACCACCATATATCCCACACTAACACAGTTACCGAAATTCGGCCAACATTGTTATCGACGGGTGACTCTGTGTTACTACCACACACAAATACTAGTGATCTGAGCTAGATAGTTTTGGCTGAAAAGTGATACACCATGACACATACGTTTTTGGTAGAAATATGAAAGTGCGGCAGGTCGACCACTTTCAACTACCATATCTCGCATCCCCACCCCCTAAAAAGCTACCGACATCTAACCACCATAGTACACAATATGATACACGGTACCACTGACACGCACAAACACCAATGGTATATGCTATGAAGTTGTGGCAGCAGAGTGACATATACGGAGACACATGTCTTTGGTAGAAATACGAAAATATCCCTAATCAGCCACTTTCAACCACCATATACCCCACACTACCACAGTTACCGAAATTCGGCCAACGTTGTTATCGACGGGTGACTCTGTGTTACTACCACACACAAATACTAGTGATCTGAGCTAGATAGTTTTGGCTGAAAAGTGATACACCATGACACATACGTTTTTGGTAGAAATATGAAAGTGCGGCAGGTCGACCACTTTCAACTACCATATCTCGCACCCCCACCCCCTAAAAAGCTACCGACATCTAACCACCATAGTACACGATAGGATACACGGTACCACTGACATGCACAAACACCAATGGTCTATGCTATGTAGTTGTGGCAGCAGAGTGACATATACGGAGACACATGTCTTTGGTAGAAATACGATAAAATGCCCTGCATCGACCACTTTTAACCATCATATCTCCCACATCCCCACAGCTATCGACATTCAGCCAACGTTGTGCACGACAGGAAACTCCATGCTACTTCCAAACACAAACACCAGTGATATGTGGAAGGTAGTGGTGGCTGAAAAGTGAAATATAGGAAAACACACGTCTATTTATATATATATATATATATACAAGATTTTGGTGAGGAAAATATAGTACTAAATAAAAGTAGTGAAATGTACACACATTCAACATAAAAATAGCGCTGAGATATCTCTGAACAGGAGAGAGCTTCAGTGCGTAAATCGAGTTCTGAGAACGGAAAAGTCGGGTGTGTAGTACTCGACATGTCTTACAGTTCACCCTAATACCAATGATTTAAGGCAAGCTATTGGTAAGAAGAGGGTCTTAGGTTAGATCCTTGCTTCGGAACTATTTGCTGTTGATAAGATTACAATTTAATTTACGTTAAAGTTCTACAGTAATTGATTTTTCCTTGACTGCTTAGCAGATTTTTGGATAATAAGCGTCTTTCAAACATTTTAAGCAAATCCGATGAAATCGTACGTTGCTTGCATACGGAAAAAAAAGTTTTTTACAATCTGAAAATTAGTTATACATTGAAAGTAATACAACCTAAATTGACGCCTTTATGTCATATTAAGATCATGTAAAAATTTCAACAAAAGGGATTCCAATCGTTTCGGAACTGTTGCAAGATTACCGTGAAATTTCTACACATGGTATTGCTACAGAAAAAGGAAATATGAGATAGTTGGTGATAAGAACAATTATCATCTAGACGAGAAACACATGGTACTTATGCTGCTAACTTTGGAAAACAACATAAATCGAACAAACAAACAATAACAACCTTCCATTTGTGGTATAGCCTATATCACTAATCCCTGCGTTTAATTTTTTTGGTTATGTTAGGTTTGGCTAACGTGCATGCGGTTGTATCAGACACAAGTCAAAGATAAACTGGGGATATTCAAAATGTATGAGGGATCTGTATGAGATTCTTCGATATTTACCACATGTGTGAGCAGTCTGTATGTGTTGAAATGCCAAGACTTGTGAAATATGCAGATCTCACAAGCATCCAAGTGTGAACGTAGCTTTAAATTGCAGTTTTTGAATAAGAGACAGGGTTGTTTTGAAATTAAGCCCAACCTACAAGGCGTCTATTTTCGATATGTTTCCACTGTGGGCTTCTACAAAATTGATCTACATTTTGCTTTCAAAATGGAAACTCGTTACTGACAAGAAATAACCGACAACAAACAATGAAAATAACTGAAAGCTTGGAAAGATAGGAACATACCACTCGCAGCTGCAGCGATTACTGGCACGTGACGTCACTGAAGCCCCCACCAATCGTAGGTCGTTTTGTATCACGTGATCGAAGGTAAGAAAAAATGCCATTTTTATTTCGCTTTATTTATTACAAATAATCTACAGTTCTTTTAAAACTTAAAAGTAATTGAAATGAATTCCTCTTGTGTCCAACCGGATGGTGTTGTGTAAACACGATGTTTCGACAGCTGGCTCTGCTGTCTTCATCAGGTATCTTGTAGCTGTTTCAAGCTGACTGCTGTTACTGCCTCGAAATAATTAATTAAATGTTTAAATAATGCAAATGCAATTGTTTTTGTATGATTTAATGCTGCACGCATTTCGCCTCTCATCGAGGCATCATCAACGAAAAATTATTTGCATTGGTGTTCTCAGCTTTATTTTTCCCCATAGCACGTTACCTCTAAATCCATTGTGTAGAGGTAACATACTTTGGGAAAAATGCTTAGCATTGTTGTTAGCAAACCTGAGAACACTGATGATGCCTTGATGAGAGGTGAAATGCATGCAGCATTAATTCATACAAACCAGTTGCATTGGCGTTATTTTAACATTTAATTTTGTGAGCACGTGCAGAAAGATGGCCTACAACAATATTGCATTAAAAAAAAAAAAAAAAAAAAGATTCCAAAAACATTAATCTACGCTTACGACTAAAATATGTGATATAGTTTCAACACTGTCAAATAGCCTAAAGCGACGATCCTACAACTAGCTTTTTGAGTCTGTAAAATGATCTGCTGCAACGTATTTCACTTTGTCATCACACAATTTTGACTCTTTCGTTTTGAAAATGGAGTGAACGATTTTTCTATCAGCACATCGTTGTTGTAGGCCAGTTTAATGCTTATGTTCCTTCTATTAGGTTTTATTAGTTCGTCAGTGCAAGCTTTCTCTTGAAAATTTTGTTACTGACTTGCGCGTTTAGCGTGACGAACCAGTTTACTTGTTGTTTATCAATTCGATTTTGACACCTACTAACGAAAATTTATATTATGATATCAATTATTGGCTTTCATTTTAATTACTTTGAGACCAGTTTTGCTTACCTCACTGATCGTGTTAGACAAGTCTAATTTATGAAACGAAAAACCGTACACAGTACCTTAAAAATGCAGTTTGTTGTTATTAGCATCTTCACAGATCTCGTCGATGATTTCCATTAGCTATCAATCGCCTTGTCACCTGCACGTTTCAGAGTCCTCGCCTGGAGACTTGGTCCTCTGCAGTGATTGGATGACCTCTTCGACTATTTCTTGTGTTGGCAGGTATTGTCTTCACATGTTAACATTGATTTTTGAGCTTCAGGGATCAGGAGTACTTGGAAGGGAGCTGACAATTATCCTTGTGACTGTTACTTTTCTAAACAGGCTTTGAAGCGCTAGCTCTGGGGATTGCAACTGCGAGGATTGAAAGGTTCAATACAAGTCTCAGAAGTTGTTGTTCAATATTTGCCAATTGCTTTAGGCAGAAACCACTTTTGATCCTGGGGATTGTTTTAAGAGAATGTTTTTTCGTGTCACGGCTCTTCATTCCAGATGTCTTTGCCTTGTCGCTTCTCTGTAATCGTAACTCCAGCAAGCATAATTCCTCGGTTTGTTAGCGTGACTGCCTCCTTAGATGTATCGATCTCATAGACATTCCTAATTCCTTCCAGTCCAGTGTTTCTCAAACTTTTAAGCTCGACGTACCCCTATGGATATTAATAACGATCTTCGGCAGATTTAAACTTTCAGTGCAAAAGTAACACGGTCAACTGGGAACTTAGCCAAATTGTGGTAACGGGACATCCAAGCATTCCTTTTTCATGTCAAACGTACGAAAATAGTTGATTTAAGAAAAAGGTAAAACTCCATAAGTATACTTAATTTGTAATTTATTATCCTATATATATCTTAATCAATTATCTAGGAACTAATTTGAATTTGCGCTAAATAGCCCCCAATCCCAGTTCCAAGTGCCAAAATTATGGAAATTATTCATTGGCATAGACTTAAAATGGAGAGGACATGGAAGGAGCCAGAGGGAAAAGTAGACGTCCGTCTGCATCATACTGTATATCCCAGCCTGACAGGAGCACTGAGAGCCTCGCGTGCTTGTGGGTCTGATGGGTGGAAGTACGCAGCTCAGACATGTGCTACTGTTGATTTACCACTGGGACTTCCAGGAGGCCGGGAGCTTGCCCTGCGACTACGTGACGCACTTGTCTGTGCCACCCGCGCCCAGGACGGACGTGGCGCTTGTAGCAGCCGCACACACAAGTTGACACTTCCGCCAGTGCCAGCTAGTCCTCAGTGTTGGGGCAGTTTGATTTGTCAGTCTCTGGCTGTGGTGTTAGAGAGTTAAAATCCAGCATTTTTTCCGCATCATGCGGATCAAGCCAGGACCGCTGATATACGCTCACCACTTCGTGCCGGTAACGTAAACAATTTATTCTGCGACTACTGTAATCGTGTGTCCCAGCCCGAAATCGGTCCCGAGACCATCCGCAAGGACAAGTTGCAGCCGGCATGTGTAAAACGCAAAATGTTTATTACGGCGCTGTTCTGCGAAAGTTTTTCGTATTTCTCCGATATTCTGATGTGCGAGTGCCCTCCTTCGCGCTAGGTTTGAGCTAAGCTAGCCGTAGCATTTTGTTGACTCCAAGACTAACTTCAGTATATATAATATTATTGTGCAACACCTTGACTCATGCTCTCAGATTACAGTCACGTGTTTCATTAATTGGTCTTGAAATTGCACTATTTATGGCACCCCTGATAATTGTCAGTAATCATTAAATTGCCAATGTTTGCTGTTGCTTACTCTCATCTATAGGTCTTTAACGATGAATATCAAATGTGATTACGTATTTTTGCTGTTTATATGTCATGAAATTTCATTCAGATACATTTAATGTAAATGATTCCGCTGCCCTAAGGTAAAAACGCCGGAAGTTCCTTCCGCTCCTATTGACCTATGAGCCTTTTCTTGGTTGCTTACATTTTTAAAAATTCGAAAATTGTTCGACTTCTATACCTATCCTGTAAAATAAATTTTGGATTTTAAACAATTTTAGCCTTTTACATAAATATTAATAAGTTATTAATAAGTAAAACGACAAAATATAGGATACCAGAAATTCATGTCCCGATCTGCCCGAAAAGATTCAGCCGCTCTTTCGACACCCGTAAGGCAAGTACCTTTTCAATATACTGAAAAATTGTGCAAGGTTTTTTCGATAATAGACATCGACACAGCTGCCGCATTTTCTGATCTCCTCTCTTTTGATTAGAATCAACTCTACTTATTGTGATGTTAGCAGAAATGACAACGTCTTACGACTCTGCTCCTTGTACTGAGAAAGTGAAAGTCACAAACGTTTGCTCTCGGTTTCGTGGCATTACTCGCTGAAAATTGACGATACGTTAAATATGCCAGTACGACAGTACAGGTCGTTCCGATGGCTTCATTCTTCACTCACACCCTTATCGTTGTGACGTCTTCAGGCCGAGGTGGAAACCGCGCCGGAAACTTCTGGTTTCCAATTTACCATACTTAAAACCACTACAGCGACCGAACGGCTCAACCGATCGGAGAAATTCTAATGCCCGTTTGACATGCCAATATGAGAGATAGCTTAAGTTGGGAACAACAGTTATTTGTAAAACTGTATACATTTATTCAATGACTAGTTTTAGCCCGTGGCCGTTTTTTGTGTATCGTCACAGTTCTAGTATACTTCCAGTTTTTAAGGTAAAAGATTATGACAGGTTGACGTGATCTTTCTTTTGGGCTTGAAGAACTCAGAAGTATGACAGACGTGTTAAACACTTACAGAGGCGATCGCGCTATCGTATAATTGTTTCAAAGGTCGTGATTGGTAGACTCTAAATTACTGGTTTTTTTTGTTTTTAAATAGAGGCTGGACAAACATTCATAATGTAATCTTTGGTCACTGTGTCTGTAACGGCCAGAGAACTTAATACAGTTTCCAGATTATTAAACAGTTGATCAATTCAGAGGAAATTAATTTCCAGAATATTCGATTCGGTAACATCTTTGATCTGACGTCCACTTTCAATAACCTAATAACTCACGTGCAGTGAAAATGAATAAAAACCATTAACAAAAATGGTGAGTAAAATACGTAAAAAGTGAATAAACCGTAAAGTATAAACTTTGGTCAATCAGCAACATTAGCGAAAGTTGTAATTAAATTGAAATTTTGCCTAGGGTGGAGTGACAATTGGCATTCGTGTTTACAGCAGAGACCGCAAATAATTTTAGTTTTTTTTTTTACGTTTTTTGTGTTGCTTTCATTAGCGATATATTACCGATATTGAAAAGCAGTTCCACGTTTTTCAGCACACAAGTTTATCGATATTTTTTTTAACTACAAAATGCTACGAAAAATAAACTTAATGAATGTATTACGGCAATTAATTTTGTAGCATATAATTACGTAATCTTTCTCGGCGTTGAGAATACAAATAATGTTCTCGGGTGACTAGTCGAGTTATAGGAGTGTTATCGTAATCACACGATATTTCGGCGCTCTGAATCATCGACGCCATCTTCCGGAAGATGGCGTCGGAACACTCCTATAACTCGACTAGTCACCCGAGAACATTATTTGAATTTTGTAGCAGTTGCTTAGCAATTAAATTGTGGACATAACCTTGAATTTCTTGTAATGATATCTCTGGTCGCCGTTAATTTGTGAGCGACGGCTGGCGTGCGACGTCACCGTTCTACAGCCAACAGCTATCGAGGTGAGTAAGTGAGCGAGTGTATGAAATTATATGGTACATTGTATATTCCACTAACCATTCCCACTAACAAAGCTATTGCTTTCAACCTGTCCAGGTCAGCCTTCGATTACGACTATTGCCTAGTGTATCGAACATACGAGTCTTCATAGGCCGACAATGTGTTGAATCCTTATCCTTAGCCCGTCAAATGTCGTAGCAGGTCCTCCCACCTGGCGCACTATTGTAGAACAATGATGCTTCGTCCTCTGAAGTCTGCTTCAGTGATGGCCGTCTGTTACTCTCGGCTGCCCTCTCCAATCCTGGGTTTGCTCTGGAGCCGCTCTGCATTTCTACTCGGCCTCAAGAGTGCTTCCTCGATGAGGACCCTGGAACTGAGTTCCAAACACGTCTCAAAGAGAGGATAGTGCGTCTATTATTCAGTACGCCGTCCTGGTTCAGTGATAATGCGAGTGTTGCTACCTCACTCACTAGATTGCGCTGATTGGTTTCACCTACAGTGGTGGTCATCGCTCCGCCACCTTGCGCATTCCCTGGTTGTAATGATTACATTATCTGTTCCAAATGACTCGGCCTGGTAAACTGTTGGTCTGTCACACCATTCGTCATTGCAGCCGAAATAGAAATGTTCGATCTGATAATAAATCAACCAAAGTGCCGGCTGTCTAAGCAGAACTCCTATCAAGCCTGGTAGGTTCGTGTTTAATGCTCGAGCTTGCCAATTCGAGGACGAGGGTTCGACCACCAGTCAGAATATCCTAATTTCAGTTATCCTTCATTTCCCAAAATCACCCCAGCCCGTATTGTTACTTCAAAGCTTCACGGTCAAATTTCCTCGTCTCCCTTATCTATAATCTTCTTCCAGCTGTAATAACTTTCATATCGACCTCCTGTAAACCACGAAATAATAATAAGGATTAATGCAGTCTGAGATTCTGGTCGCCGTAGTTTTACCAGATTGTAGTAATACTGATTCGGCATGAAAAAAATAATATTGCTTATTTTAGCAGAATTCATAATTTAATCTCTCCAATGTAGACTTAATAACGTTTTGCTTGCGGTAATCCATGAACGAGGTATTTAAAAATCCTTTGAGAAAAAAATAGTAATAAAAGTGCATCAATTTTTACTCTCAAATAAGTTGTTAGAATATTAAACTATTTAGTTCAGTTCTCGCCAGATGTTTACAAGACTAATTGATTTTAGGATTTTCTTCCAGTGAAATAAATTTCATTACACAGAATACATCAACGTGATTCGGAGAATGCAATGGAATGGCTGCACAAATGTTTAGTTTCATCTATTATCCTACGTGCGACGGTATGATGAAAATCTCGAAATATAGAAATCAGTGATGTTTAGGAAATGATTTACCAGACTAGCTAATCACTATTAACTGATTGTTTTTTTTTTGTTTTTTGTTTTTTTTTTTTTTTTTTTTTTTTTTTTTTTTTTTTTTTTTTTTTTTACCCCTCGTCGACGGCTAACATCATTAGAGGCGGGATGGGACTGGGGACAAGGAACGGGAAGGAATTCGGCCATGGCCTTTATGAAGGAAGCATCTCGGCATTCGCCTGGAGTGATTTGGGGAAAGCATTAAAACCCCAAATCTGGATTCCCGGACGGGGTTTCGAACCCGCGTCCTCCCGAATGCGAGGTCAGAACGCTAACCGTTCACCCACCACGCTCGATTTGTGTTTTTAAATAATCTACCATGACTTTTTCCTCGTGTGAATGTCATGCAGCGTTCTAAGTTTCGAGCTTCCCATCAGTACAACAACCTCCAAGAGAGTTAAGCAATGCGCAACTGTGAGAAGCGAGAATAATGTGACCCCTGAGTGCTCGGCAACCGAAGTGCCAAGTGCAAGCGGCAGGTGTAGACTCTGTCGGCTTTAAGGCGCTGAGCGCCCGGCCGCGTGTATCGATTGCAGACCAGGCGACTAGTACGGGACGGATACTACCGCCGCACCTGTTGCGGATAACCACAATATCCCACCACACGGCCCCAATCCACCACGGTGACCCCTAGAGTAACCCCACCTCGGTGAGTAAACACCCTGCGAGAACTCACGACACGCGTTATAGTTATCAAAAATGTTAATGACGGAAATCGACAGTACTAACGGCCATGATCCTCAAATCTGAAGTTTAAACAGGTATGTAAATAATAAGAATATGGCCGGATAGGGGTGCTTGTTTCCCACAGGTGAAACCCTAAACGTGGAGTGATTTTCGATATCAATAACGTCACAAGTGTACCATTAATTGATGAGGCACCAACAGATTTAGTGGAAAGGAAACAGGATGAAAATTAGTATTATAGGCATAGACTGCTTATTAGTGGCATTGTAAAAAACGACGGTAATTCCACAAGGTGATTATAATGCCGAACCGTATACCGTAAAACCATATAATTACCGGAATTTTACCGTAAATCGGTTATTTCAGCACCATTACATCACAAGATCCAAAAATAAATGTGAATAATTTAGTGAATTTTTCTGTTTGTTAGGGCCCAATTAGGCAAACCGTGTCCTAAGACTGTAATTTATACCAAGTGTATTTAATAACAGCTGATGCGGCGCAGCTGGTGGCGCACAAACCTAAAACAATACATGGCGTTGTATCGTTCTCAGGAGACGCTTTAGGTACCGCTCAGAGGTACCCGAGCAGCATATATGTCACCAAGGCCGGCAGTTCAAGTTAGTTACCGGAAAGTGACGAGTTTGTTTGGCTTTACAGGACCTAGTGAAAATCATCAAAGGCTAACCCCACCACAAAATCATCTAAGAAGACAGCAACGGCCTCTGTAGCGAGATTAAACCACTCGAGGATCGTCTGCGTTAAGCCGCGTTCCCACGATCTCTTGTAACGGAGGCGGGATGGGACGGGACGAATACTCAACAACACGCCATGGGAACAGGGCCGCCTCTGCTAGCGGAGACGAGACGCAGCTACCCACTCTCTGTCGGTAAACATCACAGGCGTCTGTAGAGGTGCGCTGTTGTCATCGTTTTATAGCAACGGTGCGCACCCCCTCTGCTGCTGTAAAGTGCTCTGTGCAAACGACACTAGGCAACGTGGTGGGGAGGTGGCGGCGAGGTAAGTGAGGGCTAACCTGCGGCGCGCGCTCGTCCCTACACTTCGGCTAATGAGTTCCCGCCCCGTCTCACCTCCGTTACAAGAGATCGTGGGAACGCGGCTTTACAGTGGGATAGTGAGGCTAGGCGTGGTTCGCCACCCATAAAGGGTGTCCACAGGGAGCACCCGCCACCAAGCAGGGGTGACCTTCCAAAACATGGGCGTTTATCTAGAGCCTCTCTGATAGCCCCTCCGCCCCCCCTCTCCTGCGCGACAGAAGCCACAGCGACCGAACCCCACCAGGACATGGTCCTAGCATACGCTCCCTACACCCAGCCGATGCAGCGAGCATCTCCGTCACAAAGCACCGTCGTAAGACAAGAAAAGGCCGCGACAGTCCAAAGGATCTTAGTACTGTGGATTCTTCAATCCCACGCCACTTCAATCCCAACGCCACAGCCGGAGCTCGACAGGCCAGAGCCTACTGAGGCAGGGGGCGCTGCTTCACTTCCCATCCTCAATTCAACCAGGGTCTTCCGGTCCGTGGGTTTCCTTTCTGCAACTTCTCAACACCTCCTTGAAGTCCGAACGACCTGCAAGCCCGTGACTGAAGCCGCAAAGTCGGTATAAACAAAGCTTACCAACAGTATGCACCCCGGAGGCAGGGGGTACTATACCCCTGACAGCACGTTCACGACGTATACTGCCGGTACCGTATTGCTCGTTATACCAAGGGCAAAGGACGCACTGCTACGCTGACCTCATCCCGTGCTACCGTAGCAGGTATAGACCTGGTACATTGAACCCCATGGCAGCGTCAACGTAATGTTTCCCCCATGAGAGGTACTCCGCCGCTTTCGCATAGCCTAGAGGGTTGACCTTCCACGCGCCTGCTGTGCGGAGATAGGAAACCAAGGGGTTTGGCTTGGATACAAGGGGAGCGCCATTCCCGGTAACCATCCCTTCCCTTAGTGTAAGAACCGGCTCCCTAAAGGAGTCAGGTGACGATTCGGATGTCAACCCCACCTTCAAACCCAGGACGTGGGACCTGACCAACCAGCGCATTCCCTGCCATCACCAATGTAAGCTAATCATCCAGGAGCTGTAACATATTGTGAGGAACCATCAAGCAATCTTACTGTTTATGCACTTATACTACGTGTGGGAGTACTTGGAAATATACTTACTTAAGCCAAAACTTGTCTCGTTACCAGTTCCTATCATCCTACTACTGCTCGGGGATGCTGGGTAATCTGGTAGGCGTCTGGCATCCGCCTCTGTAATGCCAGTTGAAAGTCCTGCTGCGTTAGATATCTATGGTTACCATACCGCCAGTAGGTGAATCCTCTGGTGAGAGTCTGTCAATGTGACCTCAGCTCCGAATACGAACGAGATACAACAAGTACATAATACTTCTCAAGGTACTTACAATTAACGTTTTGATTGATTGATTCCTAATTTAAAAAAAAAAAAACAACAACAAAGAAGCTGCATAAAGGTTTCAAAGTTGTTACGTTTGTGACCAATAAATAAACAAAGCGTTGGAACTGTAACAGCAATTTGACCTAAGTTTAGTGCTTTCATATTAATTGACTGTTCTATTTACTTTGAGATTTAACTCCAAGAATAGTATAAAATCATTCCTCTCGTCAAAAAAGGAATGAAAAAATAAGTTCAGAGCATTGTCCACATCTATTTTACAAAAAAATTGAGATTTTAATAGCTATTTTAAATTATCACTAATCTTCATTTAATTAATAACGATTATTGTAGTTCCGATTCATCAAATAATCTACAGCAACAAGAATAGTCAAGCTGCAGATTGAAAGTAACATCTAACTAGTATGAATGACTAGCAACTAACATTAGAGAAAATTGTGCAACGTTGACAACTGCGTGAAAGCATCGTTTCTGGCTGCATACCGTACACTGAATAATTTCCAAATAAGCCTCTAGTGTATTACTGCACGGTGAAACGTTCCATATAGTTTTACTATTCATCGTTCTAGTTACTACCATAACCCTTGCTTCCTTATACTCGTAGGTGCAACTCATTGCTTCTAGTACACACTTGTAACCAACTGTTATGGTGAGTCTAGCCGGAATAGTCGAGTGTCATGTTGCTGAGTCAGTAGTAGATGTAATGGCACTTACTAGGTGAGGGGTCTCTGGCTCGACGCTCGCCTGGTCCTTCTTGATTGCTTAATGTATGGTAGCTGCAATTACCTTGGCAGGTGGGTATGTAAGTGAGAGTCGTCAAACACATTTGCCCATTTATTCCATCAGTAGCAGAGAGTATCCAACCCTTACCGTCCCGTTGAGAGGATATACAGGTGGATGAAGCGCTCTCAAAGACTGACTTAAGTTCACTTACAGTTAGATGGTTAAGGCGCGGACCCGGCTGGTTTTTGGTGGTCTGCTCTGCTGTCGATGCTTAGACGGACATAGTGACGCGTTGACTGATTCAACAACTGCGAGATCAAGGCAACCTTCTGCCCCGTATATATGGTTCTCCTCACACTCGTGTGCACGTGACTTAATCCAAAGACCTGTGTCACCTGTTGATTGCTAATTAAAGGACGTTACAATAAACACGTAGGATTTGAATTGAGCTTCACTGGTTTTTATATATTGTGTGCCATTCGTTTGTGGCGATTAGTCGTTATAAAGCGGTTGATAGTGTAACAACGAGTTTTCGATGCCGAAACTTATTACAAAATAATATGGTGAGCGTTTCGTGACAACTGTGCTTAAGTTTCGTGCAGCCAACAGTTCGTACGGTTCCGAGGAGCTAGTGTAACCAAACAAAAAAAGGCCTAAGTGCAGTTGGGAAACCATCACTTTGTAGGACAATATAGATGCAAATCCAATAAAATCCATTATCATTGTTTCCAACAGTTATACATTTCCACATGTGTACGTGAAAATCTCAGCTAGTGAAAGTGCTAAGATCAAGAGACCATTCGCAATAGAGTCATTTCGCTGAAGAGGAAACATACGGACAACGATTTTGTAAAGAAAATAATGAACAGTGACAATGAGCATTTTCACTTGATTGGTGTGATGAACCAACAAAATTGTTGCTTTTAGGAAACTGAAAACGCCTAGAGACTTCAATGAAAGAGTAATTCATCCGCAGTGACTTTGCGGTGTGGATTTGAGGCAGGTGGGCCTTGATTTTCTTTCAAAATGATTATTTAAATCTGGCAACAGTATGATTACGATTTTTTTCGTAATTTTAATGGTTCGGTAGTGAAGACTTGTGGTTCCAACAGGGTGGCACTGTGACACTTCTTGAAAGATGGCTGCCCTGATGAACGAGAAATTTGAGAACGGAGTCATCTCGCACAACGTCAACAATTTCAGCCCAGACTCCCTGCGACGTCTTCTGTATTCATTTGAAATCTCAAGTTTATGAAAACAATTTCGGAACGATGTCAGAAAAACGACTTGTCATCTGCGAAATCGAGGAGAAAGTATGTGTAAAAACAACCACGATTTTTTTGGTAGAATAACTGAATGCAGAGCAAGTGGAGGTAAGACATACGCCGGATATTGTTTTCACACTTAAATGCGAAATCTTCACATTGTCATAATATAAAAATATGTGCAATTAATGAATCTAAAATCTTTTTCGGTTAATATTCTGGACTGCCACATGGGAGAAAGCAAATTCGATCCCTGGTTTCCCAAAATTACTCCACGTTAAAGCCGGGATGCTTTTTTCAATAGCATACCACCGAATTCTTTCCCGTTTCTTATTCATATTCTCGCCTCTAATAACCTATGTGTCGACAAATCGTAAAGCGCTAGCAATAAAATCTTATATATATAAAAATAGACGTGTGTTTTCATATATTTCACTTTTCAGCCACCACTACCTAGCACAGATCATTGGTGTTTGTGTGTGGAAGTAGCATGGAGTTTCCTATCGTGCACAACGTTGACCGAATGCCGATAGCTGTGGGGATGTGGGAGATATGATGGTTAAAAGTGGTCGATGCAGGGCATTTTCATATTTTGACCAAAGACTTGTGTATCCTTATACTTCTCTTTCCTGCCACAACTACATAGGATACAGCACTGATGTTTGTGTGTGCTAATAGCATCGAATCTCCCATCGTGCACTTTGGTGGTTAGATGTCGGTAGCTATGGAGGTGTGGAAGATATGGTGGTTGAAAGTGGTCGACCTGCGGCACTTTCATATTTCTACCAAAGAGGTATGTGTTATGGTGTATCACTTTTAATCAAAAACTATCTAGCGCAGATCACTGGTGTTTGTGTGTGGTAGTAGCACAGAGTCACCCATCCATCACAACGTTTGCCGAATTTCGGCAACTGTTGGAGTGTGGGAGATATGGTGGTTGAAAGTGGTCGATCAAGGATATTTTCGTATTTCAACAAAAGACATGTGTGTCCATATATTTTACTTTGCTGCCTTAACTACATAGCGCAGATGACAGGAGTTTGTGTGTGGTAATAGCATCGAGTCTCCTATCGTGCACTATGGTGGTTAGATGTCGGTAGTTGTCAATGCAAATTCTTTACAAACACGTGGATACCAGCTAGTCATTTAATAATTTTATTAAATCTGGCGTTCTATTTGTCATTCCACTTACTTAAAATTTGTGTTCTAATAGGCTTTCCGCAGATTAAGTAAAACTTACTCCTGTTTGAATATTTCGTTGATTTGTGGAAGAGTCACTTAGATGTAAGTCATGTTTGGGTTTTGAGTGTCAAGCAGTTTGTCTGTGAAAGCGGGATCTGGTTCGGAGAACAGGTCAATTTGCGGTGCGTGACAACTATTGACGTTTATCAGCTGGCTCTCGCAATCAAGGGAAGCGGAGTGAGCTATAACGCGCGGTGATTGCGTTTCACTGCCGCGGGGGGTCACGGCAGATTGAAATAGAGACATAGCAGGTGCCGCCGCTACGGGCTGCAACAGTTAGTCATTACAGTATATCACGTAGAAGACTTTCTCCTCTTATCCTGTATACGGTATATGAGAGAAAGTTTGCAGAAACCAAGTTTTCGACCTCCGACACCCTCGGCACAATTTTCTGTGGCCGAAAGACGCAAATGTTTAGCACTTTTTTCAGTTATTCGTCTATAACCTGCTAAGTCCTAGCAAGAAATGCATTATGTCCAATTCGAAAAAGAAAAAAAAACCTACAACTTTTGTATCACAAAGTTTTTTTCTAAACTCAAAACTGAGCGAGCTTCAGTTCTTCGAAAATCAGCAAAGTTTGACACTTTTCCTAAAAGTTGGGTTTCCACCTACTTCTCGCTCTAAATGACCTGGCACCCCTGTATATATAATTGATATATAAAACGACGTCGGATATTAATGATATGCAACAACGGCTTGCTTGTGACATCATTAAAAACAATTATGATGAGATATAAACATCAACTTACAAGCTGCAGTTTTGGTAATTTAAAACTGTTTCCTATTATTGCCCTTAAAAAAATTCGCGGCTTCTAAATAATACTTGTGATAGTATATTATGTGATAGAGGATTTTTATACTCGTACAAGGATAGATTGTAATTTCTCTGCCGATTGGGGAATGCTAGCGGAACAAGATGGAGTCTGACTAACAGTTAGAACGAAGTAAGATTTTTTGTTTGTTTGGTTTTTAAGGAAATTGTTAAATAACATGCAGTGGAAGACTTCTGTTGCTATCAGACGCATAATACCCAAATTCAGTTTGTAGTTAGTTATGTAATAACATAAACTGACCAAAAGTTTCTATTACATTTAAAGAGCTACGGTTGTAAAAAAAAATAATAATAAGAAAATTGAGTATTAACCACTAAACTAAAGATTTGTGAGAATTCTGCCGGTTTAAGTTAACAGTATTTTTCAGTTTGATGACAATGTAGAAGAAAGGAAAAGCGTATTTTTAATTGTGAACGGTACTGAAGTTTTCATTTTACTTTTTGTAACAAACTTTACATGCTTTCCTTGACCATCTGGTACTTTAATCTGAAGCATTGTTTTAATTTTCTTAATACGCTGTATCGGATAACTTCATAAACTAATCTCTAATATGGATTTTTTTCTGTTCTGTTTTGCTTATATTATGAACTTGACATGAAATAAATTTCACGGTTATATGCACTGGAGGTAAAAGGGAAGATAATCATATTTCAATGAATAGTAATTAATTGTTCGAATAATATCATGCCAACGTTTCTTTATGCAACAATTCATTAGTGTCTGTTAATAGGAAATTTGTCAGTCATTCACTCACTTAGTGTGTTTCTGTAGCTTGACTCGTTCAATGACTTGAGATCAAACGACTTCTTGTGCTGCAATTAATGCTACGCCCAAAAATTTCCCTGACTACGTATTTCATAAATGTCAAACTAAAATTCGTTTGAAACCTCTCTATTGTTTCTTAAAGTCATTAAAACCACCGAAAACTCACTGTTAAATCCAAATATTACGAAATCTGAGGAGAACGGAGCTTAATTAAGACGAGAATCTTTCATCTCTGGTTTACTGGATCCCCGCCTCTAATCACCTCGACGTCGACGAGACGCAACGCCATAAGTAAAAATACGGATTTTTTTTTTTATTTCCTTATAAATGTTAAACTGGCTGTTAGTGCAACCGCGACAGGATGTTAGTGGAATCCTCCGCCAATGTGCCTCATGGGTCAATTACACCAGTGTTTGCAGTCAACATTCCGCAGAGTTGCTGACTACGGACAACATTCCAGTTATAACGTAGTTATAATATTGAAAAATTGTGGCTCGGTGGTTAAGGCGTCTAACTGGGGAAGTTCCCCGGTTCGAATCCCTGCCTAGCTGGGGAATTTCATCTCTGGAATAACTTCCTGTGTAACGTGAAGTAGGTTAGAACGCTTCAGTGGTTTCGTTTCCGGGTTAAATTGCAGGGCTATGTTAAGGCGGCTACGATAGGGGCGCAATGCGCAGCCAGTAGAAACCCTGTCATCAAGTCATTACGACCAAGCACAAATATTGTTTTTATTAAAAAGGGAATTGATAAAAGAACACGCTTGAAGGCAAAAATAAAATATTTACATCAATACTTACTTTGGATTTATAATTTCGCCGTCCAATTTTAACATCAAGTACAACAAAATAATAAAAAGCGAATAGTGACGATTCGTTGTAAGAATATTATTTCTAAAACTAAATACGTAAATAAGAATAAGCACTGTTATTTTAGATATTTTTTCCTATCTGCTTTTATCATAACACGTAAGCTATATCCCCGTTTCTTTTTCTAGTGTGTTTTGCATTATTAGGTAGTCAGGGACTATAATAAGTTAACAAAGGAAATTATGAAAAATATTCTTGAAACAGCTAAAATTCGTGAAGTAGGTGGGTGATGAAATTTCCCTCATTGAATCTGAGATTAAAAAAATCATGAAGTGCGAAAGGGAAGTCGTCAACAGGCTAGGGTTCCATCGCTTTAAAACAATTTATTGTTACTATCCGAGCAGAACGAGGATAACAAGACCAGTGCTTTCAACACATGTCTTACTTTCTGGTAATTTATTATTGAGTTAAAGTCAGCTGAAATATTTATAACGTTGGAAATGATGATTGGGAAACAAATAGACCGTCTGAGAAAAGAAGACCACCACGCACAGAACAGTATGTGTTTAGGATGCTGTATGAGAACTTCTGTAACACATTTCGAATAGCAGATTTGCACAATTACTATGAGGTGTATACTTTCAGAAACTATAGGAGCTCCAGCAAATATGCATCTACTCAGGGACAAGTTCTCGCTTCAGAATACTATTCTTGGGATTGTAAGTCGTCTCACCATTGCCAAGGGATCTCTCGTGGCGCCAATTATCTTGTTTAAGGGCTACTAAATCGATTACCGCTAACCGTTATGTGACAATTTCAGCTATCGTAATGAATGTGAATTTGATTAACTGTATAAGATGGGCGAAACATTAATCTGTATAAATTACTTTAAAGAGTTAAATTTATAAACGGTTTTTGATCGCTTAAAAATTTGTATTACAGCTGAATATCGTTTTAATATTTTTTTTGGAATTTTTCATCAAAAACAACTTTAAATAAATTAAAATCTTGAAAAAATTTGACTAAACGAAAAGTCGATTTATGTAATGTACTGGGCTAAAAACCTATCGTATTTTATTGCATTTACCGATAGTCAATAGCTGGAAGCTGTTGAATGTTTTAGGAACCAGTATGATTATTTTTTTTAAATCAAATTTTTCGTTAACTATTATTTCCTATACCACAAGTACATTTATAACAATTACTCATTTTTTTTCTTTCTCTCTCTGTCCTAATGAGCCCGAAAGATTTCTGTACTGATAATCTGTACAGGATTTTATTCGAAAAATGCAGAATTGCTGCTTCTAAACTCATTTTTCAATCTTCAGAAATAATTGAAAAATTTGTTCAATTTCGTACTTCTGATGTTGAAAAGTATGACTGATAAAGATAGTAATAATAATCTCCCAATGACCTGGTAACAATATTTCATACCAGCTGCTCAATCCGTCTCTGTCAAAGCCTCCTAATCCAACAAGGAAATTTGAGGGGTACCTACAAGGATGAGTCAAATGAAAACCTTAAATATTTTTTTAAAATATTATTTATTGTGCAGAAGTGGAACAAAGCCGTATCAATTTTCAACATAATCTCCCCCACGCTCAATACAAGTCCTCCAGCGCTTACAAAGTGCATAAGTTTCTTTAGAAAAAAATTCTTTTGGAAATCACTTGGGGCAAGGTCTGGTGAGTATGGTGGATGAGTAAGACACTCAAAATGCAGGTCTGTGATTGTTGCAACTGTTGTACGGGCCTTGCATTGTCATGTTGCAAAAAGATACCTGATGATAGCAATCCACGTCGCTTTGATTTGATTGCAGGCCGAAGATGATTTTTTAGGAGATCTGTGTATGATGCACTGGTGACAGTGGTCCATCTAGGCATGTAATGCTCCAAAATGACGCCTTTTTCGTCCCAAAAGAGAGTGAGCATAACCTTCCCTGCTGATGGTTTTGTTCGAAACTTCTTTGGTTTTGGTGATGAGGAATGGCGCCATTCCTTGCTTGCTCTTTTCGTTTCCGGTTGGAGGAAGTGAACCCAGCTTTCGTCCCCAGTAACGATTCTTGTAAGGAAGCCAGCACCTTCTCGTTCTAAGCGCCGAAGAAGTTCTTCACAAGCATCAATATGTCGTTCTCTCATTTCAGGAGTCAGCTGCCGTGGCACCCATCTTGCAGACACTTTGTGAAACTGGAGCACATCATACACAATGTGGTGTGCTGAACCATGACTAATCTTTAAACATGTTGCAATGCCATTCAGTGTCACTCGGCGGTTTTCCATCACTATGGCTTAAACTGCTGCAATGTTCTGTGGAGTCACAACTCGTTGTGCCTGACCTGGACGAGGAGCATCTTACATTGAAGTCACACCATTTGCGAACTTCCTACTCCATTCATAGACTTGCTGCTGTAACAAACATGCATCACCGTACTGAACCTTCATTCATCGATGAATTTCAATAGGTTTCACACATTCACTACTCAAAAACTGAATAACAGAACGCTGTTCTTCCCTGGTGCAAGTCTCAAGTGGGGCAGCGATCTTTATACTGATACTGCGACGGTAATTGTGCATCTGCACTATGCTGCCACCTACAGGCCATTCTGCATGCTGCTTGTAGCACGCTTACCAACTTACAGGATAACGTCGCGAAATTTAGATTTTTTTATTACAAATTTAAGGTTATCATTTGACTCACCCTCGTATAATTTAACGTGTAATCCGAACCAGGAGGAAAAGTATTGGAAGAGTTAGAGAACAGTTAAAAGTCCTGTCGAGACATTATCGGAAGAATGTAGTGCATTCCGCCTCTGTCATGAACGGACCTACATTTTAAGCTTGAATCCTAACGAGTTCTCATATGATAAAGCAAAACTCTGAAATATTCCTACCTCGCCGGCATTTGAACCGGTGATCCTAAACTTTACAGGTAAACGCCTTAATCATTGAGCTACCCAACAACACTGACATAGTCATCTACACACATACTATAACACTAGGAAACGAAGTGACTCGCTATATTCACATCATTTCGAGCAGAACATCATAAACAGATAGAGGTAAGATGATGTGAGAAGTGATGTGAGGGTCGGTTCTAATGACCCCAACAAGCCGAAAAGCCTTAGGAAAAAATCCAAATGGACGGCACCACCATCCCGTCAGGACTGAGATAGAGGGATATTTCGGTATTTAATTTGTCAACCACTCATCACGGCTTGTTTAAAGTAGCACTACATGATGTGCGTTTTCGAGTACCACTGTTGCTATATTCACGGATAAAATCGATTAGTCAAGGGAAATTTAGTTCTAGTTATTTTACATCACACTTCCCTAGTATCTTGAGTTTTATTCAGTTAATAATGTTTATGATTACATGCGTTTGCTGGGATTGTCACTGAAAGCACGGAGGATTGTTTATGGCAGCTTGCGACAGTGAAGCCAGCAGAGATGCTAGCACAGCTAATCCGATCAGGAGAAGATACGGCGAAGGCTGTGTCCCCAGCTGGTGCTCACCTGTGTCCCCGTGCTCCTGTAGGGCACTCCGGGGCCACTGCGACACTCTCTCCCCGAGGAACACGACGCGGACCTCAAACATTGATGCGACGAGTTACCGCTACCTGTCCGCAATACCCCCTACCACTCACATACAGCCAACACGAGTGCTCCGTAATTCCATTACATTATGCAAGACTACTATACAAAGGCGAGAAAGAAGGATTAACAGCTAATCAGCTTCGTCTGAGCGGGTTTACATGTTAGAAGAGAAATTTTTCTATGAACAGAAGTGGACATGTATCAACTTAAAAATTGCCGGAGCATATTTTAAGAATGAAAATTTCACATCGTGAATATTCCATGTAAATGTCTCAAATTGCAAAACAGAATCTCTAAAAAACAAAACAAAAAAGTAGGTGAATTATCATAATAAATTCTTAAGTCTCACATTTCATAATTTCCTTATGTATTTAAAATTTGCAGACATAAATAAAAATCACAGTTTCATGAAGTCGTAATTTTTTTTTAATACCAACAAACACGAATAGTAGCACAAAAAAATAATTTTGTATTATACTTTTACTAGCTTCGGTTATATCTCCCTTTATAGGGCATAACGAAACGTTCCCCTCCACCTAAAAAGAACTCGCGATGTTTCTGATGAAGTGAACATTCTCTGGCCAGTAGCGTCGAAATTTAGTTTAGTTGTGCCCGTAATATTTCTATTATAAACTGATATTAATGATCAAAAAAACTTCAGCAAGTTTTAAAGATAATATTAATGTTCCAAAGTCACTAAGCAAATTTGAAATATAATATGTATTTTAAGTAAAATAAATATGTCCATTAGAGGTGTTTATCATTGATGGTATGAATAATCTATGGCCGGGATCGTGTTAAGAACTTTTGGTGCTTATTTGTTCAGGTTACAAACAGTTTCTCGTTTCTTACTTCAACTGCCAGTCAGGTAGAGGCATAGGATTCAACGCAGATTTTAAGCTGAAACATAATCTTTCAAACTGTGAAAATTAAATCCAAATCGCTACTGAAGTTTTAGTGACATTCCCATTCATAGAAACAGTCATACACGCAATTACATCATCCATATAAACTAATGTAGTAAATTGATTTAATCCTCTGAACGCACCATCCACACTTGCAGCATTTGTAAACCCAGAACTTTCTGATGTGTATCCCTTACAGTCTATTTCTGATACAGTAGAATACCTTTGACTGTGTAAGTATTTTACCAACATAGATTTGCGTAGAGCTTATCATCAGACTTACTGAAGAAAATATTTCAGAAACTGCTTTCAATGTTGCAAACGGTCATAATGAGTATATCAGTTGTCTTTAATGGCAAGGGACTCTGTAAGTCTTTTTGTAAATGAACAATTCATCTCCTATTATAATTTTGTTTCCAACCATTATCTGTGGCTCGGAGGGTTCCACCGGGTGCAAACAACTTTTGGAAATCCTGCAATAATCCTTCAATCTCCTCTACATCTCTACTGGCAAATGGCTCAACTTATCTTTAAAATATACCTATCATTTTACTTGAACAGTACACACCGTTCCGCCTTTACTGTCAGCTGCATCAACATCAACAAAAATACTGCAAGCTATCATGTAAAATTTCTACATATGCAATTTTATCACCGCGCAGAATCTCTACAACTTCTACACAAAAATTTTTCATTACATCTCCTTCCATTCTTTTCACATACTTCTCTTGGCATAGAATTGGTTCAAATTCAACGATCCAGTCTCATCTGACGGATCGACGAAAACTACAGAATTCTCATCATATCCGAAAGTATCTCTAATTGTGACAGAAACAATCTTTTCATGATGGTTTGAAAATTTTTTTTGCATGCATTGAGTGGACAACAAACTTCTAGGTTCGAATAACTGCCAATTTTGGGTTGGCCTGTCGTTCCTTTGAATACGAATACTATTTTTTGTCTGATAACGCCAAAGATTGGCCTACACATTCGTGTTTTCACAAAAAAATTGACAGTTTCACCACATTAATTACTGCACTGTGCTTAGTCATAAAATCAATCCCTAATATCCTATCGTATGAAGAACTTAATGTAAGTATGACAGAAACTATTACATCACAAGTAATGTTGTTTACAAAGCTGGTAACATTATTTATTGTCTGTATTCACATCCAAATCAGTGATTCTACCGTGGGGTGGACATAATCCTGTAATTCCTCAAATACTCTTAGACAATAAAGTCCTTCTGCACCTTTATCAACCAATAAATTGAACTGTCTCCCATTTATGCTGACAATTAAAACTGTACTGTAGCCCATACACCACCGAGGACGGCAGTTGATAATGACTGCATATGCTTGTGATATAATAATATTGTAGGAGAACGAAGTGAATCTGGGAATAGAGGCCATGCGATAAACATTACTAAGCGATCTCCTCGTGCTCGGAATAATTCTAACCGAGTTTAACGCAGTTTGTATCTCAGTAATCTTCAGAGAAGTTTGACGTATTTCCTGGTGAATGAAAAGTAAAGTTATCGGCAGCTCCGTCATTTAAAAAACTGCTTATCCCATTTATGGAGAAGTTTTAATTATTCTAGGAGGAGTTACACTCTTTGATAATTAATCAGACAGAACTTGCACCTCTTCCAATAGTGATAAGTCTAAAACATAATTATTCCCACTGCTTTCACAACAGTGATTTCTTAAAACTGGACCTTAAATATAGGAAAGAAAATAACAGCTAAATGTTTGAATTACAGACGGAGAGATATACGCACTTCACTTGCTAGTCTTTCTTTTTGTGCTGACACACTGTAATAACCACACTACTGATCCAAAAGAATGCGGACGTTTTTATGTGCCATGTTTATCCTGTCATGCGTTAGTCATGGTTACCGAGTTGCTACAGAGCGTGTAAATCTAACATGATGCTTGCTGGCTATAAAGCTGTTGTTTACTCCTACATGGGAATAACACCGTTTTATGAGCTACTCGTGGCAGTCGCGGGGCTGATGCGTGGCGCCTTAAGTAGCGAACATTAACTCGAAAACAGCGCATTTTTCATTCAGAGCTGGATTAAACAAGATTTTGAACGGCTGTAAATCCTGTAATCCAAACTAAGCGAACATCAGTGCAAATATTCATTACACTACTGTTTCTATTAACATAATGGGTAGGCGGCTCCGTGATGGTGTCTTGCGCTGACACGGAGTTAGCTGGTTCCATTCCCAATGGTCGAGGAAATGATCACTATCAGGGATTGGCCGGCAGGGTTGAAGAGGTGGTGGGACACAATTCATAATCACCAGATTGTACACCAAAATCCTGGGTTAGATCCCTAACCTTTTCCCAGTGCGAGCCACACGACACTGTTGGCGGTGATTCGTACGTCAGAGGGGGGGCGTTAATCCTGGCAGGTATCTTTCGGAACAGTAGGCCTGAACGGGTTTCATCCTGTTCCTTCTTTCATCACAAACAACACTGAAAGTGCTCACTACCACAATCACCCGCACTGAGGAAGGAAACGGGAATCCATTCCAGTTCATCTCTCACGTGACGTAACCATGTAGGAATAAACATCTCCCATGCTAACCACCTACACTCGGATATGGGTATGGCACTGATACAAGAAAAGTCGGAAGTGATGTGATATCTATACTGTTATAGAGCTGTAGACGTCCTGCATCTGTCTGAGAGTTTGAAATGACAACATGCAGAAACAGATACACTAATGCACTAATTTGTATGAGGTTTTTACATTTTCTAAGCTTATGGCCTATCTTAAAATCTGTGGTATGTCTTAAGACTTAACGGGGAACGGAGCAAGATGGGATAGGTAGGCTCCACGGCTCGTTACGTATTTAAGATGGGCACTCTCTTAAAAGTTACTCCAAAAGATCACAATACTACTCTTTGACTCCTGTTTTGTTTCTTAATTTCCGTTATTTATTTCTTCAGTTTTCTGAAATAAATGCTAAAATAAACGGAATTCGTCAATCGAATGTAAAGAACATAGGTAATATATATATATTACTGTTACGGCCACAGATATAATAGTAACCAAAGTTTATGCTTAGTGATATAATCCTAGCCAAATTTTACACTTAGTGACGATAATTATGATTGATACCATTTTGATTGTTAGGGTGGGGCAATAGAGCAAATAAAAAGAATTTTCACCGTGTTACGCCCGTAAAGACTTCATTGCAGTTATATGCCAGGAAAGTATCCGTTTTTACAAAAAGAATTTTCTTTTTTCTTCATCGCGTGAATATTTGAAAATATAATAAAAATGATAAAACATTCCTATACATATCAAGGTTCGCGCGCGAGAAATAGTGGAAAAATGCTATTCTTGAAATATATTTTGATTATTCTAGATTAGTACTGAAGTCGACGCATGGTGAAAATATGTAAATTTCAAAGATGAATAGTTCAGAATTTATTGAAAAATAAACGAATGATAAAAGTAATACTAGATTTAATTTTTTTAGTACACTTGTCTTCAAGTTATATGTAACTCCGCTCTCCTCGATTGTCGTTAATAACTAAATATCATAGTTAGCTGCTCCAAAAGTATTTTACAGTAAAAAGATTTGATACAATTTAATCAAGGTAATTATGAAAACTCTGAAATTAATTGAAGACATCTTGACAACAAAACAAAGACATGTTAGAGAACTGTGAGTAGCTGGTTGGTTTGTTTCACACCTCTTGGTTACGATCTTAGCAAAAAAGTCATAACTTATAGCAAATAAACATATTTGTGGTCAGTACTATGAATATTGGCTATCTCGGAAATGTTTGCGATTATGACTAAATGGACTCAAAATGCAAAAAGTCAAACTTTACTGTAAATAAAACTGCCAAGTATCTGTTGGGCAACATGTGTTCCGTAGCTTTTATACAATGATTACGTTGATCTCCTGCTCTTGGTCACATGTAACGGCGATGACTTAACTTGGAGTTATAAATCACAACAATGCAAATTAAAATTAGTTAACATATTATCTAAGTAAATGTATTACTCCTTAAGTTGTGATAAAGATATGTAGCCGGAATTATTTAAAATTGTTTATTGGTAAAAATTTATTAACCTATGAAAAATAATGATCAATTTTTATATTGTTTAGTGAAATTGTTAAATGAAACGCAGAAGAGTAATTCCAGCGTGTTTCATTAACTTTACTCTAACGCAATCTATACAGGTTTTTAGGGTTCCGTACCCATCGGGCCAGTTGCTGTCTGTCGGCACATCTAGCATTTAAACGGAATAAACTGGAGACTTTGTTTTGTTTAACCAAAAATTATATCGTTTTTAATTTTAGTAAAATTACTTTGTGGAGGTTTATTGCAGAAATAGAAGGAATGTCACATACTGGTAAGGATTCGAATATGCATTTTTTTTTATTTCCAGAGCGTGCTGTATGGTTGTTTAGAGCTCGTTAAGTAAAGTACTAAGATATATTTTGCCATTTCATCCATTTTAAAACAAAGAAGTAAACGGTCCTCAAAGTTGTCAATTATACTCTTTTTTAGTTAACAGATCTATCTTAATGATACTATTATTTAGGAGCGTGAAATTTTTCACTCAAATATCGACCATACCAAGTAACTAATGCTAAGAAATACTTAAATAAAAGTTTCGAGCAAAAAAATATAATTTTAAAATTTTGAAATTAGTTTGTCACATAATAATACTATTTTATTGAGAAGTGCTCTTAATTGAGAGATGCCTGTTTAATTTGTAAGGATTGGAACGTGGCGCGGCATTGGGATCCACAGGCTAATTTGTAGAGGGCAAATGTAGGTGGCTGCTGGATAGGGGGAAGATGGGGGTGCTCCATTGCAATTAAATTATTATTATTTTTTTAAATGTGAAAACTATCTTACCAACTACACCAAGGCTCGACTCACGCTTGCTCAGTAAGGGGTAAACTGTCTTAAAGCAATGCAAAGGTTGCCTTAGAATAGCGACTAAGCTTCTACTAGTGGAATGAAGCGTAGCTACTGAGTGTGATAAGGTCACGAAAAAAAAACTATGAACGGATGTGTGAGTGGAATAACTGCTAGTGTAAACGATGTTGTAAGGACGAGAAAGTACAATGCGTGAAAGCTGTAGCGAATTCCTGGTACTCTAAAGACTTTTAGATGCTAGGAAAAAGAAAATTCCCAAATAGAACTAATGGATATGAAAACCGTCTTGCAGCCAGAAATTACTTCAAGGTAAAAAGTGCCGCTTTTCCTTCGCTCCCGGTGTGACATCCACCATGGGTAGGGTCTTAAAATACTTAACGCAACCAAGTGGATGGGGATATGTCGGACCGGCAGAGAGTAATTCGCAGACTATGAAAATATAATTAGCTGCTAATAAGACTTAGACAGCAATACGTGTTTTATTTATATTATTTCCTCCTGTATTCTACGAAAAGACTGCAATCTAGGTATATTTATGAATTAGCCATCGAACCATTTCAAACTTACTTGTTTCTGCATGAAAGTACTATTAGAAAGGATTCCACTATATTTCTGTGTTTTTTGCTTCATAAGTTTCTTGAAAGTCTTAATAAACCTAAAATTACCGTTTCTAAAGCATTTCATACTATTTATAAATCATTCAATCACTTTTACTAGCTCTGACAATAGTGGCTCAACAGTTCGCAACGCTAATGTTCAGTGAAACTAATTGAAAGATGACCTTTCTCAGATGAACCCTATAGCTCCGATAAGCTGTGAATGTCTTTGATCATAACCTAACTTTGTCGTTGTCTTCGTCAGCCGTTAGTGATTCAAATGTTCGTCATTCAACAAACTGTTGCGGTTCTTTTCATGTGTTTAGGTGTGTCTGCAACGTTTGATTTTGTATTGGCATTATTAGCGGAGAGGGTGGTTAGGTTAAAATGGAGCCTGGAAGAGAATATTTTTGTTACAGCATAGAGCACGAGGAACCAGTAATTAATAAGTTTCTTTCATGAGCACCACGTCAGTCACGACGTGTATTGTGATGTAAACTACACCCGAACATCTGATATCAGTTCTTACAGTCAGTTACTAAGCCTTTGAAAAATCACGGTTTGAATGAAGATTTCTGGTTTGTAACTTAAATAATGCTTAAAAGCTTTAATTGCACATTCCTTCTGTTGTAAAGACGAATGCTAATATTTCTGCATGAAAATGAAAGCATTTATCGCAACAGTGATTAGAGAATATTAATTAAATCCTCAACACTGAACGAATATAACTAAACAAAAAGCAACCAATAAACAAAAAAGCAATTAAAATACTGGTGCATATCTATCTGTTTAATAATGGCGACTCCTCTGCATGTGAATATCCTGTGTGACGTCGTCACGTGATTATCAAGGTTCTGCGCATGCGCACTGATCGCATATATCGTAACGCTAGCAAATTTCTCCGTACAGTGGCCAAAGAAGTTTCATTTTAAAAATCCTCTTTTGATAGCCCATATCATGTAATACCTGACTTTCATGTATTCTTTCACATTATCCTACTTGTTCAAAACTATAAGTAGGTCATATGCTCACAAACAGACATTTTTTTAAGCGTTTTTATGACAGATATGATGGAGGTATTGTTGTTATGTTGTTAGATATTAAACATGACAGGTGTTAATCGTCGCAAAAAGTGAACGTATCAAGTTCTTCAATGAGCAGCGTTTAGAATGTCTCATCAAGTGGGGTCCGGGGGGGGGTAGCTAAGGCCGATGATATTGGCGTGCTGGGAGGGTGGCCGCTGATCCCCACAGATGAACGAACCCTCCGCACATTCCGATATCTATCGACTCCGCGCGCATCCAAAGGCGTGACCAGCACTCCCAAGACCCTTCACAATTTTTTACCATCTGTGTGTCTTTTACTGTTCGATTCAACTAAAAAAGGGATATTTAACACATGTTGCCTCAAAAGACAAAAGAAGGAAGTTATTTTTTTTTCGTGAATAATACTGCACGTTGGAAAACAAATCTTTTTTTTTTAAGTACGGATTTTTCGCCCCTTTGATGTGGAGCAAGTAAGGGGAAAATATTCGTCCATGGCCTTAAGAAGGCGCCATCGCGGCTTTCGCATTCCGGGAAACCATAGAAAAACGAAATCTGGATGGACGGACGAGAATTTGAGCTCATGTCATCACGCTACGGTCGGTAAAGCTACTTTAGTAATTTTTTGTAGTAGTTGCATATTTCACGGGAAATGAAATCGCAAAGATATTACAAACAACTCCATCCCCTATAATTTCCTAACCATTAGACTGAGAAATCTGAAAAATACATTTCAAGATTATGACACTTAACACCGTCGTTGCATCGTTTGCGGAGGACATGTGTTTCTTTGACAACAAAGCAGATCCCAAAATAAATGCTCATAAATATATTTTTTTAGTGTATGTGTCTAGACATGTAGGAATGAAATGAATACAACTTCAAGTGCTGTAGCTTTGAACAAGTGTTCAAAAACCGAGGCGTGTTTATTTTTGTATGAATTGCATGAGGTATAGGTTGTCGGGTACATGCATCCAACCCTTAAAAACATTTTTTTTAAAAATATTATCATGTCTCCTTATTAGAACTTTCAAACAAAAACAATTTTGACAAAATAACTTGGAAAATTTTCCAAATTTCCACACAATTATATTATCTACAAACTTATATCAAAAAGAAGCTTCTTGCATACGACAGCGACTTAATTACCATCCAAACAAAAAACCAAGCAGAACATTGGAGAAATCTGACACATGGAAAAATTTGGAAAAATGAACTGGAGAAACCTGCAGCAGGCTACAATCTTCCGCACAGCACCTGGAAAGCCTTAAATAGATTCAAAGCAGTGTATCTCGACGCAAAGGAAATCTGAAGAAATGGGATTACATCCGACAGGGCGAGCACTGTGCGTGGGGAAGAGCGGGACCCACAACACCTGCTAGTCTGAAAGTTCCGTACACTCGACGACCTGGTCGCATCGGGATATAACTGGCTGCCAATTCTCGTCATGCCATAGAACATTTCAATTTGTTTGTGTAATTGTGAGTTGTAATATTGTTTTTTTATGTGTTAAGTTTTTTTTCTTTAAATTGTATTAAAGTGGTGTCGTGGATACAAATAAAGTTAATTCTGTGATGCAAGAGGCCGAAGAGTTTGACTAATAATTGACTGTGTTTGCGAGTGTTTAGTGGGCGAACCTGAAGGATGTCTAACTATTCTTTTTGTGTTTTGTCTTCTGCGACGATTGAATCTGATCAATCTTCTTGATGCTTCTTCGTTCTTGTCTTGGGGGTTATTTAATTTTAGTAATCTCACACCACCCGATTTTCTGGTACGGCAACCTTTGATTGTAATGATTAGTACTTTGGCAAGATAACAGCAGGTGAAAGAGGATTCGACAACAGAACGAAGACTGGACTGGTAAAACATTGTCTAATAGATCATTAACAGTTACATGATACATACAATACTTGATTGCTATAAGGACGAATTCCCAGCTAGCGTCAATTCTGTCTTAGTTCCTAAAGCGATTAGACGGATGAAATCTGTCTGCCTGACTAGAAATAATATGCTGGCAGGCTGAGTTAACTGGCGAAAGCGGCTGCAATGTTACTTAATCCAAGACTGTCGCTATAATGAGATCAAGTATTCGCTGCGAAGCTCTGAGGAACACTCCTTTTTACATCAGTGATCGACATTTCGTACTTAGCGTACCACCTGTTCATGGACAAACAACCTCTGCCGACACTGCAGCACGTGCCTACCATGTTGTCTGGATGTATAACTTAATGTCTTAGAGCCAGAACATTCATACAGAATCTCAATACTTCCAATAAGAACAATAAAGTCGATTCCGACCTTTACAGTGGTCTTTAAACTAATATAAGGAATAAGATTTATTTAGTTAAATGAACTTCTTATAACTCATTCGTCAAAGCGAATTGAAAATTTAGGAACTACGGCTCCAATCCCGTTCCACCGAAGAATTATTATGGAAACTTAACACAAATTTCCTTCTGGTAAAATTTTGCTACGTTCACGTGAAACACAATGGACCACTCCATTGTCAATATTCCACGTTAAACTGTTAACGCACAACATAATAGGGCGTTATTATTTAAATAAGGCACACAAAGAAAATACATATGGATAAATTTTGTAACTAAAATAATAATAATAATATCTTCGGAATCCTATGTTATGCGGACCAGACAAAACAGTTATTGTATGCGTATATTTTTTTTTATCTGTTTAACGTCTCTCTAACAGCGAGGTCTTTAGAGACGGGAAAGGATGGGGGGCAAGGAATGGGAAGGAATTCGGCCATGACCTTTTTGAAGGAAGCATCCCGGCATTTGACTGGAGTGATTTGGGAAACCATGGAAAAACCAAATCTGGATGCCCGGACGGGGATTCGAACCGCCGTCCTCCCGAATGCGAGGCCACCATGCTCGGTATGTGTATATACATTTGATTCTTGCGCGCTTGGACTCATTACACCGGTGATCCTTAATAATCTGCTAGAGGACTCAACCTTTGCGTAACGTAAACTAGTTATGTCACAAAGTGAAACATTACCACCGAGGAAATGGCCACTATTAGCAGCTATTAAGCATGCTTGAAAACCATAACTCATAGTCAGTTGCTACAAAACTTTCAGAAGGTTACACGTCCCGTACGCCAAAAAATATTTTTAATTATCTCTTATATTCATCAGAATTTTTCTGTGCTATGAAGAAAGCTACAAAGGAGAAATGCTTATCGTGAGAGTATTTGACAAGAGCTACTGAAATTAAGGGTTCAAATATGAAATTGTGAGAGAAATTTAGTGCAAAATGTGTCTATGTTACTGTAATGTTGATATTAACAAAAATATCTTCATCACGCGGACATTCATTTGGCCATTTGAAAATGAACCTCAGCTTGAGAATCTTCTGAAGTTTTATAGTTGAAACATTTCACGGCTATACAGAGCATTCTCTAAATAGTTTTACTAGTCCTCGCTCGTCGGTTTGTCCACAATCTAGGAAGTTATCTCGTCAACTTGTTTATTACAATCAACAATTTACTAACATCTCTTACGAATCATTAGATGAATCAACAGCGTAAATGTCAAATTCCATTAATACAAGGGGTGATCAAATGAAAAGGTACAAAGTGTAAAAACGTAACAGTTAAATATTTGCATATTCCGCCATGGGAGAACGTAGCGAGACATCTCGGGATGCGATTGGAGTCTCTGATTGGGATCGGAGCATGCGCGGGTGCCCGCATGCGCAGTAGAGAGCAGAGGCTCTTATCAAAAGCGGCGTCCAAATGATGCGGCAGTCCGTATGAGGAAGGGATTCCTCGAGCACAGAAAAACCATTAACTCCCATGTGTACTGTGAGACACTCCGACGCCTACGCAGGTCCATCAAGAACAAAAGACCGGGGCTGCTCACGGATGGTGTGGTTCTGCTCCATGATAATGCGCGTTCATTTCTCCAGAGTCACACACATGGAACTAGACAAGTTCAAGTGGGAGACGTTGGACCATCCGCCCTACAGTCCGGACATGTCGCCCTGCGATTTCCATGTGTTTGGTCCACTGAAGAAACACCTGAAAGTGAAGCGCTTCAACTCGGACGACGTACTCAAGGACGCTGTGAAGGACTGGGTCTCGTCACGGCCACAAGAATTCTGGGAACAAGGAATCCTGCGGCTTGTTCATCATTCGGATCGTTGTGCTCAGGCCTATGGTGTATATTTGGAATAAAGTCTACATTTGTACCCACCGTGTCGTTTCGTACCTTTTCATTTGATCACCCCTTGTACAACACTCGCTGCTGTCATTGACACTACAAATTGCCGCTAGCAATTCACATGTTAAATCTTCTGAGAGAACCTATAAATCCGTTACCATTGTATCTAACTTTTCCTCATCATGCACTATGCCCATCTATCGAATTTAAAGGTTGAATAACCAATACTTAGAAAGTGATATTTGACATAAGAATGACGTCACATTTCTAAGACTCTGGGTTGCTAATATATAAATTTTCTTGCTCCGTCTCCAGTTACGGAAACGTTTTCATACACATGTCAAAATCTGTTTAGTGGATTATGTAAAAGAATTTTACGGATTTCCTGTTCCGGTGTTAAGTAATGTAGTGTGATTATAAATACTTCCGATTGAAAACCCCGGCGAAAGTATTAGGTTTCTAAGTTATATGTGATTATGTGTAAAAATTTGGTGTTCACAATATACGCTGTGCTGCTTTTAAACTCACTGTAAAAACAAAGAGTTAACAGATAATTATGTAATAATGATGCAATATAACATAGTGCTACTGGTATCGTAAATATTAACTGCTGTGCATTATAAGTCCTTGATCAAGTTATGAATTCCCTAATTAATCGTAACTTATCTGACTTTCGAGGATGTGTTTCGTTAGCTGTAATGCTTTATGGCAGTGAAAATTGTGTAATCCTTGAGGAAATATTGATTTGTGTGGTAGCTAAGACGGAAAACGAGATTCAAAGTAGTTTGCGGACATTTGAAAAAAAAAAAAAAAAAAAAAAAATTGATTCCTTTCATTAAGAACTTGTGAGTTGTCAATAGATCTCACGTAATATTTCTAACTTGTGTATGACTAATGCAAGAGCAAGTTTGTAATTTTCTTTAATACCTTGTTGCTATTTATTTTGGCTGCAATAGAACAATTGTATCCACAACATATCAAATTATTTGAAGCATCCAGCTTGAACAAACTGACTGCGCCTGCTAAGGCGACTTTTTTTTTTTTTTTTTTTTGCTTGGGCTTTACGCCTCGTTGACAGCGAGATCATTAGAGGCGGGGTGGGATTGGGGCAAGGAACTGGAAGGAATTCGGCCATGGCTTTTTTGAAGGAAGCATCCCGGCATTCGCCTGGAGTGATTTGGGGAAACCATGGAAAACCCAAATCTGGATGCCCGGACGGGGATTCGAACCAGCGTCCTCCCGAATACGAGGCCAGTAGACGACTTCTTGTCAGTTTGTTCCCTGTCGTACATGTTATGAGAAGCTCGGCTGTATTTAGATTCATTATGCTGAGCCCCTGCCCTCGCATCTGTCCACTTGCATCCGCTGACGTCACCTCTGTTGAAACCCTACTCTCAGCAAGCAGCCTCGGCGGATTGTTAGATTAACAGAGAAACCGGAGACCTGGATACGTCCAGCAAGAAGTGCGTATACAGCGCACTCATCTGTCAAGCGGACAGGCCGTCGCCTGCTTGTAAGGAGGCACTTGCTCATCCCGTCGTTACACTCAACATCTTGACTCAATGCATAAAACATTATTTTCAAATTTTCACGTCTATACGACATGCATGCTAAAACAGTTCCAAGCTTACTATCCAGCAACATCAATTCACAACGCATAAATATGCATTTTTAATCTTTTACGCCATATACAAGCTGAATGTTATATAAACAGAATTGACTCAAGTAACAGATTTTCATTTTGGAGGATACTGAAGTAAACAATTAAATTTCTTATTACCAGTCCATGTTATAAACCAGGTGCTGTGCTGCGATCAGGACACAAATTGCATTATATTGCAGTACGTGTACCTCCCTGCACTTCACCATAAGCATACCATCGTAGTCCCTGACCACAGATGAAGCTAGTTATACACAAAGGAGCTTCATCGACATCCGGTTTTCCTCTGGAGAAACATATGCCCTGAATTGTAAATGAACACAAAGATTTAAAGTTACGTCGCAGGTAACAAGGCAAGGCATCTAGTTTAAGCCACAAATAGCTGTCTAAATTATAATGACATTAGGACGAAGCTTTGTACCACTACTAAATTTATTAAGTGTAGTAAAATACAAGAACTAACACTACAATTGCCGAAAGTCATGGAATACCTCCCAGTAATCTCCTTTTGCCTGGGTAGCATCCCGACTTGGCATCGACTAAACAACTCGTGGGAATCCCCTGGAGAAACATTGAACCAACATTCCTCTAGAGCCGTCCACAATGGCGAAAGTGTTGGACGGTGCAGGGCGCTGTGCACAAACTGACGTTCCGATCAGGTCACAGATATGTTGGAGTGGCTTGATGTATTGCGATCTAGGTGGCCCAATCATTCACTCGAATTGTTCAGTATGTTCCTCAAACCACTCATGAACGGTTTTGGCACGGTGACTTGTTACATTGTCTGCATGAAAAAAAGGTTTCTTTGGGAAAATTAAGACCATGAGTGGCTGCAGATGGTCTCCAAGTAGCTAAACATAGTACAGGTAATAATAATAATAATAGTAATAACAATAATAATAATAATAATAATTGATAAAATTGCGATGTAGCGCACGCTCCGGTGGCAATCTTTCCTCTTCCAACCTACTTTTACCTTCAATTAATTTTTACTTTAAATTCTTTCAGTGTTTTTAGTAAATTATTCATCAATTCTCTTCGCAATTTATTTCAATCCCTTACACCCTTTCCTACGAAATAAAATTTTCATACACCTTTATGCCTGAAATCAAGTGCCAGCTTGTGGTCATGGTCGTCTTTATCCTTCCATGCACTTATCTTAATTCTTATACCAATATCTTTCTATGCCTCATCACCAATATAGGCATTGTACCCTCCCATGACTCTCTTCACCCTCTTTCTTCCATCCAATGAATCCTATTCCAGCTCTTTTATCATATCTGTTACTGATTGCATTCTGCGGTAATTTCCAAAAACAAATCTAGCAGCCCATCTCTGCATCTCCTTCAACTCCTATATTTGATACCCAAAATGTGGATCCCATACTACACCACCATATTCCAGCAGTGGCCTGACCAAAGTTTTGTACCCCAATCCCTTACTACACTAGTGTATCCCCTCATCACTCTTACCAACAGATGAAGAATTAGGAACCCTTTTCCTACTACCCGTCCAATGTGTCCTGCCCAGTTAAGTCTGCTATCAAATATAATGCCAAGGTATTTACATTTCGAGTCTTCAATAAGAAGCTCCTTTCCCACTTTATAATCATAATCTACTTTTAGATTTTTATGTGTGTACCTAATAAGCTGTCTGTTCTTTGCATTTACTCGTATCTTCATCCCATGTTGACTCACCCAGCTAGTTATTCTATCTATATCACCCTGTAGTTGTCTACAGTCTTCTATTGTTTTGATCATTTTATGTAACATTATGTCATCTGCAATCACACTAACTTCCGACAGTATAACATTAACACAATCATTTATTTGAATAACGAATAACGTTCCCAATACACTATCCTATGTAACTTCCATGTTCACTCCTACTTCTTTTGATACTGCATTTCCTACTCTAACTTTTTGCTTTCTGTCTTTTAGGAATTCTTCTTATCCTCAAATCACCTTTTTATCAACTACAATAGTTTTTACCTTATTTACTACTATCTTATGGCTCATAACCATTTCCAGTCAATGGTCGGTTCAATTTGATCATAGAACCTAGTTAGTGTACGTCATGTAAGCACAGCCCATAACAGGGTAGAGCCGCCATCACTTTGTCATGTGCTTTGCTACCAACCTGGGCCCACGACCTCGTGACGTCACCACCATACTCGAGCCCTACCGCCAGCTCTTACCAACTGGTATTGTGGTTCATCTGACACCACAACCTTTTTCCAGTCGTATGCTCATGAACCCAGGAAAAGCGCTACAGCGGTTGACGTTTTGTTTTCAGAGGCACTCGCATTGGTCTTCTGGTGCCATAACCCATCAACGCCAGATTTAGCTATACTGTCCTCACGGTCATGTTGGACGCGTGGCTCGCTCATTGGTGTTGCTGTCCATGGCGCGAGGTAATGCCGGGAAATACATATTCACGGCGCACTGAACATTGTGACTCGAGTAATGATGAATCCACGAACAATTTCTGAAATGGAATGTCCCATGCTCATAGCACCAACTACAGCTTCACGTTACATCTCGGTTAATTTATTTCATGTGGCCATAATAAAAGAAAAAAAAATCTTTCACACGACTCACGACAGAACAAATGAAAACCACGACACTGCACGGTACATTTATTCATTTCTTCCGCGGCACTAACGCTATTTCGATATTTGCATCTTCCTATCCAAAAACTTTCGGCACACCAGTGTGTGTTCTCACCGCAGAATGCAATTAGAGGGTTAGTACAATTGAGAATTATTACTATTCTTTACAAACGCAATGCTCAGTGTTCATTGCCACGAAAAACTAATTTGCTGCCCTTAAAAAAAATCGTTACATCTTTTAATTGCACATGAAATATGATTTCACCAATAAAAGTTAAAGACGGCAATAAGGGATCGTACACAAACTACGTGGCTAAGTCCAAGGGGGGGGGGGGGTTGACTGGAAGGCTACGTGGGGGGAGGGGGGATTCCGAGCCAGGCCACGTAGCTCTCCTTTCATAACATTTTTCACAGTTAAAATGAGGAATAGAACACACAACAGCATGTGAATATTAATTTTCCTCAGTTAATTAACTCCGTATATAATTTACAATAGTCTGACACGAGTAAATAGTACAAAATGTCTTCTGGAATCAAAAGGGAAAAAAGCTACGTGCTACTTGGGGGGGGGGGGTGAGGCAAATGCCACGTAGTGCTATGTGGGGGAAGGGGGGGGGGTTCACAGGAGGCCAAAATGGAGCTACGTGAATTATCCACGCTCCCTAAGTATGCCAGAGTGTATTTTAGTATCGTCAACTTTTGCAATAATTCGAATTCCGTTTTTCTGAGTGTTAATGCCTAACCAAGCCAGAATCCACCTTATTAGGTATCGAAGAACTCCTAAAACCCACGCTGAATGATGTATTGGAATTTCTCACAATTGAGTCTATCAATGCTCTTGAATACCGTTTTATCAAAGTTAGCAAATTAAACATGAATGTTCTCATGGCCTACAATTTTTATTTTACTGCAACTATATGAGGTAAATTTTCCAAATGTTCGTTGTGTCATGCAATATAAAAAAGGGTTATTGCCTAAGTTGCTTGGAGCTAATTTTACAAGTACATATCACCTACAGGAAGTAATGCAGGTTCTTTATTTGTGAACCTTAAATCTTAATGTCTACTGGAATGTGCAAATTGATTAATTCGATAATCTGCTTTCTATATAACATTTTATTCCGAACCATAAAAAAATCGACGTGCTCTTTCAAGTAATGCAGTAGATTAGATAATAATTGTAAATAAGGTAACACGATTCGACCTATTTTATTTAATTCTTAATATAGTCAAGAGAGGGGAAACGGAGATAAAAAACATAAGGTATGTATTTTTTCCATATAATTAAGTATATTTTCCAACTTCATACTCACAAATTTCTCTATGTCTAATACAGAAATTTTCATTGTACAGATCATGTCATTGCATTGTTCTTATTTCTCGTTGCGCCGAGGCGATTCTTTTTCTGCAACAATTCATCTCTGGTTCGGTACCTAAGCTCTGTCTGATTTTAAAGTGACAGATACTTAAAAGTATTCATCACTCCACAACAAAAAAATGTAAGTTTGCATTGCTTGGTGAGATCAGTTAGTTTCCTTTGAAGTTGTAAACTTCTTGACATTACTACAGTTCTATATTACAGCTCCCACATATATAAGACCAACTGAGAATCGAAATCGTCTGGTGGTTGTCCAAGAAATTAACGATTAACAGATAATTTCTGACTAATAACTCCTCGGAATATCTTCAGAGATAGTCTTACCTACACTGTTCTCTCAAGTCACGTTTTGTGTCATGGTTATTTATCAAAATGACCACTATTGAAGCAAGTGATAACTCCTCGTGTGTTTGAAATTCACCAAAACTTTTTGGCACTAATGGAAGGGCCGCTGTCTTTGTTCAGTGACGGCAATTCTACAGCAATCATTAGAAAATCATTGATTGTCTGAATTACACGTATGGTCAGGATGTGTTTCACTGCACTTATGATGTTGAGTTATTCACTGCTTGGCGCTGCCGTTGCGTAGGATGCGGTGTATGGGCTGCATCTCGATGTCGGGCTTGAGTGCGCGGTCCTCGGCTGCCCACGGCTGTAGCTCCGAGCTGCCCAGCAGCAGGTAGACCACGGCCCCCAGCAGGTAGAAGCCCGCCGTCACGTACAGCACTACCGTCCACTCCTCCCGTGTGCCCTGCATGAGAAATGGGAACCATGTCAGTCGAACAGATGTAATTACGACAGCTCCAATTATTCAGCTATACTTTTCGATTCTGAATAAGTAACGACTTTACCAGTTCACGTTATTTTAAACTACGTGTAAACCCGTAAACATATTTTGGGTTCTAGAATAGCTCCCAGATGACAGATTGAGGTTGGTGATTGTCTACTTCGTCCAGGATTAACTCGAGACTTTTTGAATTTCTTGGAATATGTAGCGTCAATGGAATCTACTTCGTTTCCACTTGAAAAGGAAGGCCGCCTTATTTTTTGGGTGTTCGGAGAGTCACTCTAGGCAAACCATTCAAAACTTTGACAACAGTCGAGTTGGGACGCTTGTAAGAACGATAAATGAGTTGTTAGGGTCACAGCATGATTATTGTTGGATATTTTAAGGTCGATTTATACCAAATATTCATTAAAAATACTCTAAAAGTGAGAAATAATAAGTTTTTATTGGGAAACATCAATTTCTATAGTCGCTCCTTGTTTGAAATATTATTTCAACGTGTATTTGATTCTAACGGTTCACTCTGCAAAATTTTGACGTGTCTGTTAACAATTAAATAAGGAGTTAAATATGTTAATAGCTAAAAATGTAAATACATAAATATGTACATGTAAATTCTAATTTATGTGGTAAGGTTGTATGGCTACTTCAATATGTGTATAGTTAAATATGTAAATAGCTAAATGTATAAATACTTAAATATGCACATGTAAATTCTAATGTATGTAGTGTGGCTGTATGGTTACTTAAATATGTGTATAATTAAATATGTAAATAGATAAATATGCACAAAAAATATGTAAATACTTAAATATGCATATGTAAATTCCAATGTATATGGTATGTTTGTATGACTTCTCTCCGGGTGCCAATAAAAATAAATAAAAAATTAAATAAGGAAAAAGTGGACCTTGTTATATAATAAAGAAAGAAGTTTACTTATTTTCGTTTTGTAATTTTCATTTTATCCATTTATCCAAAGAGTCTCATGCGTAGTTTGGTAAAAGTGGAAAATGGTTGTGTGCCCTGTCAGTAAGCTAGGGTTGCAACAGATCTTTGCCAATGCGGATGCGGATGTTCAATGCGCGGATGCAGAAGTTTTGCGGATGCAGATACGGAAGTTTAAAAATAAATGTACAATTATTAAGATTTTAATATTTTATCAAAAATGAACTTAAAATCAAAATAAGTATATTTTTTATGCCAAATTCTACATTTTTTAGAAGTAACTTTTATTTCCTGATAATACTGCCACATTGATTACTTTTTTGCCTCATTTTTCAACAACAAAAAACATGGGATGATTTCAAAATTGAATTAAATTATTTAAATAAGGACGCACGCGTCTAAAAAAACAATCTTTGTCATGTGAACCGCGGAGTTTGCGGCTCGACTAATACAAGCGTCAAGCACCATGCCACGCCACCGCACATCTCCGTGCCCGCCACCTGTCTTTCCACCGCTCTGCGGCCCATTCACAGTACAACTTGTAGGACCTACGATGATCCGATTTTCGATAAAGAATCTTGATAGGCCGTGAAAAGGGTTAGAGAACTAATGCAGTACTTGTTGCATGTTGGAAATGCCATACGACCGACACGGGTCCTTGCTGTCCACGGTGTTAGATCACGATCGGAGGAAAAATCCTGCGAGTTTGTGATAAGGACAGATGGTGTGCCGAGAGAAAGTAAGAGTGAAAAGGATTGCTTGGAACATTTTGTTTGACTCCTTTTACTAGCGTGTATAGGTGAGCACATTCTATTGTAATGTCCTGAAAGTTGAACCGTGAATTGGCCGCTTTAATTTACATGCAAGTTTAAACTTGTAAATTAGTAGCTTAGATAATACCATTTAGTGCATTGTTATTTTTATTGCAAGATCGTCAGAAATAAACAACCACGTTGTTGTAAGCTAAGAGACGATAGGCAGAATCTCGTATAGAGAGAAAAGAATAATATATATTGCAATGTAAAAAAAAAAAAACATCCGCTATACATCCGCAATAAATATTGCGAAAGCGGATGTAGGATTCCACACGAAAGCTCCGCACTTGCGGATGCGGTTATTCGTTACATCCCTACTGTAAGCCAAAACGGGACGAGAGAGAGTTTTAATGAAGCGAAGAGTATCGCGAATTAAGTCAAAAGATGGACTGAAAGCGAGTGAGATAGCGCTGTGTCGGAGACGTAACTAAAACGACATGATCAAATACTATCAATGTTTTCTTAAGAGAGAAACTCAGAATATATAGTTCTCGTTTGTATCGCTTGTACACGTATGTCGCCCTCAGTTGTTTTGTTAATTGGAACCATTTCAGAAGGTCGACAGCCTATCCTCAAAATTCCTTCTAAGTTTTATTTCAGGAAAGAGGAAGAAAACGGTATAACGACCCTCAAGCCCATACCTTAAATGAAATAGTATTTTATGAATTATTTATAGCAAGCAGGAAGTTGAATGAATATGGTTTTGTACATTTTTCTTTAAATTAATTATGAATTTGTGTAAATAGAAAGGAACTACTATTTAATATGTTCAAGGACAGTACCATGCATCATCCATTGGTCAAAAGTTTGTAATTAGAAGTATTGAGATGAGCTGCGATGTGACAGTATGGACTTTTTTATGTGGATAATTTTGTGTGTAAATATCTTTAATTGTCATTTCTGTGCATTTCATAATGATTGTGAATAATTTTGATTGTTTTTAGCGCGATTTTAATTGTTTAAGTATTGTTAGAATTCCAGAAACGTCGGCCTGAAGGCTTTGAATTATTATGTAATTTTCTGTGAAAGCTTAAATAAGCGATCGGCAGAGACGAGTTTTCAGTTGTAAGTACTCAGTATCCAAAGAATTGCATTCAAGTTTGTTATAATCGCTGGAGAATGTGTTTACGTTTTCACCTAGTATCTCTGGAGTCTGATGTTTTAAAGAAGAATAAACAAACTTGAATGTGAAACTGCTTCCACTCTGAATTTCATTTATAAACGATATACCCAACAACTGGGTTATTAACTTACTAAAAAAACAACGAGATCGATTAGCAGAGGGGGGGGGGGGGGTGGCAATCAAAAACTCACGTCAACTTGGGGGGGATGACTAGATCTGACCAGAAGGGGGGGGGGGTCCGGAATTCCCGAAAAACGCCTCTCATAATTAATGGACGTCCCATAATGAATAAGCACGACGCTTTTTGCATTCAATTACATTGGCATTAATAATGAAGCTTACATCAATAAATGATTTCTTTAATTTTCTTTAGTGCTCCAGACAAGTGGGAGAGAGTGATGTGTGTGTTGTTTGGTTGGTACTCACGTGCGTGGTGAGCAGGCCGACCATGGTGGGCGCCAGCACGCCCGGCAGGGAGCCGACGGCGTTGGCGGCGCCCGTGAGCGTGCCAGCGAGGCGGGGCGCCATCTCGAGGAAGGAGAGCACGTAGCCGCCCGTGAAGGCCAGGTCCGTGACGGCCTGCCCCGCAGCCAGCACCAGCACCGCCCAGAACTGCTGCTGGCACGACAGCGCCGCCACGCCCACCATGCTCGCCGCCGCCAGCACCGTGCCTGCCACACACACACGACGTTATCGCACTTCACACCGTAGTCTCTGGACGTCAATGGAGCGATCAAAAAAATTAAAAGGGTCATGGGCCGTAAAGTTTTACAAATCAGAAGCCACCAATATAAAAAAGTTAACATCACCATGTCTGTCTACAGGCTTTCTAAACGGGAACTTCAGGAAATAAACCCTAGTCAATATGGATTTACAACTGGAAAGTCGACAGAGGATGCCATAAATCGGTCGATCGAAACAATTAGTAGCACTACAAAAAAGTATGTAGTGGGCATATTTGTGGACTTCTCGGGGGCATTCGACGATTTATGGTGGACCGCCCTGTTTGATTGGCTGAAGGAGATTGGTTGTCCAAGAAGATTATTACTATTACTATTACTATTACTCCGCGATTCACTAAGAGTGTTTGGCGGAGGGTGCATTGCACCTATCAGGAAAGGTAATGGTTTGGAAGGGATATACGGGATATGGCAGGTGGCGCCCATGGGCTATTGTGAGGAACCATCCCAGCATTCGCCTGGAGCGATCTAGGGAAACCATGGCAAACCTAGATCAGGATGGCCGGAGTGCTTTATCGGAAGCTACTCCTGTCCGGTAAATCCATTCTATTCCATTCCCTATTCTACACATTCAGGGACTATCGCAGATTTTTATGTCAGAACTCGTTTATCAGGAAGACTCATTCTAAAGGATGCCCGCAGGGTTCGGTTTGTGGTCCCTTATTTTGTGATAAAGGGATGGAACCAGTGAATGAACTATTACAAATAATACCTGAACTTCAGGGTCTAATTGCTTCTGCTGATGACCTTTTTTTATTCGTGGAAGGGGCTACAAGAGCAAAAATTGAGTACAATAGTAATCTAGTACTTAATTGCCTCAACAAATGGTGCAGTAACGTCAAGCTGAGTTTAACACCACATTTTTGTTGCTCAAGGGCAAGCTGACTCGAACACCTACTATAAGAATCGATGAAAAATCAATTTAAATCAATTCGTAGAAACCTAGTGCGCAGGTACTTATGCATTCAATTGGATGATCGTTTAACTTCGTAGCCCACTTAGAGAAGACAATAGCACAGCAGTGGCTGTCATGAATAATATCATTAATATCGGCCAACGAAAATTCACTGTCTCCGTCCAAACAATAAGAGTATACCATGACACAATTTTATCCTCTTTAGTGGGATACTCATCAAATATGTGGGCAAAGCATCTAAGAAAAATAAAACAGCGAGTCAGAGGCGTCCAACGAGAAATACTTTTAAGATTGACAAGATCATACCGAACAGTAGCAACAAATTCATCAACCATTGTCTGGCTCAGAAAAGGTAGCAGAAATTATAGGCGGCAAAGCAACATCTGAGATGCACATTCAGAAGATCCTATCTGCAGAATGGAACTACAGTGAAACAGGTCGAAGAACATATGACATGTTTCCATCCGTAGAGGAGAGGTAAAAGTTGAAGTACCTTCAACCTTCTCCCGGATCGGTACACTACATTACAGGTCATGGCCCATACAATAGCTTGCTCCGAAATCGAAATATTGTGGACTCATGCAGCTGCGAATGTGGTGAAGAGAGTACACCGGAGCACTTGGTATGGGAATGTGGAATGACGGCCTGTTTGAGAGAACATCAACACATTCAGCTGCAAGGGACAACAATATTCGACATACTACGCGACGAAAGTTTGTGGAATTTGCTGGACGAGGCAGCTGATGTAGCCTCAAATTTTTGGAAGGAGGAATTTTTAGAAAGGAAAAATGCCGAGCGAAATCAGAGGTCACAGATAGCAGAAGAGGAGAACACAATTACAACTTGTGGAAGAATGGAAGCTAATTCCAGAAACAACTGCGCAGGGAAGAATGATGCTAGAAGTCTGACTTTCACAATACGGGATTGACGGAAGATATCCTACGACAATGAGCAACATCAATTGTCGGAGGATCTTCAGTGTGCTCCAGAGAGGCCGTCTTCTGAGCGACAGCTGGGGCCGTCTTGGTATTCCAGGAGGTCAACTCTTGATGGCCTGGGCGGCTGACTTCGCTGCCGGTTCCTAGGGACTCTACCTCTGGAGCGCAACTAACAACACCAAGAAAAAATAAACTTTAGTGGAACCGAAGTGCGGCTGAGATAATTGGTTGTGGTAGTAATACTGGTATTATTAGTAGCAGTAATGCTAGTAGTAATGTTAGGAACAATAGCAGTAGTAGTGGTGGTGGTACCCACCCTATTTAATAGCAGTAGAATTAATAAAGACATTGGAACTTGAATCAGATTATCTTGCCTTCATTGTTTATAAAGTTAATACATTAGATATATAAGATATAAATATATATACTTGTAAAAATAATGGAAATGGGGGCCAAGATTAGGTACCAGGTGCTGGGCTATGTTGTATATGGGAAAATCATATATATATATAAAAATAGACGTGTTTTTTCCTATATTTCACTTTTCAGCCACCACTACCTAGCACAGATCACTGATGTTTGTGGGTGGAAGTAGCATGGAGTTTGCCGAATGCCGATAGCTGTGGGGATGTGGGAGATATAATGATTAAAGTTGATCAGTGCAGGGCGATTTCATATTTCGACCAAAAATTCGTATCTTCGTATACTTCTCTTTCCTGCCACAACTACATAACATAGACTTTTGGTGTTTGTGTGTGGTAGTAGAATCGTCATTCCTGTCGTGCACTATGGTTGTTAGATGTCGGTAGCTATGGGGATGTGGGAGATATGGGGGTTGAAAGTGGTCGACCTGTGGCAATTTCATACTTCTGCCAAAGACAAAAATGTCATGGTGTATCACTTTTCAGCGAAAACTATAGATCACAGATAACTGGCGTTTGTGTGTAGTAGTAGCACAGAGTCACCTTTCGATCACAACAGCGGCCGAATTTCAGAAACTGTGGTACTGTGGTAGATATGGTGGTTGTAAGTGGCCGACCAAGGATATTTTCGCATTTCGAATGTCTCCGCATATGTCACTTTTCTGCCACAACTACATAGCATAGAGCATTGGTGTTTGTGTTTGGTAGTAGAATCGTATCTCATGTAGTGCACTATGGTTGTTAGATGTCGGTAGCTATGGGGGTGTGGGAGAAATGGGGGTTGAAAGTGGTCAACCTGTGGCAATTTCATACTTCTGCCAAAGACAAAAGTGTCATGGTGTATCACTTTTCAGCGAAAACTATAGATCACAGATAACTGGCGATTGTGTGTAGTAGTAGCACAGAGTCACCTTTCGATCACAACAGCGGCCGAATTTCAGAAACTGTAGTACTGTGGTAGATATGGTGGTTGTAAATGGCCGACCAAGTATATTTTCGTATTTCGACTGTCTCCGCATATGTCACTTTTCTGCCACAACTACATAGCATAGAGCATTGGTGTTTGTGTTTGGTAGTAGAATCGTATCTCATGTAGTGCACTATGGTTGTTAGATGTCGGTAGCTATGGGGGTGTGGGAGATATGGTGGTTGAAAGTGATCGACCTGTGGCAATTTCATACTTCTGCCAAAGACAAAAGTGTCATGGTGTATCACTTTTCAGCGAAAACTATAGATCACAGATAACTGGCGATTGTGTGTAGTAGTAGCACAGAGTCACCTTTCGATCACAACAGCGGCCGAATTTCAGAAACTGTGGTACTGTGGTAGATATGGTGGTTGTAAGTGGCCGACCAAGGATATTTTCACATTTCGAATGTCTCCGCATATGTCACTTTTCTGCCACAACTACATAGCATAGAGCATTGGTGTTTGTGTTTGGTAGTAGAATCGTATCTCATGTAGTGCACTATGGTTGTTAGATGTCGGTAGCTATGGGGGTGTGGGAGAAATGGGGGTTGAAAGTGGTCGACTTGTGGCAATTTCATACTTCTGCCAAAGACAAAAGTGTCATGGTGTATCACTTTTCAGCGAAAACTACACATCACAGATAACTGGCGTTTGTGTGTAGTAGTAGCACAGAGTCACCTTTCGATCACAACAGCGGCCGAATTTCAGAAACTGTGGTACTGTGGTAGATGTGGTGGTTGTAAGTGGCCCACCAAGGATATTTTCGTATTTCGACGAAAGGCATGTGTCTCCGCAGATTTCACTTTTCTACCACGACTACATAGCATAGAGCATTGGTGTTTATGTGTGGTAGTAGAATCGTGTCTGTTGTCGTGCACTATGGTTGTTAGATGTCTGTAGCTATGGGGGTGTGGAAGATATGGGGAATGAAAATGGTCGACCTGCGGCAATTTCATATCTCTGCCAAAGACACATGTGTCACGGTGTATCACTTTTAAGTGAAAACTATCAATCGCAAATCACTGGCGTTTGTGTGGGGTAGTAACACAGAGTCTCCCATCGATCACAACGTTGGCCGAAATTCGGTAACTGTGGGAGTGTGTGAGATATGGTGTTTGAAATTGGTCGATCATGAATATTTTCGTGTTTCATCCAAAGACTTGTGTGTATCCGTAAATTTTACCTTGCTGCCGGAACTACATAGTGCAGAAGACTGGTACTTGTGTGTGGTAATAGTATCGAGTCTCCCATCGTGCACTAGGGTGGTTAGATGTCTAAGCTGTCAATATGAATTCTTTACAATCACGAACGAAGTCGTGGGTACCAGCTAGTAAATAAATAAAAATGAATAATAAATATTGTTATGTACCTAGCTTTTACCATGTGACTAGAGGAGGAACATATCTAGAGTGAGGCCAGTCGTCCACTGGAACCGAATTTCGTCCGAACCGTATTCGTCCGAGTAACGTCAGTTTTTAAGGCCCACCAGGTCGTCCGATTAATCTCGTCTACTGCAGCCGAATTACATACGACACACACTGTCAATCCGTCGTTGTTCCTTCAGCACCAAGCGAACGGAGTGTATTTATAAAATGTAAAATTTATAGTCTTAAATTTCGTAAAAACAGACTTTACTTGCCCTCGCGAAATATTACGAGGGTCAGGGCCGTATTTAGGATGTGTAAACCGTTGAGCTGAACCTGTGATATGCGCCCTCCCCCCGCAAATATTTTGAAATTTATCCACGCATTTTATAGCAATTTTCTGACCGAAAACCTAAAATAAACATTTGAAATGTATGATTAAATTGCTGGATATTTTACTTTGTCGTATGTAGAATATATTATTGAGATAAAAATGAAAACAGTTGTAAATCTTTAAGGTATTGAATACAATTTTTAACATCGCTTTGAACAATTATGTCCATGTTACCAAATTGGTGCTACACATGATGCGTCTATCGTTGTATCACGGACGTCTTCTTCAAAGAACGGGGTACTGAAAATTATCGTGCTTCACACCGTTGTTGTACTGGGTGGTCGTACAATATTTCAATTTTAACAATAAATAAATATCTTAAAAAAAGATACAAAAAGAAGGAATTTAAGAAACAAGCAAATTTTGATTTTGTGATAAGGCCTCATAGCTGCAATCTAGATTGCCTGCGCCTGGAAGGGTGATATCATAATCGTTGGAGAACATTCCATTACGCAATTCAAATAATTGTCTTTATTTAGACATTTTTAATAAAATAATTATTATAACTTCGTAGACGCACTTGCAACAACTGTCCTTTCTGTAGACATTTTCATTAGATATTTACAGTGACTGTGTACTACCACAGAGTATGATAGAGTTTGAAAAAATAAAAACCAAGATCAAAAATGAAGATTTGTTTATTGCGAGAGCAACAGCTGTCTGCCATACGTCTAACTGATGGGATTCGTCCGTCCCTCGACCCTATATGGCTGTGTATATGTCCGGGGATTAGTCGGTCATATTCGGCCGTATACGGCCGATCAGTTGGTCGGATGAATTCGGTGAAAGTGGATGACCAGCCTGATGTTCCATTTCCTCAACGTGTTGTAATCGAATTTTTGGCTAAAGCAGAAATCACCAGTGCTGAAATTCATCACAAGCAAAGGCGTGCCTTTGAAGATGCGTGCCTCGGTGATAGCGGTGTTAGGAGATGGGTGGAACATTCCAGAGATCAGTCTGCTAACGGCCACCCTAGAACTGCCTCCATTGAATGCAACAAGGAGAGAACTGATATCGTTAAAGCAGGCAGACGTGTCGCTAAGAACGAAATTGCATTAAAACTTGGAGTAGGACATATTTCAGCGCAGGAAATGATGGCAATCTTAGACGATGGAAATATTTTGTCTTTCTTGGATCCAAAAACGCACGTCGTCATACTGTTGGTTTAAACTCAGGGAAAATTGAGGAAATGGGTGCAAAATTCTGCCTGCAGTTCTAATATGAAAATGATCTTTCTGGTTTTGGGAAGGAGCTAATGACAGGTCTATGCTATCGGACCTTAGAGGATGTTCTGAACGCACTGGAATGCAGATTTTCAAGCACCGTAGAATGCCACGATAAATATATGCTAAGAAATGGTGACCATATACAGCAGAATAATCTACTGCTTTATTGATAATTCATCAACATATTTACTTTTACAGAACTTAAACAAAAAGCAGTATCCGTGCGAAACTTACCGATAGTGTGGTTGAGTTTTCGGATGTTGGTCAGACTGAGCCCCGTTCTCTTCTGACAGCCCTTGAAACAGGATGACACGGCGATCCTCACCACTAGTACGCCGAGATACGGCAATGCTGACAACATACCATTCTGAAACACAGAGTTGTACACAACTGGTGGGAAAATCACATGGCACAACAATGAAACATTTGTTTCCAATCGGTGCTCCAAAAATTTCACCTACTCTTATTTTCGACATTAGTGTATTTCTCCTTTATTGATTGATGTCTATTGGTTTCTTTTCTTTTGATAGCAATAATCTAATATATGGGAATGCATAAAATGTTAAAAATATTGATGTATTATACTTTTTCACCATCTTTTCGGAGTCAAACTACGGTTACGTTGATCTATTACAGAATTGACAAGAATATGACACTTAACGGAGCTGTATTGCTGACGAGTTTTCATTGAAATAAAGGGAATCTAAATAAAACATCTGCCACAAATTTTGAGATGTATAGAGCCCTCACAGAACTATTTTTTTTTTCATTTAAAAACAGAGTTATCACTGTAAATCAAATTTTTCGATTTTAGACCATTTTTGTTACGTGGCAAGAGCGGTAGTGAATAAACCTCAAATAATAAAAATACCTTCATCCAGCATAGTTTCTAAGTCTCGAGTAAAACAAGTAAAAAAAAATATTTTCGGGTCATCATTATTATTTTATTTGTAAGTGCTCTTAAAGAAGTGTAGTAATTTTTATCGGAACACAGCAATTCAACCATCAGTGAGAGCGGCAACGCGACGCGGCTTTGGGAATTGCGAAGTGGGATCCACTGCCTAAGGTATAATTATAATATCTCAGGCATTTAGAAGAGCAGTGATTCAAAATGGCGCAAGACTCGTCACGCAGCTGCCTGGTTATTTTTTATACTTTCAAGATGCTGTTTACGTTGTTATATCAGAAAAACCCAGGTAAGTAGGAAAAGCTTTATTTATCAGTACTCGTATAAGTAAAATTACTTCCTGCAAATTTTAATAAAAATATCTCTCAGTGCTGTTAAAAATAAATATCGTAAAGTGTTATTAACACATTAAATATTTACAAACATGAAGTAGGAAGAGGCATCACCCCGGATATTTCCTCCGTCCCATGAAATTTTCGATTGCAACAGTAAAACTTCTCAACTAACATCCAAATTTATTTATTTCACCCTTTAAAGACATATTCATGAAAAAAAAAAAAAAAATGGCTGACGTCTTGACAGACTAAACCCTTCTTTTCTGTTATAGATACGGTCTGTCAAAAATTTATTATCAATTTTTTACTATCCAAGTCTGGAACACTACATAAATGTTTCAAAAATTACGTTCGTATGTATACATGTTTGTAATTATTGCAGTGCGCATTGTAAATTTCATCAGTACACAATAACAAAATGAATGATATTTTATATCTAATAACAATAAGTCTTCTTCATTGTTTTTTGTTGTGAACAACTACCAGCTGAACATGGAGCTCAGTAACTAACCACCAATGCGATATTTTACAAGGATCAGCAGCTAGTAACAGCATTTGTTAAGAAAGAATTATCCCTGCAGACACCTCAGTGATTTCTAACTATAGCGAATCAAACACTCGAATAATTCAAATTTCAAGTTTTTGTGTGGAGAACATCATGAAATTGATTCAGTTTTTTAAGATAATCATTCTGTACGTAAGTTCCGTAACTGCTGCACTGAGAGCTACGAAGGAAGTGAATCGTAAATTCAACTGTTTATTAGGGGCCTAGTTCGTAGCCCTTCAGTGTTTGACTCATGAAGTCGAAACAATGTGGAGGGTAGCGTAATTTTAGCATAAAATCTTTAATTATTAACGTCTTAAATTGCAACTACTGTTGACACGAACGTTCAAATAAATTACCAGACTTATGAATTATTGTACTAATATAAAAATTTCGTGTGGTCTCAAGGACTTATTGTAAGTTGTTCTTAAAGGCTGTGCAATGCGCTTATATCGTAGCCGCCTTAACCTAATCTGGTAATCCTGCCTGGGAGCCTACAGTTTAACGTGGTATCCGTACCTCGGAAGCCCTAAAATCGTCACAGTAACAAAGTAAAGCATTCCCAGAGTTATATGGCAGTCTGTGAAAATTTCAGCAGAGACTCAGGACTCGAACTGGGGACCTTCTGTACCGGATCCATGTGCCTTTATGAACCAAGCCACCATACCGCTCAATTAGGACATAGAGGAACAAAAAATTAAGTGTTTGAGTCATGGTTAAATTTCACATCGGGTTTTGGCTTCCTTGAAATTGCATGGAAATCAAATGGTTAGACGCTAATGTTCCCGCGCCCAGCCATAAATGATGGAACCTTCCGGTTCTAGCATTATGAGAAACGCGTTCCGGCCTACTGTAGGGCACATTCGATATTCCATGATTTTCTGATATCACTTCCAGACGAACATCAGGATAGATCTTTCAAAATACCATTGCCGTTTTATTTCTACAATCTTCTAACAATTTTGATGCTCTCGTCTTGTGAGAATTAAAAGTTATAGGGAGAGAACAGGATTATACACACGTAATAAACAGCTTGGCACCTAACAACAGCTACAGCTTCCAGTACTTTATGCCGACACGCTAACCTTGAATACGAATAATAACTGTGGTGCTCTCAATCATTACTTTTGGTGGCTTTCTGCTTTAAATGCACTGGTCCTGGACCAGACAGGTAGCGACGTGATTGACTGTGAGAGTTGACAGCTGCAGCGACCACAGTAGCTGTTTGCAGCAGTAATTTATGGGAGCGGCGTGCGCGCGCGTGATCACGTGGTGTTGTTGATGAATTCGGTGCCAGCTCTGCAAATGCGGAGCGCAATTTCCATAACGCGGCGCGCTCCATTAAACAGGCCGCTCGCGACTTGGCCCAAATTCCAGCTATAAATAATACATGACGTTCAACACTCCATGCGTCACGTTGAGGGAGGACAGTCAGAAATGATTAAACTGTTACTACATCACCACCATTGCCTGGCTATTTTTTTTTCGATACCGGTAAGCCAATTAAATTGATCAATTTAATCCCAACCTACCAACATCATAAGTTGCAGAATGAATGCGTTTAGTGAACTGCCAGATATTGTCTCTTCTTAATTACGCGCGTGATGTTACTTTCGGCGTATACCTTTCCGTTATCTAATTTAATCAGAACAACACTGTTCTCAGGTAGATTGTGACATTTACGCGTCGCACCTTATGTTTGCGGTATTCTTTACGGGTAAAATTTATGTTCTGCTTTGACGATCTCATATGTAATCTAACATTCCGTTATGAATAGGGTGTGGCTTCTTTTCATTTAATACTCACAATCAATTATATCTTACTGATTTGTACCCAATTCACTCTTATATCAATGAATATTGATTAAGTTTCACCTGCCCCTACATGAAATATGGCTGATTAAATTCTAATTTTTTAAGTGGCGAATCGGTCTGCACTATAAGTCAGTCTTCAAATTTATTGTTATACACTACATCTGTAAAGACTGACGTGTGAGCTCTACTATCCATATTTTTTGCTGATTCCGCGAGATGCCGTATTTTTATACAAATATTTAGATTCTTAATTCATATTCGTATGTGTCCTACATCATCAGCAAAGAATTCATATTTGCAATACATTAGTTATTTCCGTATAATACCTACATTGGCATATTTTTTTTCAAAACAAACATAATATTCCTAAAGCCACCTACATATTACCTGAAATCGCTAAGTTTTGCGCTAATTTGACGATTCCGTGCAAAAAAACAAAAGACCAAATATGGGAATTAAATATGCGTAAGTTTGGTACATGTATTCATAAATGCCAAAATAAAAAGTAACCATGTTTAGGATATCGACAAATGTGGAGCTAACTGTCGGTGGGATTGATGTCTTATTATCTAATCTCTTTTTTTTATCTGCTTAACGTCTCTCTAACAGCGAGGTCTTTAGAGACGGGAAAGGATGGGTGGCAAGGAATGGGAAGGAATTCGGCCATTTCCTTTTGAAGGAAGCAACCCGGTATTTGCCTGGAGTGATTTGGGAAACCATGGAAAACCCAAATCTGGATGCCTGGACGGGGATTCGAACCGCCGTCCTCTCGAATGCGAGGCCAGAACGCTAGCCGTTACACCACCACTCTCGGTTATCTAATTTCATATCGTTAAGAGTTAGTTTAATGCATATCGTGACTGCTGATAAGAATTAAAACTATTTTGAGGCGATGCCCATTCTAGTTCTATGTGAATGAAATCAGACATCGATGGTGTACCGCAATACATTATCAACAATGTTCACTATAGGGACCAGTGTAAATTATAAGAACAATAGGAGTGGTACCGGTACTTAGGATTGAAAAGTACAAGGACCTACGTACCGACCAAGCCGAAGGCTTCTAAAATTATTCTTAACAGAAGTTTAGGGGAATTGGTCGCCGAACACGTGTGCCCGTGAGGACAGCGGCAGTGAGTGGAGGCGAGTGGAGGGGTGTGAGAGAGGTTGTAAATGGGCGGCGCCGCCACAGACTCGCTAATTGAAAGCGCAGCAAAAAGAGAAGAGATCTGCGCCGCATTCCGCTTACCACACACCTCACAACATCAAAGGCCATCCATCAAGCTTCTGCTTCACTAACTAATCCTGTACGCACAAATACCGCTTCTCTTACTGGGAATGATTTCAGAGTTATGAAAATAATGCATGCGCATAGCAGACGGAGATCAAAAAATTACCTTTTCATATGCGTTAAACTACGTTCCGTAAATTCCTATGTCTATTCTCTTCTTATTGCAAGAAATATTGCGATTTTTAATTATAATTGCAGAATTTATTCAAATACATATCAGCAGAAAGGAAGCATTTGAAAGAATGGAGTATGTCGCGATATTAACGCCGTCAGTGCTCTACTCTTCTATGCTATAATGTGACGCTTTCGCCACATTCTAAGGTGTATTTTTATTATTTAAATAATAACGTTAGATTGATTTTCACAAAGCTTGGGAGACCATCTATATATTTTTAGATATTTTCTGTACGAAAGATTCCATGTCATGTCAACAGTGAATATTCAGTGTATCTTGGAGCAACGAATATTAAACAATTATTGAGCTGTGCAGGCTTGAAGAGAATCGTGGCATTCCTGAGGGGGACTGTCTTGGAGGAAACCGTTAGCGACAGGCGAAAGGGTGTCGCCAGCTAACAAAGCACTAGGATGAAGGGTGTGGACTCCTATCGCGGGTTTTTCTCGCTGACTGCTGCTGATATCCGTGTGGATGTCTGACGCTGCCGACTTGCATTCAAGCCGAATGCTGGAGTGGCATTCGCACGGTGACACAGTCTGTAATGCAAGCACGGGCATTACCAGAACGGGAGTGACTGTAGCTCCCTTCTAAGATAGGGATTCTTTCCCGTAGGCCATCTCCGATCAACGCAGGCATCACACGCGGAACTACAAAGGTAAAGTGTTACAACCGATCCATATGATTGTGCATTCGTTGAGAGGAAAGATCCAAGCTCTAATTTTGTAGCTGAAAACACGACTGAGCTAGTGGCATATTTGCCAGAACTATTTTATTGGTTTTCGAACAGCATATTTTTCATTTGTGGAGCCCTTGCAAATTAATTTTGAGATTGATTCCAAAGTAAATTATTATTGTTTGTTTGCTCCTGACGGCTAATTGTACCTCTGCGCGTTGCTTTGTGATTTTGCCTTCTTGTATTAATGTTAACGGTAAATTCGCTCAAATTTGTAATTCCCAGTTATACTACATAAATGTCATATTGTAACAGTGTTCTTGTATTCCAAGTATCACGAGATTCTTGCAAAATCCATATTTTCATTCGTTCATAAAATAAAAATTAAAATCCATTTTATTAATCATAACTTTCTAAATGATAAACATAATTTATTCGTCATTAAGGAACCCCCTTCTACCTCTACGTCTGTAAAAATATAGTTTTGGCAAAACAGTTCGACCTTCTTATTAGAAGGAGCGTTAAAATCTCCATATACTTTTCGTTACTTATGGTTCCACCTCCATATTCTTCTAGCCTGCATACTGCCGTGTCAAATATCATTACACAACACAAAAAGAATTAGACTAGCTCTGTGACTGTAATGAACCACTCCACACATAATGCATCTGAGACCCTGACAGAGTAGTCTAAAACGAAAGTTTCGCATCGGTATAAATCAGCTTGTTATGTTCAGGAAAAATAAGACGTTTAAAAGTGAAACTATTAATGCAGTTGGGAATTTATCATCAGATTTTTTACTGATGTTTTATTGCTGAAAATACTAGCGTTCCTAATTTTAATCGAAATTGTATAAAGGCCACAAGAATCATGTAATCAACTTACATAAACCAGATTTGGGTCAACGCGTCAGCACTAGGGAAATAACTATTCTGTTTCTCGTAGTTTTCATCGAGGAATGCAAAGAAACAAAAAAAAAAAAAAAAAAGACTGCGGGGAACCTTCGAGCACAAAGCAAAGTACAAAATGTTAGAGATATCTAATGCAACATTACAGTATACTATGTAGGTTGTAATGAATACAGAACAGACAATATCAATATCGGATCGAATTATTTTCTCGGACTAACCTAAAGCCGGTAAAGATGAAGCTAATGTGCAATACTGCAAATAACTGGATGGTAAATTTTATTTAAAACATCAAATATCGACTTAATATCGGTAGTGCAAATGTTAAGTGAATTTGTCGTCCAATTGGAAACTTTTTACGATGAGAAATATTCCTTGATTTGTATCAACAAGCGTTTAAATTTTATATCTCGTAAATAATGCAAATTAAGTAATGTAACGGATAAATTAGAACTGTTTACAGATGTAAAGCTAAAATAGTGCTAAAGAGTAATAAATTCGTAATCAAGTGCCAGTAAACATCTAAATCGCGATATTTTGTGGCTCCTACTTAATTGATTGATTTATTTGCTTAATGATTTGAGTGTTATACTCCTCCTTGCATCACTATAATAATTTGAAGGAAATTAGGATCAAAGCATTTCTTACATAAATAGAACAATATCCAAGAAACCATAATTGAATTCAAGCGTTAGCTGTGGTCTGTTACGTAACTGTCTACTTTTATTACCCTTGGTTCAGTGGTTAAGGCGTCTTAGTGGAGATCGAAAGGTCCGCGGTTCGAGTCCCTGTCTCGGCGGAGAATTTCAAAGGCGCTTAACACTATCTTCATCTCTGCGATAGCTTGCTGTGTAAAGTGAAGTACGCCAGAACGCTTCCGTGGTTCGTATTCCACGTTAAACTGTAGGTCCCCTGTACCCCGTAGGATAACCGGGTTAGGTTAAGGCGGCTACGACATGGGCGGAATGTGCAGCCAATAGAAACCCTGTGATCAGAATTATTAATTCACACGGAATTATTAATTATTATTATCACTGGCACGGTCAAATTTGGTGCCGTATGCCTTTGATGATGCCAAACGTTTTATACCTACTGCCAGTCGTACAACGAACTAATAAAGGAAATGAAGTATTTGCACCTGTTTGCGAAATGTAGACTATAACTACATTCTGCTTGTGATTTTTATTTTATTTTTATTTGTGTGTGTGTAATTTGTGAGGCAGAGTTTGGGGTCACTACGGGCATTCACCTTTATGGCTGAGGAAAACCGCAGTTAGCCCGGCTGCGTGGGCTCGTGCCCAGCCCCGTTGAACCTCCCCGATTTAGTGTGCGGCGCTTCAGCGCACTGTACCACGCTGACGCGTGTACTTTCAATTCTATTGCTGTTTGAGTTAAATTGTTCTGCATCTCTCTCTATAATTCATACCTAGGTACAAGTGAAAATTTACACACTTCTTTATGCCTGGAAACAGCTTCTAGTTCATATAATGGTCACCTGTTCCCTTCCAGATACTATTTCTAATGCAGCACTAAATAATATCCACGCTAGTCTCGTTGCTTAGGTATTACTTAGCGATTTCTAGCATGGCGCTACTACGGGATAATACCATCAGTTTCGTTTTACAAGTAGATTCCTTATGCCATTTCAGACAAATAGAAATAATATGGCTGGGGAAACAGTGTTAAATGCCTGTACGAAAGAACATCTAAGAACCGGAGACTTAGCAACATTACTGCTTCTACATGGACTATCACATATTTTGTACCGAGCGGAGCGATGTAACGGTTAGCGTTCTCGCCTCGCATTCGGGAGGCCGGCGGTTCGAATCCCCGTCCGGGCATCCAGATTTGGGTTTTCCATGGTTTCCCAAATCACTCCAGGCAAATGCCGGGATGCTTCCTTCAAAAGGCCACGGCCGAATTCCTTCCCCATTCCTTGCCCCCATCCTTGCCCCCCATCCTTTCCCGTCTCTAAAGACCTCGATGTTAAAAAGAGACGTAAAGCAGTTAAAAAAAAACATATTTTGTCTAAAATGTAAAACTGGAAAAGTGGAGTCAGACTAGTATACTCAACGACTGAGGCTGTATTTGTGATGTTAATCCATTTGTTTTGCCGTGTAAACTTACTACCGAGCCTGGTAGTTTAATGGACAAGTGCAGAACGTGGGGATTGCAGCTTACAAGAACCGCCGATTGGATAATATTGTGGAAATGCATTTTATTTATCTGCACAATAAAGGGATCGAATCTTAGTGCAATCCACATTAATATCTAGCTGGGCGATTATAACTCAAAGCAAAATTTGAACGAAAAACCGATTGAACATATCGAATCGAAGTACAAGGTGCTATTTTCTTAAGTAAACTATAATTCGTGGTTTGTATGAATACATATTACACTCTTATAATTTTACAATTGGACACTCTTCAATGCAGTACATTAATCTTTGAACTAGCCTTAAAAAAATTAAAAATAGAAACCACATGCAGTACACAACAATTGTTTCCAATTTTCGCGTAGCTCAGACTACGGCCAAAACGAGCAGGATTCAATCAACCTTTGATGAAGCTTGAGATTTTTATTCAAAGCTGAACGACCGCAAAGGCTCCGTGAGGAAACTATACCGGTAAGTAACGAACGGTCGCAATGTGGTGCTCGCTACCAGTGACGAAAAGGTTTTTTTTTTTTTTTTTTTTTTTTTTTTTTTTTTTTTTTTTTGTTGAAGGAAGCGTCACGGCATTCGCCTGGAGTCATTTGGGGAAACCATGGAAAACCCAAATCTGTCCGGACATCCAGATTTTGGTTTTCCATGGTTTCCAAAAATATGGATGTCCGGACCGGGATTCGAACCGGCTTCCTCCCGAATGTGAGGAAAGTGCGTTAACCGCTCAACCACCAAGCTTGGTGAGAAGGTTGTAAAGGGAATGCGTAGCTCTATCTCTGTGAAGCGGTGGTAGCCATAGAAATGTCGTAACATTCATTTTATCTCAAAAATCCCTCCACTCTTATTGGTTGCCCAGGGCTGAAATGTTCTCTCTCTCACTGTTAGTAAAGTAGAATTTTTATTTTATTTATACATTAAAATACCTTATGACAATACTTAAAATTTGAGCACATATCGCGAGAGGCATCTCTGCTGATTAATTGGACGTGTAATCTATTATTTGGATATCCAATAGATTTGTCTACCGGAAGAACCAACATTCCTGGTTTAAGTGCAGTTTAGCAACAGTAATATGAAAAATAAATTATAATGATGGAAGTTATTGCAATTTTGTAACTATCAATCTTTCTAGCATAGTGTAAAAATTAAGTTATCAATTTAATAACGACACAAAAATTATTTGTCCACACGCAGCGGACTGCTAAATATATGAGTGAGTAAAATCAAATTCAAAGAGTAAGTTTGGTACAGAAAGCGCGCCATTACAGAGGAGAAACGATTATTTCGTTCTACGGAGCCACTCAGTGTAATTGCATTGTGAGGGTCGGTGTAGGAGATCTCTATTTATATTGTGCAGGGAGGACACTTATTGACTTAGCAGCTGATACGCTGGACGGAAGGTCGTGTCGATACAGTGGCGCGCTCCTACGTTAGGAGGCAGCACCAGTCTAGTTGCCAAAGTCACTCACAGATGGCAGGGCTCTATCATATTGCACATTAAGTGGTTGGATCCTTACCGGTAAAAATAAACCTCACAAACGACAAAATTAATTATTCCCTTATTTTGTTACATATGATGTCTCAAACGCTGACTCCATTTCGTATGTATAACAGCTTGGGCAAAGTACTATAGTTTAAAGTACACCCAGTTCAATTAACACTCGGAAACTTTTATGCAGTGATCGTTTGATTTCCCAATGCGTAATGTAAATAGTATGTCGCACAAACAAATGCGTATTCATACACTCAAACATCAGAGATAACTTCGTTAATACTGTGACTGCAGTTCTTCGATATTAAAGGTTATTTGGGGAAAGAGAAGAAGTGAAAAAATAAAATAAAACAATAATTAAAAACATTGTGATGTGGTACCTGCCAAGCAAACATCGAGGAATTCGCAAGCCATACAAAAATAATATGCTTGTGACATTAACTTTCTCCGCGCATACAACATGTTCGTTTAGATACCTTACAATATTGGTCGGCATACTTTAGAAGCTAAAGAGCAAATTTCACCTTTAAACGCGTAGGGAAAAATTTATAAAAGCCATAGGCCTTGTCATATTTTGATAAATAATTTTTAATATTATTTATCGAATAATCACTACACCATCATACATACAATTAGGTAAATAAAATGTTTATAAACAATTTACGTGTAAGTAGTAAGTTTTTTAATTAATGGCAACAATGTGCTTGTATTTCCGTGGCAAGTTTTGTAATAATAGGTGTGTAACTTGTAGTTTTTAATTTCAAATATGAACCCAAGTTCTCGTTAGTTATTTGGTTTCTAAATTTGTTTTTAATAACTCCCATGTTGGAAAACGTATGTTCACACATGTATGTCGATCCAAGTCGTTTTAGGAATCCTGCAAGCTCTTCCAGACACTGAAGATAATTTTGACTGTCTTTTGCAAATTTTTGATAGCGTTTAGCGTGTTATCTGAAAGCAAAGTGCAACAAGCTATTAAATGTAGCTGTCATTTTTTAAACAAATTTTTCTTAAGTTCTTACATTGCTTTCTTTCACATATCACCAACGGGATGTGTTGTGGTAAATAAGACACGCTTTATGTGTAAGTGTCTTTCTACATTCGGCTTTTTATTATTTGCAAGTATTTGTTCGTAAGTAAGACCATTTGAGTTCGTAACGAACGCAAAAGACTCAAGACTTCACTTTTGAATTTTCAATGCTCATCTGTTATTTTTCTTAACAGAAATTTAACGATATTTTTAAAGATAATTTAAAATATATTTTTGATAATTACTATTATCCGTAAAGATGTATGGAAAAAAGTATTTAAAGAGCCTAATTAATATTCTCAAAGAGTCGCGGTTTGTCGACCCCAGCCTTAGAAGATATAACACTTAACATACCAAGTGTCATTTAGTACACAAACAACTCAGTTTCAAACTGACAAATCTTGTTTATCCAGTCTCCTGAATCTCATTTCAGATTATCTTCTTTGTTTGATTCTGGTATTTTATTAAAAGTGGAAGATTGTTTATTTGGCTGTAGGGTGCAAGACCACATCAGCTTGACTTTGATTAAGCCTGCCTGTAAGCTCAGGACCGCCCTCCAAGTTCCGGTACTAGGGTGACTGACAACGACATGGAAGTCGGAGGTTTACTTCGTATCTGAACTCTAATCATGGTTTGGCAGGTGCTTCCAGTCCCGACTGAGCCCCAAATCCTTCAGGGGAGATGGAGATGGCAGTAGCCTGGCGTATACCCCCTAACCACCCCTCCATTGCAGTACGGACAAAGAACGCAATACGGAGCTCTACCTCTAGGAATGTTGTAGTGACGAAAAACTTTTAATTATTACCCGAAAAAAATGCACTGATAGTGGTAGTAATTGTATGAGTGACGTGAAGACAGGATGTTCACCTGGTGCAGGTCGAAGAAGAGGACCCCTTCATGAAGAGTGGCAGGTTGACTGCGAGAGTGACGAAGCCCCAGCTGTAGCAGAAGTGCGCCACGAAGTAGCCAATCACGGGGCCCGACGTCACCAGGGCGCGCCAAGGTAATTGCAGCGGCTGCGAACATAGTTACTCAGAGCTTAAAAAGTAAAGTCCGTCACATGAAGCAACTGCAGCTAAACAACTCCATTATATCTGGACAGTGTCAGCTTTTTCTTCTAAAAAAATTAATACATGGACATTTTTGACGCATCACTGGGCTCTATACGCATCAGAGTGTCTCTGCGCCCTATAGGATGGGATTGCGAAAAGGAACGGGAAGGAATACGAGCATGAACTGTTACTTAAAGGAACCATCCTGTCATTCGTATGCAATAATTTCTTGAGCCTTGGAAAACTTAAATTAGATTGGATTACACATGCGGTGCAAGGGCCAGCGCGATGTCAAAAACAGCTCGAAACAAACAGGTCAGTGTCACCTAAATGTAATAGCCTTACCCATATCATACTTCATGCATGCTACGTAAATTTATATGCGAAACTGAACCTTACCTAATCCATGGATGTTCGCAAAGTTGTAAGCACTATGAATCCCAGGGCACCAGCAATAAAATGAGGTTTGTTTCGTCTTCATGCGAAATGAAGTATTGAATTACCGCCAGTCTGTTTATTCCGTTCAATACGATTCATTCAAAAACTCTGGAGCTTGACGGGGTTTAGCTAACGTGCAGCCTATGGGCACAAGGGTACAGCGAGATACGTAATATGTTGACGTGACGTCAAATAGTTGAGTAATTTAAAATAAATGTGTCCATAAATTAGAATCCACTTTTCGTTGAACGGAATTCATTCAAAAACTAAAGGCTGGACTTGTTGGACTTTCGGTCCCGGGAATAAAATAGGATATATCTCAGTCTGATGTTGCCGCAAATTATTACCCAGTTAAAGGCAAGTTGCGTTTAATAGTAGATATTTTTACCGAAATGGGTCCCAGAGGTGTCGTGTTACATGGAATAAAAATGAAGTTATTTGGATTTATATTCTGTTCTGGTAAGAGCGTGGTTAAATTGTTGGTCCCCTTAATCTTGATAGGGTTACGGGAGAGAGGATTGAACAGCCGACAGGAAACTCTGCTACTAGGTCATCACTACTACACGAAATTCCAAATATCAGCTAATATCCGCAGAAGCGTAGATAAAGGCTGTTAGAAAAAAATTAATTTACCAACGCTTTCTACCAGTATTTATATCTGGTGATGTTTTATTGTGACTTCAAATCATCAGCATTCATTTACTCATTTCACTCGTGACCCAATTGGTTTTCTTACTTCTTTGGTGACATTCTTGACTTGCTTTGATTGAAAATAACGTGGTCAAATCATCCGTGCGAGTTGATTACATTTCATAACCGTTTAAAAAAAGTGTACTGTGTTACCACCAAAAATTAGTATTTAATAGCATCTTTATTAATGTGGACTGTGAATGTGCAGACGGCTCTTATAAATAATAATTTATTTTAAGACTGATTCCTCTAGCTATATCTGAATCATGAAGCTACGCTCTAAAGAATAAGCTTACCTCTTTGTTGCAGTCTGAACATAAAATATCAAACAGCAAACACTCTTCTTCTTCTTGATTGCACTTATCCCGCTGTTACAGGTTCTACTTTTTCGGGATGCAATGTGTTTGGGATTTGTCGCTGATCCTGGCGCCTTGCGGGTTAACATCTGTTAGCGAAATGTATAACTATGTTCTGAGGGCGGTAAGTGTATTTTTGTTTGTGTAATGTGTAATTTATAAGGTGGAGATTGAGGGCCGTTCCGGCATTCAGGACCGCCGGTACGCGGGGACCAGACTCGATCCTGCCCGAGCCACTGTGTGGTGCCACACAGACGGGTACATTCCAAAGTCTCCGTCCTTTCACCAAAGAAAAGTGTGTTTGTTTTTAGTTTGTCATGCCGTTGATGGTGAACTACTTGGGAGTAAGTTCCAACTCTCGTAGATGCCGAGGGAGATTGTCGGCAGTATCTGGTTTGTTATTTCAAGCAAACATTTAGTATGGACAGGCTGTAAGTTACCTTTTTAGAATCCGGCAGGGTGACGGCGTTGAGGAAGTTCCTCTCCTCGGCGGATATGCGGGGGTGAGTATTGGCGTTGTCGTACACCAGGAAACAGCAGGCGAGCGAACACAGCAGGCCGAACGCGCCTGCAACAGCACCAGTCGAGGGCATTAAATGTGGAACAGATTTAGAATTCAATTCTGCCATGGGCTTTTAAAGGAAATATACGGGCATTCGGAAAACCAAACCTAAATTAGGATGGCTGAACGAGGTTCAAACCCGCGTCCTCCCGAAATCCAGGATCCAGCGTTACCACTCACATCACACTATTGCAAAGAACACTTGTATATTTAAAAAAATATATGAGGGATCTGTAAAATGTTTTTCTTCAACGCTCTGCAATCCAGGAACCTGGAGGTAGCAGCACGGTATGCACTAAAACCGATCATATTCATTTATCTTTGCCTCCGAGTTATCACCTCGCAGCCGTAAGGCAACCAGGTAGCTCCCACTGAGTTGTAGCGTTATCACTGTGTCTGTAACCCAGTCCAAGACCTTGACTCCATTCACGCAGTGATTTCACGCCTGACGCCTGAAACCCACCATGTTGTCTAAGCCGGCACACTTTCGAATCTTATCGCAAGCTGCATCGCCGCTTGAAATTACAGCTCCCAGTTAGCCGCACCAAATTTCTTAACGTGTGGTAGCTGCACTTGAGAATAAACCCACAACAATGATACCGTATAGTGTAGTTGGTGAAGCTTATGTCAGATTGAGATTCGCTACTATAGAATCCCCTCCATTTAACTGCAACTCCGCCCCACAGTCAATTAGAACAATAGTCAGGGGTGGCCAACCCAAATGATCTTGCGGGCCACTTTGTAAATCATCATAACTCCCGGGCCGCATATAAAATTATATATCTCTATATTAGATTTAGACCCACTATAGACTTCTTTTGGAGTGAAACGTTGAAACATAATGGGTTATCATTATTGTGTTTACTATTATTCTTACATGTAAACATGGGGACCGTGCACAAACTACGTGTCTCGGTCCAAAAAGGGGGGGGGGGGCAGGGGTTAGCTGGAAGTCTACGCTGGGGGGTTCCGAGCCAGGCCACGAAGCTTTCCTTTCATAACATTTTTCACAGTAAAAATGAGGAACTGAACTCACAACAGCGTGTGAATATTTGTTTCCCTCAGTTAATTATTTCCGTATGTAATTTTAAAATAGTCTGACAAGAGAAAACAGTACAAAATCTGTTTTGGAATCAAAAGGGAAAACAGCTACTTACTACGTGGGGGAGGGGGGCTAGAGGCAAAATTCACGCATGGCTACGTGGGGGGGGGGGGGGTTCACAGGTGGCCAAAATGGAGCTTCGTGGTTTATGCACACTCCCATAGATATTATAATAATGGTACTAAACGCATATTTTAAAGAAACATACAACACTAAAAATGATATATAAAATATATATATATATAAATATAAATGAAATAAATTTTGAAAATATGGATGCACAAATAATATATTTTTTAATACATTGGTTTTCACTACTTTGGCCATTATAAAATAAATATATTATGTAAAAGTGTGATGAATCTCGCGGGCCAGAAAAATATTCAATGCGGGCCGCGGGTTGGCCACCCCTGTTCTAAGTCACCCAGCACTCAGTGAGCCAATTAGAAGAACCTTTTAACCCCACCATGTCCCTGACAAGCTTTCCTGAAAGCCAGCCGTACACTGTTCTAGTCAGCCCAATTCCATCCATGGGACCGAGCGTGGTGGTGTAACGGATAGCGTTCTGGCCTCGCATTCGGGAGGACGCCGGTTCGAATCCCCGTCCGGGCATTCAGATTTGGGTTTTCCATGGTTTCCCAAATCACTCCAGGCAAATGCCGGGATGCTTCCTTAAAAAGGCCATGGTCGAATTCCTTCCCATTCCTTGCCCCCATCCATTCCCGTCTCTAAAGACCTCGCTGTTGAGAGACATAAAGCAGATAAAAAAAATAAAAAAAATCCATCCATGGACTCCTCCACTATTAGCAGCCACCATGGACTCACCGTTCATCACCGCCTTCTAACAGGTACTGACGCTTATTTGATCCACTGCTTGCCTGCCTGATCGTATGTAAAGCTTCAAAGTTAGGAACTTGCGCAGTCTCCGAATAGTCACTCATTTCAAAAAGGATTCACCATGCTTAGCCAGTCTATCTACAATGGAGTAGTAGCCTACGTTAACATTATACAATAAGCATAGCTGATCACTAGTAAATATTTATGCAACTATTAGTGATGCTTAATCCAAACTACGCGCCTCCAAGTGTTTAATAAGTAAGCAGTCTACCATATGTGTTGTTATGATTTCAGTAAGTTAAGCTACCCTCTCCGTATACTGAAGATGTATGACAGATTTATGCAAATGTTTCTAGTGTCAACCAGTGATCTTATGCATCACCGGCACTGTTGCTTACCCCAGTTACTTCATTCGCAATGTATCCACAAGCTTGATGCTCGGTGGGTGCAGGGATGAACTATGCTCTCCCTTCCCCCGTCATGTGGCTTAAGTGAAAATAAGTTTCGCTCAGCCATCCTTCACCCACTATAGCCTGCAAACCGTTAAGATGATCGCTAGCGCTACGATATCAGGTTTTGATTCTATGTGAGGTACAATAGAACTCCAATTATCCGAACTCCGAATATCCGAATAGCTATTTTAAGACGTACTTGAAACAAGTTGGAGGCATACCAACTGAAGAAGAGAAGAAAAAGGAAAAGAAGTTCAAGAAAAAGAAAGAGAAGAGACAGGTGGAGATGGGGATGAGATGTCTCTTGAGGAAATAAGAAACATTCTTTTGATAATTCCTGCATGTTCAGAAGTTAGTGCTGAAGATATCGGGGAGTGGGTGGTGTGTGATTCGTCAGACCCTGGGTATGAATTTCTAAATGATGATGAACTTATTGATAGTGTGAGAGCAGAAAGTGTCGGGAAAGAAGATGACCTTAATGTCGAAACTGAAGCAGACGCGGGACCATCAGCTAGTCAACCATTGGCCTGCCTTGAAACTGCGTTGAAGTGGATGGAGCGTCAGCCCGAGTGTGACCACATAAACTTACTGTCAAGCGGATGCGCGACTTGGCTGCCCGAAAACGGACGAATACAGTCAAACAGCTAACTTTGACCGAGATGTTCAACAAGCAACGACTTTTATTTACAGTACAGTACGCACATACTGTACTAATGTAGAGCACTTGTAAGTACAGTACGCTTAACATGTAAAAGTGTTGCCTTTCCATTTCATTGATTAAAATATCTTTTTCTTTAAAAATAGTTTTTTCTGCCATTTTCAACATACCTACAGTAATTAATTAAAATAGACCCTTTTTTGTAAAAAAAATAAAATAAAATATCCGAATTTGACTATCCGAATGGTGTCCGGTTCCAATTGGTTCAGATAATTGGAGTTGTACTGCAATTCATACCATGTTATGTGTGTGTGGTGGCTCCAGAGATACACATGAGAAGTAGTGTGTTACCTGTGAAGTAGAAGATGGAGGGCCAGCCGCCGAAGGGTCCCGCCTGGCAGAGCACGCCTGCCAGCGGGAAGATGACGACGTTGGCGAGCGGGAAGCCTGTGTAGGCGACGCCCATCAGCGCGGTGCGCTCGTCAGGGGCGGCCCAGCGCGTGTACAGCTGGAACAGGCTGGGCAGGCTCACGCCCTGCAACAGGCAGACAACACAGCTGAGACCTGGGCAGTTGGTGCCTCCTACTAAAATTTAAACACTGTGCTACCATTGTAAACAGCACGGCGGCATTTAGGCATAGGTTAGCTAGGCTGTAACCAAGGGGTCCACACCACATTAGAGGGTACGAGAGGGGGCGGGGGGGGGGGTAACTGCGAAGAAATAACGTATTTCCGAAACGGTTTTAAAAACTAAAGTCTTGAAATACTCGTGAGAAACGAAAACAATGTTCGCGGATGCACAGTTCAATCCTTTGAAGTGCTGGTGTACTGTAAAATATCAACTGTAAAATAACAACTTTGCGGCTCAACATTGAGGAGTTATAACCATTGTAACATGAGGTTGCAGTACACTGTGGCCGGCGCGTATGAATTCGGATTGAAGTCATTATCGTACACCTGCAATACAAGGTTAGGTAAGATAAATTCATTTTGTATAGACGTAAGCAGCAAGTAGTGGTGAGAGGCCCAGATTTTATGTCTTGTTTGGAAGTAACTATTTATAAAAAAAATTACATTCGTTTATAACTGAAATAGATGGAATCTCGATCTCGATCGTTTGGTGCGAAGTGGGAAGGCTCTGATTAGTGAATCGCGGTCTAAAAGCAGTTTAGTCGCTGTATTCTGTTGACATGCGTGTGTAAATAATTGCGTTTTTAATCTTTTTATATTGCGTGCTTTGGTGATCTCAATTATCTTTTATCGTCTCGTACAGTGGGGACCTAGAGTGCCCCGTGACCAATACGGTAGCTATGAAGGCCCTACACGAACCCCGAAAAATGCAGGCCAACGAGGCTCTGGTGAAGCTGCGACAGGCCTAGCAATTCGGTAGTGGGTAGAGTCTGCTTACAAAACAAAAACAAGCCTCTGAAACGACGTAGCAATGGACAGAAGACATGATCTGATGATCTAGGGAGGTGATGAAGCGGAAGTGCAGTGGCAGTTGGATGTACGGACAGACAGTGTGGAGGAATATGGCCTGAAATTTAATGTAAAGAAATTTGAGTACATGGTAACAACCAGAAAGAAGAATAGGTTTACCCAGGGAATTGTGATGGGAGGGGATCAACTAAAGAAGGTAAACAGGTTCAAGTACTTGGGGAGTGTATTAGAGGAATGTGGAGGAAATGATGGCGAGATAAATGATAGAGGAAGACAAGCAGAGGCGTTACTAAGGAGCATTAGAAGCCTGATATGGAAAAAATGTGCCACAAAGAAGCAAGAGAGTAATTTATCACACATACTAGCTTGACATATGCTGCTGAAACATGGACAGTGAAGAAGCGGGACATCAGCAGAGTACAAGCAAGTGAAATAAAGTTTTTAAGAGGTAGAATGGGAGTTACCGGATAAGTTATGATGTGATTAGATGCACCATAAGAGGGGAGCCCCTACAGGAATGGGTAGAGAGGAGCAGACTGAGATGGTATGGACATGTAAAGAGAATGGAGGTTCAGAGAATCCCAAGAAAAATCCACGAAATTAAGATGCATGGTAAACGACCCAGAGGAAGACCAAGAGATGAATTGCTGAAAGGAGTGGAGGAGTGTGTATGGGAGACAGGAAAGGACTGGAACAAGGTGGTGACAGGTTGGAAGAAAGAAGGAAATGGAGAGGCTTGTGCATGAAGCAGACCCGCCCAGTATCTGGAAACTGTTGAGGATGATGATGATCATTCTACATTATCCAAAATTGTGCATTAAAAGTAATATTAACTTAATAATAAGTAATCGATATTGCTTTATATATATAAATGGGCCCGCACCATACTTACAACCTAGGGGCCTACAGATCCTAAAGAGTCAGCACCACACGTATATCCTAGGAGTCTACAGATCGCAAACCGTACTCACGTACACAAAGTCAGAGGGGGAGGACACGTTAAGTTCTCGAATTTCCAAGCACGGATCATCTAGTTACGAGTCGGACATGTTTTAACTAATTCACCAAAGCGATATCAAGCATGTCTACATAACAGCTAGAATAGTTGGAAGTTCTGCAGTGTCGCGCTGAGTTAGATATATATATATATGAAGGCATCTTAAACTGTGAAGAAATAATGAGATAATAGGTAGCTTTAATTAAAAAGTGAGATAGTGTGATATCAAAGTTCAATATTATGTGACAATACCGCCAGATACAAGTGACATACGGCGCATAAACTGAAAAAAGTTTGAGTTGAGTTTGCTTTGTTAGAGGGAAAAAGTATTCAATTAACAACACGAGCTGCGGTACTAAATTGCATAAAAAATCGTAAATATTTCTCTCTGTTTAACACCAACATATCTCGGATTCAAGACTTATTCTCGGGTAGCAGTAATTACAGGAATAAAACCATTATGATCAACACGACCAAATGAATTTATAAGGTTCAATACGATGATTTGTAAATCCATTTCCCTCTAGCACCTCAGTCAATTACAGAGTTCAAACTCATAGATAGAGTGGAAGAACTATATGGAGAGAACAAACATTTCCCGCAGATTTCACGTCCGTAACTTTATTTCTCTGCAGACTAACTAAATTAAGACACAATATTGTGTTTATACATAAGTTCATAGTAGTAATCATCGAAGCTTCATACACGATATTGATGGAAATGAACTGGTTGCAATTAAATTCCCAACTCACAAGAAAGCGATGTGCTGACAAAACTAGGCGAATGAGGATAAAATGTTTCAGTTGGCAATGGAAAGAAAGAAAACATGCTGTATTAGACCTCGATATTTCTCTTGTTCGTAACCTTGTGTAGCCCATGCCTCTACTCCTTCCGAAATCGCATGAATTATTATACTTTTCGCAGAAATCTCTCACACACAGCCAAATTAAAATGAGAAATTAGCGTGTCTTGTCATTCGTACTGAAATTTCCTTTTCTGGTTTCTGCTGTATAAACATTTTATTCTTAATTCTTAAAAAGAAAAGAAAAGAATAACGCGGAAAAGAAAAGAGTGTCCCGTTTAAGGAATCCATTAATTTGATTCTTCCTGCAAGTACGTATGCAATGATATTTCTCGCAGGTGGTGTTGTGAGGTGGGAGCTGGGATCGAACACAGTGCAGCGGGCTGGACAGCGGGGAGCAAGTAGTGGCGGGACGACCCGGCGCTGACCTATCACGCATCGCGGGCCGAGATAGCCATCCAGTCTGTAATACCCCGTGATAACCACGAAACAAAACACAACAAGCGCTTTTGATCGTCGTAGCGTTTCAACCCGTAATTGTTGTAATATTATTGTTCTGGTTCTTTATGGAGCACCAGGAGCAAGAGATCATATCATAACAGTAACAACAAACCTTCATTCAAGTTGTTACATTTTTCTTTTCTCTGTAACGGTTACACAAACTGTGGGCGACCACTGAAAGACGAAATACTGCGGTCAACTTATATCACAAACATGCCATATAGATATTCTTCTAAACCTGGCTAAAAAAACAATTCTGAAAACTTATGACGGGAAAAATAATGAATCAATAATTACAAATACTACCACGATTCGAATTTTTAAAACTTATTGCGGCTACATAAATTTCTAGACATGTTTTTTAGCCCTTTTTTTTTATGTTGGCCTGTGCTCGGCCTCGAAATTTCTCCTGTTCACAACTTCGTGTAACTCAGACTTCTACACATTTAGAAACTGCACGAATTCTTGGAGCACAAAGAAGATTATCGGATGTAACGTGCGGGAATTCGGCAATGGCATTTGTGAAAGAACCAAACCGGCATTCACATGGGGTGATTTCGGAAAAACATGTAAAACCTAAATGTGGATGGCCGCACGAGGAATCGAACCACCGGCCTGCCGAAAGAGAGGCCACAATTGTATGCTATTATGTTAAGAATGAAACTATCCTAATACGAATGATGAAATTATTAATTAATAGTGTCCATGCGATAATTTAGTCTGCTAAATTATAAGCAGAGGAGCGAACATATTACGCATTGTGAATGTAATTGGATTAACAGCGATAAAAGTACAAACCTACGCTGTAGGCCCTGGGGCGAAACAACTATACTCAAGTTTATATTCGTAATGCTAGTGAAATTATAACTTCAGAAACGTACACTGAACAAATAAACAGAACTTTCCTCTAGACTCCGTCATTCATGCATGGCTCTGAACTACCTCTATGGTCATTAGAGTCTGACTATAGCTTACTTAAGGAATCTTTTTGACATTGTTTAAAGAATTATGGAAAATAGGTGGCGTCGCAAGAGCAGGAATTCCAACAGCGGATTCTATAATTGGAGAGAAAAGAATCAATTTTAACGGTTTAATAGACTATCCCGTATTTCTAAGAGCGTTGGATCTGTGACTTGTTTTGGCATTTTAACATTCCACTCTTCAAATCAAGCTACTTTTATGAATTAAGCCAATACCCATGGCGTCGCATTCTACATCAGAGTTATTTGTTGAAGGTATAAATTAGTGAAACCAGTTGTGTCGTATTATAGATCATTCTAGTTCATTCAAAAATATTCTAGTGTAATCTAGAAAAATTCCAAATTTTTTCAGAATACTTTGGTCGTAATATGTACTAAATCTACCAATTCCAACCACCATATCTCCCACATCCCCAGAGCTACCGACATCTAACCTCCATAGCGCACGTTGGGAGACACGAGGCTACTGTCGCAACCAAACACTAGTAGCTCGCTGGGTAGTTGTGCTTGCAAAGTGTTGCAACCTGTCCTATTAATAGCTGAAAATTATCGTATTCTAGAGCATTCTAGAAGAAAATTCTAGTACATTCTAGAAAATTCCAAACGTTTTTAGAACACTTTGGTAGAAATATGAAAATACCCTAGGTCAACCACTTTCAACCATCATATCTTCCACACCCCAATAGCTGCCGACATTCAACCACCATAGAGCACGGTATGAGTCTCGAGGCTACTACCATAACACCAGTGGTCTGCTCTGGGTAGTTGTGGCTGCTAAGGGCAACATAGAAACACACGCGTCTATTTTTATACATATGTACAGATTTGTCTAAATGCTATAAACTGATAAATAAATAAAAATATTTCTAAATTTATCTAATTGTTCTTTAATTTCTATAGTAAATCTTTAGAGGGAAATATTTTTGTAGTGAGCTATATCCACTACATTGTTTATATACAACTTTCTATAACTCTTCACCATATGAGTAACTGTGCTCAACTGCCTCATTTTTTAATACATAAAAATTAATATCCTATGAATATTCTGTGATTTGGAATTCTCTTAGATAAAATATATCACTATTGTCTTAGTTGTAGGCTTGAATTTTGGTCTAAATAAAAGATCTATTAGTATAAAATCTCAAATCACTGAAAATGATAGCTTAAGAAAAATAAATAGGCGATTCAATACAAATAAGGAGATACTTAATATTTAAAAGATGAAATTATTCCGATTATTCTTGCAAAATAAAACTATGGATAGCTAAACTGTTTCGTCTGAAATGAAGCAATAATGAAAGTATTTTCATGAACATTTTTGGTTAGATACGTATGTAACACTTTAAAATGGTGTTAAAAATTTAAGTAACTTGTTAAAAAACAGCCATCTCGCGAAGAATAATATTTAAAACACTCTCTACAGACCAAGGAATTTCGTATCCTTTGTGTATTTCAATTCCAGGCTCCGTTTGTCAATTTTTTATTGGAAGATTGTACACACATGGGAATTGTTTTTCTGTTTAAGGAAATTCTAATTTCTCAATACTGGTATCTTAGTTATAACAGTGGGTATAAATAATATATATCATCCAGATCAATCGTTTGGAGAGCTTCTGCATTCAGTTTACTGTCGTGGGAAACAAAATGTTATAAAGGAAACCCTGACAGCCATACATTTAAAATGAAAGAGCTTTTTCTTCAGAAACCACGTTACAGTGTGACGCAATTTTACTCATGGAATTTGGTTCAGAAAATAACACATCTTTTGGTGTATAGAAGGGCAAAATGACGAAGTTATTCACGATTACTGATGTGGTCTAAGTTACTATTCTAAGTTGTGAACAATAAGGAAGACTCTTCCGAATTTTTATTCAAATTTAGTATCGAACATGATGTTTTATCTCAATATTGAACAAATCAAATTGTTTAAACTTTGAGATGTAAAGTAAATAACCCATAATCCTTAGCTGATAGAATTATTTTTAATGAAGAATACGGAAGATACGTACGTAACACTTTAAAATGGTGTTAACAATTTAAGCAACTTATGAAAAAGCAGCCTTCTCGCGAAGAATAATAGTTGAAACAGTTGATACAGACCAAGGAATTTCGTATCCTTTGTGTATTTCCATTCCAGGCTCGTTTGTGAATTTAAAACATTCCAGAGATTTTTCTATCAAGGAATCAAATTCGAATATACCGTAGCCAGAAACACAAACAAGCTCTTTCATTCCCAATTGTTTCAAAACCCAAGAGAACGTCTTTCAGAGTGATATAAAATCAAAGAGTCGCGATTAAGCATGTGTTTCTAAGTAATTTGCAAAATGTTCTTCAGGGTATATAACAGTAAAATAGGAAATCTGTGTCGCTACTTGTGCAGTGTATTTATAAAAGTGTTTTGAGTGTCATTTATTTCATTCAGAGTAAAATCTAACCATCCAAACGTTCGTCTACTGGATTACTCATAAAACTTATCACCCTCACATCGATTGTACAATTGACACAAAAGTGTTACGGATTTATGACCCGCTTACAACGGAATCAATAGACATGCGGAAGGGTTTTTGACAAGGAAGTAGCAATTAAAGAAGGACTCCTGCATTCACTTGCAGCAATATAAGAGCACGGCGAAAACCAGAAATTTGGATCCTCCGTCCGAGAAATGAACCCAAGTCCTCCGGAATGTCGAATCCATACATTACCGCTGTCCCCATAGGCTCAGCTTTGTGTTCAAATATATTGCTTCAAACAAACGATTGTCTTAACTTCAGATCCTTTCTGTATCCTGAACTCCTCATAATCCTTTCATAAACTTATTTTACATGCAAATAAGTATTTAACTGTAATGCGGATTATTTTTATCCTATCTCTATAAGTAAACAGTAATGTGTAGACATATTTTTGTTATTTATAAAATCAACTGTTATGTAACGAAAGGTATAAGCGTTTTATGTACAACAGCAGAATAATTTAAATTTTTTTTATTAAAGACTTTCAAATAGATTAGGTACTTTGCAACTTCTAATTAAATTTTTTTAACTGCTTTACGTCTCTTAACAGCGAGGTATTTAGAGACGGGAAAGGATGGGGGCAAGGAATGGGAAGGAATTCGGCCATGGCCTTTTGAAGGAAGCATCCCAGCATTTGCCTGGAGTGATTTGGGAAACCATGGAAAACCCAAATCTGGATGCCCGGACGGGGATTCGAACCGCCGTCCTCCCGAATGCGAGGCCAGAACGCTATCCGTTACACCACCACGCTGGGTCTAATTAAAAAAGATTTGAAACAGGCCTATCTGATCATTTAACAAGTAAAAATTTATAACATTTATAAATAGCCTATTATACTTTTCCAATTACAAATTTGTTGGAAATCCTGAAAAGAGCTATATGGTTAGGCCCGTAGTTCCCAAAGGGGGCGGTGGGCGTTGAAATTTAAGGGGCGTTGAGTACCAAATCTGCGTTCCATTATTATACCCAACTTTTTGGGCTGTATCAGAGAAGTTTATCATTGCATTACCATCAGCATGTGAAGCCGAGTGAGGACTTAACGTAGTCAGCAGTTGAATAGCAAAGAAAAAAAGTAAGGAACCAAATATCGAAAAAATAACTTCGTTACGCCGAGCTCACCCCTCTAACTAATAATAATATTAGTTTTTCATAATATTTATTTGCTAATTGAACTATAAAGAATATACAAATATGGTTCATACATATGTTTATGCTTCTACAAAGGATGCGGTGGGCCAAAAAAGATTGGAAGCCGTTGGTTCAGACAGATGCAGTGGGGAAATTATTTTACAGAGACGGCAATGCAATTAAGATATTCACAGAGGTTTCCAAGGAGTTTCATTTGTATAAGAGTCTCAAACAAGTTCTGATATATATTATTCATATGATGCATTAAAACACTGGAAAAGGAAGTACAGAAGCAGTGAAATACCAGCGGTGGGAGATGTCCTATACACTGTCTTTAATTGTAGATGATCAATTTATTGTGGCTGGAGATAGGAACGATTCAAGATAATCGTTACAAATGATGGTTGAAGGATATACAAAGTGGGGACAACGATAAACACGAGAAAATAAAGTATATGAGAGTTGGCGATAGCGACAGAGAAGAATTAGATATTGGAAACTATCTGATATAGAACACATTGTCAGCAAATAGCAGAATCACTCAGCGATACAGCAAATAAAACGGGGCAAGGAAAAGTGGAAATTCTTCAACAGAATAGAACTCTATTGAGTGACAAAATCTCAAACAAAAACTAAAACAATCATTTATAGAAATATTGTAGAAAGTAAATTTTGAGTTATGGGAAATAAATTAATGGACCTGGAAGTGGACTATTGGCGAACAAGTTGTGTTATCTCCAGGTTAGAATAGATTAGGAATTAGCGAATTAGAGAGATCATTAAAATAAGGACAAAATCCCTGAAATATCAGAGGTTAAGAGGTTGTCATGGCATGCCACCATCTGCAGATGGGCATAACTAGATGGCCAAGGAAGACCAACTGAAACAAGAAAACGTGGGACATCACTAAGAAGAAGGAAGGGCATCCACAGCAGAGTGACTGGACAGACCGAAAGAGATTGAAGTTATCAAGCAAGAGATAACGATAGATATAGTAAATCAGCTAAATGATAATAATATAACGAATACACTAATGTAACTGCTTTAAAGGTTACGACAGAAAGACAAAAATGTAGTTGGCGAATTCACAGAAGATGATAAACCCAGTACGCTGGAAATCATAATGACGAATGTTATATATGATGTAATTAGAAAGAAAACAATTGACTATCACAAGACTTGGAAACGCAAAACTGAACTGCTTTTGTCGTATTCGAAGAAAGTATAAACAGTATTACTTTTGTCAGAATGTAACACTTACAAGCTCAGGTTATTAATTCCCTGCAGCTGTGTGTACTAGGCAAGGCGCTTGCAGCGCCGCTGCGGTGGTTTGCCAAAGCTGCGGCTGTTGTTATCTGATCTCTCTGGAACGCGACATGTTACGCTCTGCGGATCTCGATACCATACGGCGCGACGAGCAAGGAAAAAATTACCTCCGCAGGCTAATCAGGAGATTGCGTTTTTATTTATAAACGACTTTGCTAAATAATTTCATCAAAATTAGTTATTTCATCGACCAACGTCCTATGCATACAACTTGTGAAGTACAGGAGTTTTACTGCAATAACGTGCTCGTTAGGTTTAATGGTGGAGCTTTCGTTGATGGGACATGGTGCAACGAAGTTGCAGTAACCTAGAGAGATTTATTTCCTCACGCAAATCCGTCTAGCCACAATAAATTGCAGGGAAAATAATGACCACTTGTAACGAGAATAATAAAGATCGTCTGAATGAGATGTTAACTGACGTTTGCTTGAAAACTTTTGTTTGCCTGCGAGGTCAAGGAGGAAGATTAGTGATAGTTTAAGAAATTTAGAGTCCATATATTTACATCTTTATCACACACTAATACGAACTTCCAGAGCACCCGTGGAGAAATCGCGTACTTACGATGTTTGGGAACATATTACGTTGTAGATTTCTCAATCTAGAGAGTTCAGATTCAATTTTTGTTCAGCCATTCAAATTTTTCTGGCCCCTGGCTACAAAAAAAAAAAGAAAGTTCAGGCGAAGATCGATATGTTATGCTAGCAGAAGAGATAAATTTCGATGAGTTCTGTCTTCAAGAAGCAGGAAAAACGTTATATTTATCCACTCTGACATAACAAGCAATCAGATAAGATTGGAATCGATAATCTTGGATATACATATGTGAGCTATAAATGTACGTCTTCATTTAAAAAACAGATCTACTAAAAAAATAAACACTAATTTGACTTAGGACGGTAGAAAAATTTTATGATTCGTCTAGGAAGAGAATTACGAGCAAGCATTAACAGTGTCGGTCTCTAATGTGATCTGTTTCATGGTATATAATGGTCGGGCGTAACACACTGGAAAATTCCGTAATCTAAGAAGACGCTATACCGAAATCTAGTAAAGCAATAAATGAGGGCTAACCTAATCAGAAACTAGCACAATGAATCTGTGTGTTATAAAACGGACGTTTTCCAAAGAAAGAGTTTAAAGTGGCATCTAATGTAATGTCACCCGTGGAATGCTAAGGAGAACAACACTCACAACGCGCTTAGTATGCTGTGCCTGATAGCGAACAGATCGTGTTTCAATAGAGAAACAACGTCTGAAAACCAGGTTCCGGGCACTGTGAGATGTGGTTCTATCTGGTACCCTAATAGTTATGCAACCCATGAGCCCTTAGCGTATGGTGTATGGATGAGCTGCGCCTAATAAGAACTCTCCCCATAAGCTACGGCCATCCGCAGTCCATGGTTCTCTTGACACCGTAGATTTCTAACAGCTGTTTTTCAAACGGTATTGGATGCAAAGTCACTACGGGCTCGACTGGTAATGTGGCTGCGGCGTTACGGAGTAAATGTGGGGTACCATCTGAAAGCCAGCTCTCTAAATAGATGGACTAGGAGAGGGTGGACAGTTCGACTGTCGCCAAGATGAACAGGTCAAACACCTACTGACTATTTTCCGTGGGACCCTACAGTAAATATGATGTATGGTACTCCTGTAACTGTATTGAAGAAGGACAAAGTTTGAACCATTTTTGAAATTTATTGCATGGTATGATTGTCTTGTTTGGTTTCTATACGAAATGGGTAACGCACTATCAGGGATGCGAGTGGTTGTTGGCCTATTTGTGGACGTTGTGAGAGGTGGACCTTAAGTGGAGTGACTAAATTTCGTGTTTTTAGGCCTCTTCTAAGTCTTCCGCACTTCCGTGAAGTTCTTCATCTGCGAGCTACGAATAATGGTAATTTATCAGGATATCCGACACGACTCCGTTATTTACGGTCGGAGAACCGAGGATAGAGAAGGCTAGGACTTGTTTAGCCCTAGCTGATGAGAATGATAAGACGGCTAACTGGTAGTGAGTCCGTTTAATGGCCACTTAGAACCGTGCACGTACAGTCGATAACGTGTCCTGTAAGGACCACTCCGTCTTGAAGCTAAATTACTGCTTCCAATACTGACTGATGGATTGAATGACTATAGCGAAAGACATGGCAGCTTGGTTGGACAACATTGGTGCTAGGCGAGGCTCGTTGCGATCGGTTAGCTAACCCATACTTATTGGTTCAAGTCTACACGAAGAATGAGCGAAAGTAATGCTACATGTGTTTCGAAGTGAACGTGTATTTGCGTCATAGCTGACCGGAACGAGCCAGCCGAGGTGACATTGCTGTAAGCATTTTTATCGAACAAGAAGCTATGCGTGAATTGCGTCTATCTTAACCGACCATACACGTTGCAAGTTAGATTCACAATGTACAGCAACTATTCCGAAAAAATTCTAATTTCTCTTAATTAAACCCTAAGGTCGAAAACGTACTTCACAGCGCATCCAGCGAGATAACCGAACCATTCTCAAACTACGAAGCCGTACAGTGCCAAAAGCGTGATTAACGGGAAATGGGCCTCCTCGTGAAATTAAATCAATTTCCCATTCCGCGAAACAATAAGTTTTCTCGGAATTGTCTCTAATTTCTCATTTCATTGAAGTGCTGAAGGCGAGTTGGTGCAGAAATGAGCTGAAGTTAAGTACCCGCAAACAACAATATCATCGGAAAGTTAAAAAAATATTTCAAGCAATTAAAGTTAATAACAGGTATAAGTCAGCAGCATTTCAGCTTTCTGTGAGGTCAGTAATGATGCATAGCGTTCAGTTTTCACAATCAGTAACTGATATGATAAAGGGGCTGGAATCTGATTCATTGGAAGACGGTGGGAGGACGAAGAGAGTGCCGGGTGCGAACAAGGGTATATTAGTGATGAGGCGTGGAAAGATATTGGTGCAAGAATTAAGAGTGTTGCATGGGAAGTAAAAAATGACAATTACCACAAATTTGAGCTCGATATCGTGCACAATGGTGTGCGAAAACTTTCTTTAGTAGATTAGGGAGTCAGTTCACTTAAACGACATATATATGACCGGCAAATTTATTGATATGTCGAATAATTTTCGATAAGTTGTGGTAGACAAATTTATTCCCACAATTGAATGTGTTGTATAAGCAGTTGGAAGATTGGCTCTTCCCTTGTGTGGTTCATATTTTAATTAATATTTTATTGTATTTACTATTAGTCAGAATGATATAAATTAGAAACAAGATTATGAAAGTGATTGATAGGATCGATTGAATTAGTTATACAAATAACCACGCCATTGTTTAGATTGATACATTTATTATTTACACTAATATGAATTCACTGGTGTCACACATGTGTGTAGAATGAAACTGGAACAAATTCCCTTTAATTTAACAACGTGGAGAGTATAAGATGAAAGAAAACAAAACTGTATAGCCCAGTTGGTGTGGTCCAGTTGAGCTGTTTCTGTGGACAAATCATTCCATTTGTGCTGCAGTGACGCGGGCGTTGTCTTCATGACGGCTCCTGCCAGTTGCCAACTGTTGGCGTCGCTCGCTTTGTGTATGGCTCAGGTAACTTCATTTATAACACCTCCACAGGCTCTCAGCGCAGACTGTTACTCAGCTATCGCTGCACGCTGTCACAGCAGGAGATTAAGTTTTCCTACCACTTCCGAAGCCTTGTAGCTCGCACAACAGCTGTGCGTCTAGGGATCGCAATCCAACAAAGCGGGATTCCGCATTATTAGACTGCCGGATACCGCACAAAATTAAGCGGATCCGCAAACCGCAAAATTGGGCGAAAACGTGAGTCTTTCTGCGTGACTCGCTGCCCCACTCGGTCTCTATCGGATGTATTGTACTGTCTGCCTGTGCCCTTGCAGTTGGCATTTGACTCGTGTGAACAAACGTTTGTTTTTACCAAACTTGGTCATTCGTAAGTAAATAGATCCAGTTTTACGTATTCATTAAAACTGACATTTCTTTTGAGTACATATTTCTATAGTTTGAGTTATGTTGCGTATTTAGTACGATTTTATAACTATGTAATAAGTATTTTTGATGTTTCACACACGTTATCTGAACTACACAGTAAAAGCTTTTTACTAACGGTTTCATTATTCCCATTTTCTGTATTTGCAGATAAAGTAATTGATACAACTTCCTGTATTTGTGGCTGAAAATTTGATTATTCGTTCATACGAAACTAAAGTTATCGTAATTTTAACGATCGCATACCCATTTATTTAGCAGCTATCAAAGTCAATTGTGTATCCTTTCACTTATTGTTGTTTTGGCCGCCACCTCTATGCGTTTGTAACACATGCTAAAAAAATGTAACTTCATTTTGTCAATTAAAATATTGTTAACTGTTAATTTTTAAAATTTAACATTAAAACTGATTTATTAATTGAATTAACAGACTTTATTATTTAATTTATTAACGCTTTAAATAACTATGTTTTTAAATATACGGTATGCGTTAAAAAGCTGTTGGCTCCAATCCCGCTGGATCCCGCGGGATCCAACAGGATTGATGCAAATCCAGCAAAAATGCAGTGCGATTGCAATCCTTACGTGCGTCCTTCTCTATGTCAGTTTATTCCGCAATTCCCTGCTCTGACTCAATTGACAAACATTAGTGTTATTTAAAGTACAGTCCTATGATATACCGAAATGGTTCAACCCAGACTGTCTCAACTACTACGAACTATTCTCTCCCAACGGTTGATGATCCCTAGTCTTCTTGTGGATTATTCACTTGGACTTGCAAAGCACTCGAGGCTTACCTGGGCCTACATTTTCGTCCTTTTCATTCCTTTTACGCTGTAATCTCGCACTTTTAGCCATAGTAGTTGCGGCACTGATATATTGCCTTAGGTTCTTATCAACTCCAGTCACGAAGGCCAGCCGCTTTTTGGGCGTGGGGTATGAGTATATCACAGTGATAGGTGTCATTGTAGAAACCACAGTACAGGTCAGAAGTGAAAGAACATCTTACAACTGAATGTTCACAACGCTGAATATCTTTCTGGTGTCCATTCATAAAGATTCAACGTTCTCGAAGGGCTGCAGAAAGACATAGTTTTGCAGCTTAGATCTTGGGAGTCAGATAGAGAAAATACACGAAGAGTGTTCGAGGAAAGTGGTAAGGATATGATATGTTTGTACTAATGGAAGGCTTGGATATACAGGGTGTTTCAAAACTCACCGGTATATTTGAAAAATCAATAAAAACTAAACGGGCAGCGATAGAAATACACCATTTGTTGCAATATGCTTGGGATAATAGTAAATTTTCAGGAAGACAAACTTTCGAAATTAGTTACAATTTTCAACAACAGATGGCGCTGCAGTCTGGAAAAATCTAAAGTACGATATATCCACCATGCGCAGCAATAAGGAATAAACCATTTTTTCACATTAAACTTGCAATCTGTGAACAGCAGAAAGACGACTTACAGAATGGCGAACTCACAGACTGCGTTTACTTCTATATCTTTCAAATCGCCTGCAGCGCCATCTGTTGTTGAAAATTGTAACTAATTTCGAATGTTTGTCTGCCTGAAAATTTACTGTTGTCCCAAGCATATTGCAACAAACGGTGTATTTCTATCGCTGCCCGTTTAGTTTTTATTGATTTTTTAAATATACTGGTCATTTTTGAAACACCCGGTACATCTACTAGCAATACGCGTTTAGTGAGACACAACTCCAACTCGAGAAACAACCATCACCGTCAACAGCAAGATATTGCGCGTTTATACTAGATGGCACCATGAACTTTAGTGAACACTGTCAATACGTATGGCACAGAACGACTTAAAAAATCATGACTGAAAAGAGGAAAAACTTTTATTATTCAATAGATAATCGCGCGGCTACTGCAGCTATTGAAATCTGAGGGGCGAATTCATGGACGCATAGGCTTAAACTGGTGAAGCTTCAAGAACAGGATTGAACGAATATTCTTCTTGCGTCTAACGGGAGTATGCTGAACTATTCCTACTGATGTACCATTGGTCATTTTTGGGATAACATAAAAAAAATACGAAGAAAGACCAACATGTTATCGGTAACAAAATACAACACTACCCTTTCTCGCGTCACACGTTATTCCAAACCAACTGTTTATTTACTTAAAAATGAATGCTTTCACTACACATGAAGCAGGTTAGTGTAAAATTAAGATGAAAATTACATTAGAAGTTCAGGGGATGCAATTCTTTGAACCAATTAAAGACTGTTTCACATATTTACAGGCTAAGTTGTAACCGTCATTACGTAAAATTTTATTCATTTCACTGTACAATATAAGCACGAATTAATAAAGGAGCAACGGAAAGAAACAGAGAGCGTGACATATGCCTCCGCAGGGTTTATGATCTCTGATCTGGTATGATACGGCCTGTGATGTATGGCGTTTCAAGCCACCGAGTTAACCTCAATGTGCGCGATATTAAGCTGCAGTCGGAGCATGCAACGTTTTTAAAATGCGTTCTGCTCATAGCCTGGTTTACTGACCCTGTCGCACGGCAGCGTCGCCAAGGCGATCACGTCCAAGCAAACACCGACGCCTCTTTAAATAGTTCCCTGCTGCAGCCTTTGTAAATGAGTAAATCGCTTAAGTTATAATGCTGCTTCTGAATTTATTAAAATGTTCTCATTAAAGGACCATTCGTATACAAGATCGAGACCTATGGCAGATGTCATTTAATCGATATTGCAGGCTCAAACACGGGTCACTAAGATTACGGCAACTTATGGTTTTAATAATCAAGTAACTCGAGAAAGCTTTTTTTCCGGTGGGACACCCACGTTTTATTTCACGTTTCCAGCTACCAATCACTTTATCGCTGAAGTGGTGTCATATACCAAATTATTGTTTTGACAAAATTATATCAACGTCGTGAATTATTAAGTAATGTTGAAAGTTTTTAGCGAAAGGGTAAAAACAGCGCAAAAAAAAAATAGCTAAGCAAACCACAGGTGCCATAAACTCAGATCATCAGCAGACATTTTCCTGAAACGTATAAGCCGCTGCCAGCGCTACCTGGAACTTTCTCTCATTTAAGGAAAGCTGCTCGCGTTAGTCATCACGCCTTCGTGAAAGTTGTTACGGCACTGTAATTTTCTTCTCTGTCACTGATGGAAACGAAATTGAACGCACTTTCTCAAAGAAAAAATAACTGTTCGGAGAAACAAAACAATTATTCTGATTTATTTGAACTATTGTTTAAAATATTTAAAGGGAATCATGTTTTATGTACGTCGAGTAATTTCTTTACATCTAAACAGTAGATTGCAAATACACAAGCATCTAAGTGTAGAAACCTGTAGTAGGTATGACGACAAAGTGGAAGGCTGGTATTTTAATCGTGGGGAAATCGATGTTTTTTCTTGGGGTGCAAATTCAGCAAGAAACCACGACCCTTCACTCAGCCTACAGTAAAACAGCTAACGAGGCGCCATGTGTAAGACGGTTCGAGCGGGGTGCTGTCTAAAACATTCCCTGCGTAGAAGCGAGGTTGAGAAATGGAATACGATTTTCTATCTCAACAGTCCCTCTCTACAGTGTAAGAAGGTGGACAGGAGCAGCGTTCGTGCAAGATAACAAGATGTCACTGCCAGAATGGTGGAATCTACTGCTGATTATCAAAAGTCAAAAATATTCATTCAAGAACCTTAACGTTGAGGGTGATGACGCCTTCATAATCAAACAGTATTAAACTGTATTTATATCTGGTCTGAGATGTAGTGCCCCAATTTTCAAGAATAAAAACAACTTTTATCCATGATATAAACGTACATTTATCAACAAAATGCTTAATTAAAAACTTGACCAAAATCATTTCTTATAAATTCAGATGCAGCTGAGATTAAGGTACCGGTGAATCTCTTATCTGTGTAGGCTAGTAATTGTATACCAGTTTGTAACGAATGTGTAGGTGAATGTAAGCGTTATGAGCTTGGTAAAAAATCATTGATTAAAATAGAGTGTTTTATTCCCAGTTTCTATGAATTAGAAAAATCAGGTATCCGACCATCACACAAATGAACGTAGGTATTCAGTAGAAGCGTTACTAGCGAGCATCTGGATTCCAATACTCAATGGAACCACCTAGATGGCAGGCAGCGATCCATTGCACAGTATTCGAAGAAATCACTCTTTACTGTCAGAACAAAATTGATCTGAAATTGCAAAAAGTGGCATTATTTTCTGATTGTCTCAAAATACATTACATTACCATATTATAATGCAGAAGGTGGCAGCGAGGATGGGAGAGGAAAACATTAAGCTGATGGCTTTTGCGGACGATCTGATGATCTGGGAAGGTGATGGATGAAGTGGAAGTACAGTGGCAGTTGAATGTATGGACAAACAGTGTGGAGAAATATGGCCTGAAATTTAATGTAAAGAAATGTGAGTACATGGTAACAACCAGAAAGAAGAATAGGTTTACCCAGGGAATTGTGATGGATGGGGAACAACTAAAGAACAGTGGAGTGGAGTGCCACACAAGCAGCCGCGTCGCGCTTCGCTCTCGAAGTTTAGTTCATTTTGATAGGGAAAAACGAAACGCAGAACTTTCAAAAGTCGCGACGGTGGAAAATTAGTGTTTTAGTGAGTGTGTGTGAAAGTGGATCAATAATAGCTAATCTAACACTGGCTCTGTGAACAATTATTTAGTTTGCGATTGGTTGCGGCAGGTCACCGGCTTCGCCGCACAGTTCAACGCCTCGCGACGTCAGCATGTTGACAGCTCAGCGGTGTCCAACAGCTGCAACGTAAGTAAAAGGCGCTCGCAAAACAATGGCAGCGGCTTCCTCAAGTGCAAATAAAACCAATGAAACCCCAATGCTAGCTGAAAAATATGAAAATCTGGTCGGCTATTTAAACGAAAACTTGGGCAAAAAATTGAATGAAACGCTACTCCGTGAAATTAAAGACAAGCTTGCCAGTTGGGCGGTTGCGGTTTCTTTCATAGAAGGAAAAAGCTCAGAATTAAACAAAGAAGTAGAGAGGCTAAATAAAACAATTGAGGAACTTAAGTCAAATGGAAACACAACTTGTCGGCCAAGCTATGCTGTAGCAGCCAGTAAGCCAACTAGCTTAACAAAAAATAGAATCACACCCGCGAAAACAAGTTCTCTTTTCGTGAGTTCAAGATGTGGCGAAAACCCAAAAGTAATTGTGGAACAAATTACCAAAATAATCAAACCATCAAAAGACAAAATAAAAATTAATAAAATAAGGAGTACCAATAACTCAGTAATTATTGATGCAGAAACTAAAGAGGATGTCAAAAAATTGATGGAACACAAAGAATTAAATGAAACGCTAAAATGCGAGCTTCCAAGAAAGAGGAGACCATTGGTAATTTTATATGATGTACCAAAACATCTGGAAATAAATGATCTAGTAGATAAAGTATATGAGCAAAATTTTGAAGTTAAATTATCAAAGGAGGAGTTCGCAAGCGATTTCTGCCCTAAATTTAAAACAGGACCCCGTGAAAAGCCTACCGTTCATCACGTTATAGAAGTAAGCCCAGCTATGCGCAAATTATTACTAGAGCAACATAAAATTTACGTGGAATTCAGTGCAATCAACTGCAAAGATTACACAGTGGTACCGACTTGTGTCAAGTGCAGAGACCTCGGACATGTGAGTAAACACTGCAAAATGGACATAGAGACTTGTAGTCATTGTGGTCAGAACAATCACAAGCGTGATCAGTGTGATAAGAAGTCGATGCCCCAAACGTGCATTCCATGCCAGAAAAGAGGTAAGTCATGCAAAAACAAAGGAAAGGATTGTCCCACGTATCAACTGCTATTGCAACGCCTAGTCAACAGAATAGATTATGGCTAGTCTACAATCCAGTTGCAGGATAGATCACGAAACGATGGAGAATATAGCAGACCTGATATACAGAGCAGTTGAAATAGCAGTTGGAAAAGTGGGAATGAAAAATCAAAAGAAGAGAGGCAATCCCCCATCTCGTAGACGAAGAAATGCTGCAAGAGCTGAAACATTTAGGAAGAAGAAGGCGATGGAAATGCAGAAAATGATGGTAAGCGCCAGCGTGCAAACAGATCAGCAGCTGTTAATAGACGAGCAATTAGACGAAATTTCCTCCACTTCTGACTCGTCTTATTGCCAGCGTTTTGTTAGAGGCGGTGGGCTCGGATATTCAAAAGAAAATGAATATCATCTTCGCAAACCAAGTATGCGTACCAACCAAATAAAACACCCGAACTTTGTGAAAAGTCAACCGAATGCCATTACTGCAGATCCAGCGGTATTGTACGCCGATTTTGAAGATACACTTCGGCTAACTAGACTCGAAGAAGTGCATACACTTACACTTGCCCTCCGACATTTGACAAGAGTCCTCCATCCTGGCGGTAAAAACATAACGTTCCCACAACCTTCGGCAATTGACAGAATACAACTGAGATCACTAAATCTTCCAACAGATCCATCTCAGCTCCTCACACTAGTTCACAAGATTTTCGGGAGAAGAGGAGAAATATTTGATCCTGAGGAAACATACAAGCAGTTTGTCATGACCCATGGACGCATTCTATTAGATACAAGACTACCTTGGCCCCAGTGCAATGTGCATACGAGACACCCGTAAATTCTATGTTAAAAGTTACTCAGTTGAATACTAAAGGAAACGCCATGGTTCTGCATGAAATCAGAAAGGTGGCTGAGGAATTGAAATCAGATATTATCTGTCTACAAGAACCGTACTCCTGGCAAGGAAAAATCCCGCACATGCCTGTAACATCACGAATAATCACAGAGGGCAATAACCCAATGGCAGCAATAATCGTTTTAAATAGACAGATAACGGTTACAAAAATTACGCAGTTATGTGATGAACACACGGTATGTGCTGAGATAAGAGCAGCATGGGGAAGCTTCATAATGGTAAGCATGTATTTCCAGTACAGTGACGAGATCTTCCCATACCTAGATAGAATACGGCAGATAGATGCAGCTCTGGGAAATTATCCACTCGTTATTGCAGCGGACGTCAATGCAAAGTCTGCTCTTTGGCACAGCAAGAAGACTGACAGGAGAGGGCAACTTCTAGAAGAACTGTTAAGCGAATTGGGTCTAGAGGTTAGAAACCAAGCACATAATCCTCCTACTTTCTGCAACAGTGTTGGCGCAAGAACAAATATTGACGTAACAGTTACAAACATTCATGCGGGAAATCTGCTTTGGGGTTGGAGAGTACTTGACAACATGACAACAAGTGATCACAATTTGATTGTCTATGAATTGGGTAGAACGCAGACAGAAGAAAGCAGTGGCAACGGAAACATTAAAACAGCATATAACATCAAGAAAGCTGCATGGGAAAAATTAAGGAATGTGTTCACTCCACCGGATTTGCCAGAAAACCACTTCGATGTAGACAAAGCCGCAAGAGAGCTGACATCTGCAATACAAAGTGCCATGAAACGGGCTATACCACTAAAAAAGATGGTAGATCCCACTGACAAAATATGGACAGAAAAACTTGAGAAACTACGACTAAACATGAGAAGAGCGAGGAGAACGTATCAACGAAACATGGTGGCAGCAGACAGAAGTTTCCTCCTCGAATGCTACAGGCAGAAGAGGCAGATTTTCAAAGACGCGATGAGAGAGACAAAACAAAAATGCTGGGAAGTCTTCGTGAGGGAAAATCTCATGAACAATCCATGGGGTATTCCTTACAAAATAGCTGCAGGTAAAATCAGGCCTCCCACAATACTATCCACAGTAAAAAGAACAGATGGACGATTAACCACAAATTGGAGAGACTCAGCGGAGGAGTTATTAAAAGTTTTGCTTCCTGATGACAACCCTGAAGAAGAAACAGTAGAACAAGCTACACTACGAAGGAACATGTGGCAGCCCTGCTGGAGTCAAGAGGAAGGAAATAATATTACACCCGAAGAAGTAATAACCGCGATAAACAAAATGAAAAAAGGAAAGGCTCCCGGTCCGGATGGAATTCCAGCCGAGGTCCTGCAGGAGTTAATCATAAAATTAACCCCCGTCCTATGCAGGCTCCTGAACGAATGCCTATATCAGGGTAGAGTTCCGGGAATATGGAAGAAAAGCGAGGTGGTAATTCTAAAGAAAGGAGACGACAAGGATCCTCTTCAACCGAAATCTTACCGGCCGATTTGTTTATTGAATGTGCTTGGCAAAGTTCAAGAGAAGATTCTATGCAAAAAATTACAAAACCACCGGGAGGTTCTGGGAATGAATCCTAGTCAATACGGATTTAGAACCGGGAAGTCGACAGAGGATGCCATAAATCGGTCGATGGAAATAATTTGTAGCAGTACAAAAAAGTATGTAGTGGGCATATTTATTGACATCTCGGGAGCTTTCGACAACTTATGGTGGCCCGCCCTATTTGAACGGCTGAGGGAGATTGGTTGTCCAAGAAGATTATTCTACACCTTCAGGGACTATTGCAGATTTAGAACTGCTTCCTTAAGATGCCAGAACTCGTTCATCACGAAGACCCTTACTAAAGGATGCCCGCAAGGTTCAGTTTGCGGTCCCATATTCTGGGATATAGGGATGGAACCAGTGATTGAACTATTACAAAGATTACCTGAACTTCTAGGTCTAATAGCTTTTGCTGATGACCTTTTACTACTCGTGGAAGGAGCAACAAGAGCAGAAATTGAGTACAATAGTAATCTAGTACTTAACTGCCTTAACCAATGGTGCAGTAAAGTCAAGCTGAGTTTAGCACCACATAAAACAACATTTATGTTGCTCAAGGGCAAGCTGACTCGAAAACCAACTATAAGAATCGACGGTAAATCAATTCGTAGAAACCCAGTGTGCAGGTACTTAGGCATTCAATTGGATGAACGTTTAAACTTCGAAGCCCACTTAGAGAAGACAATAGCAAGAGCAGTGGCGGTCATGAATAAAATCATTAATATTGGCCAACGAAAATTCACTGTTCCAGTCCAAACAATAAGACTATACCATGACGCAATTTTATCCTCTTTAGTGGGCTACTCAGCAAGTGTGTGGGCAAAGCATCTAAGAAAAATAAAACTAAAACAGCGAGTCAGACGTGTCCAACGAGGAATACTTTTAAGATTGACAGGAGCATACAGAACCGTGGCAACAAATTCATTAACCGTTGCCATTGGTGTATGGCCACTGGACCTTGAAGTAAGGAAACGGGGTGCCATATACTGGCTCAGAAAAGGGAAACAAGATAAGGTAGCAGAAATTGTAGGCAGCGAAGCAACATCGGAGATGCACATTCGGAAGCTTCTATTGGCGGAATGGCAACAAGAATGGAACAACAGTGAAACAGGTCGAAGAGCATATGATATGTTCCCATCCGTAGAGGAGAGGTTAAAGTTGAAGTACCTTCAACCCTCTCCCGGATTGGTACACTACATTACAGGTCACGGGCCATACAATAGCTGGCTCCGAAGTCGAAATATTGTAGATTCAAACAGGTGCGAATGTGGTGAAGAAAGTACGCCGGAGCACGTGGTATGGGAATGTAAAATAACAGCCAGTTTGAGAGAACACCAACAAGCTCGGCTGCAAGGTAAGAGAATATTTGACATACTGCGCGACGAAAGTTTGTGGCATTTTCTGGACGAGGCAGCTGATCTAGCCTCAAAATTTTGGAAGGAGGAATTTATAAAAAGGAAAAATGCCGAGCAAAATCAAAGGCCACAGATAGCAGAAGAGGAGGGAACAATGATGCTGGAAGTTTGACTTTCACAACACCGGATTGACGGAAGATATCCTACGACAATGAGCAACATCAATCGTCGGAGGAACTTCAGTGTGCTCCAGAGAGGCCGTCTTCTGAGCGACAGCTGGGGCCGTCTTGGTATTCCAGGAGGTCAACTCTTGATGGCCGGGGCGGCTGACTTTGCTGCCGGTTCCAGGAGACTCTACTTTCGGAGCGCACTCAACACCAAGAAAAATGAACACTAGTGGACCGAAGTGCGGCTGTGACAATTGGTGGTGGTAATAGTAGTATTAGTAGTAGTAGCAATGATATTAGTAATAGTAGTAGTAATGTTAGTAGTAATATTAGGGACAATAGTAGTAGTAGTAGTAGATGTAGTAGTGTGGTGCCCATTCTGTTTAATAACAGTAGATGTAATAGATATTGGAAATTTAATCAAAATTTTCTTGGATTCATTGTTTATATGTTAATACGTTATATATATATATATATATATATATATAGGATAAAATATATGTACATGTTAAATAATGGAAATAAGGGCCCAGATTAGATACTAGGTGCTGGGCTATGTTGTATATGGAAAATAAATAAATAAATAAATAAAATAACAACTAAAGAAGGTAAACAGGTTCAAGTACTTGGGGAGTGTATTAGAGGAATGTGGAGGAAATGATGGCAAGATAAGTGAAAGAGGAAGACAAGCAGAGGCGTTCCTAAGGAGCATTAAAAGCCTGATATGAAATAAAGAGGTGCCACAGAGAAGCAAGAGAGTAATCTATCACACGTGCTATGTGCTTATCTTGACTTATGCTGCTGAAACGTGGACAATGAAATAGCGGGACATCAGCAGAGTACAAGCAAGCGAAATGAAGTTTATAAGAGGTAGAATGGGAGTTACTAAAATGGACAGAATAAGGAATGAGGTGATTAGATGCACCATAGTAGACGAACCCCTACAGGAAAGGGTAGAGAGGACAACACTGAGATGGTATGGACATGTAAAGAGAATGGAGGCTCACAGAAATCCAAGAAAAATCCATGAAATTAAGATGCATGTTAAACGACCCAGAGATGGTTGGCTGAAAGGAGTGGAGGAGGGTGTACGGAAGAGAGGAGAGGACTGGAACAAAGTGGTGACAGAGAGGTGGAGGGATGAAAGAAGAAAATGGAGAGGCTTGTGCTTGAAGCAGACCCGGCCAGAGGCTGGAAACTGATGAGGATGATGATGACCATATTATAGAACTGCACCAACGACCTTATCTTTCAATTGTGAGCGTAAATTCGAAGTTGAATGATGTGTTACAACACCGTGCTATACTTACAGCTCAGACTCGAATCAAATAGAAAAACAAATACTGGGCTATTACACGTTTACAAAGCTCTTTAGATGAAATTTGATATTAAAATAGATAGATTAGACGATACTATAGAACTTAAATACACGGAGGTCGGCATGGTAACAAAATATTAAGATGTAAACAAAAATATTCTTTTTGGCGTTTCTTCAGTATGATTTCCTTTGTAACAAGTCACTATTTTCCGACAACTGCAAACAGTATCAGTGCTTATATTTACAGAAACATAAGCGTTTCTGTAAATATGGAATATTACAGAATATGGCGTAAATGTTGCTTTGAAATTGCCCGTTAGGGTGCGTTTATGTTGGAGCTGCGATAAACGATGAGAGCGACGATAAACGCGGCGACAAGAGCGGCGCTCAATTTCTTTCTTCGTGTAGTATTTATATTGGAGCTTCGACAGTAGCGTGGAATCGTGTTTTATATTGCAGGCAATTGTCAACCTGCCAGACACGTAGAAGAAATCTAGCGTATTCCTTTCCTATGGGAGTTGTATTGCAACAGTTTTAGAAATTGTAAGAGAATTACTTATGGAAAATATTTCAACCACTTCATATGATAATCCCAGAGGAACAGGATTTCGTAAAAAATAGCTGCAGATCATTACAATATTTGTAATTTTCCGAATTGTATGGTCTCTATCGACGGAAAACACGCAAGAGTTACTTGTCCTGCACACTCTGGCTTGATGTTCCATAAATACAAGATTTTTTTTTCTGTTCTGCAAGGATTGGTCAATACTAACTATAAATTTATAAAAATTGAACATGTAGGTTATGGTAAACAGAGGGACGGTGGAACAGTTAGTTACATCTGCTGCTCTGTATGTATGTTTAATAGATGGAAGATTGAATATTCAAAATCCCTTCACCAAATTATGAAATAACTGAACCTCATGTTTTTATTGATGACGGAGCTTATCCATTTTTAAATAATTTATGGACAATATTTAGATGCAGGCAGATATTTCAATGCTAGGTTGTCTAGAACATGAAAAACCGTCAAATGTGTCTTTGGCATAATTTATTCTAAACGGAGAATTTTAGCCACAACAATAAAAATTTCTGTATACGTTGCTCATAATTTGTTTGCTACATAATGTTATTATTGTCAGAGAAGGTATTGAACATCAACTTAAAGAAACAAACATCTGAAATCATAAGAATTTTACACCAAGAAATATTGGAAAGCCAAACCAAGCTGCAGAAAATACCCGCATCTTACGGTATATAAAATCTACTTTTGTTACAATTCGAAATAAATTAATACGAATTTTTACATATTAATCATTTACTTTGATATTTATAATTTGAATTATTTTTACTAGAAAAATATTTTTTTCAGTAAATTATGTATCATTTCTCTTTGGCTGTATTAATGTGTAATCTTTCTTTTTTTACTTTATTCTTAAGTTTATAACGTAAACACATTAAAATGAGTTTCAATTAGGGAAATCGTAGTAATTAAAAACGTTTATAATTATGTGTTGTATTAGATTTAGTGGCCATTTCATCCTACAATTTGTCTAGAATGGTGATTTTTGTATTTAGAGTACCACAAAAGGGACCTACTAAAAATTTCACCGATCGAACGGTCGACAGCCATCCGCGATAATAGCGAAGAAAATGCTCGCAGCAATTAGCGTCGCTCTCATCGTTTATCGCAGCTCCAACATAAATGCACCCTTATTCGTAATTGCACGCTGTTTAGAAGGTAAGAGTGAGAAAGTTATTAAAGTAAGTCTGCCGAATGTAAACACCATCCAAGAGCGACCAGTCTCTTCGAATGTTTAAGGAGACAGGCAATTTCAATTCTTCTGGATATTTTCTAAACACAAACTGACTCACGGAAATGATTCTAGAACCAAAGGAATTGAAGTACAAATATGAAGCTCATGTAGGATATGACGATCACGGCTTCCAAAGAGGTAAAAGAAGGGGAACATTAATAGTAACCGAGAAACTGAATTGTTCATGATTCAGCATACACTTCGACACTGTTGTTTGGTGTTTCTTGAGACTACCGGTATGACACAAGCCAATCAACCCTGGTACGAAAATAAACCTGTTCTTCTGCGTTGTAAATTGACTGACCACTCAAATTAGTCTGCGAAATAAAGTACTTACATTGAGTTTATTGTGTTCAGTGAAAGGTGTTTAAGTTTCAGCAAGACTTTGTTCCTTCCACAAATCCTCAGTCTCTTAACCGCAAGTACGGTACAAACATTTGTTATAATGGAACTGATTCTCCTTAAGTTATTTGTCCGCTCAGGTTACTGTCGTTCCAGTGTTACTTCACTGTGGCTTGCTCAAATTGTATCAGTCACTTCACTGCAAGGTGCAGCTCGTTTGTACACATCTACATTTTCCCCTGCGGTTAATGTTTGAAGTTGTACTCACCTTTGAAGTGCTGCAGTGGCTTTCAAATGAACTCTTTCTACGCAAAACAAAGAAGTAAACGACGGACATTGAAGGAGCTAAGAGCTTTACTCGAGTAACAGGAGGTACCTTAAGAGTTTTGCCGCTTTCACGTACGTGCCCAATAGACAGATTTTACTAGTCCTTCTTCTCGCTTTTTCCTATTGTGTCTGCCTGCGACACATTTGTGTGAAAATGATATTTCGAGAACTAGTTGCTAGTCTAGACTTCATTTCACGCATTGTTTCCATGTGGCCACTATCATCAAATGTTCCGAAATTCGTTTCTGAGAAGAACAGAAATATCAACGGGAGTGGTAATTCTATGCCGGTGGCTCAAGAATTAATTATCTGCTAATGATTCTAGCCATAACCAATGAAACAGACGTCGACGCCGCCATGGAGTGAGCTACTGGGGAATTTAACTGGGGTGGATTCACCTTGCCTTCCAAAGCGGTGGAAGTGAATGTGTTACTGTGTTTGTATTCAGTGTAATATGTCGTTTACGTAGTGTATGAATTAAATATGAAGGAAGAGAGAGGGTGAATCCCTGTGCCGGCCTAATAAGGCCTGCTATTCCGAAAGACACCATTGGAGTTGCCAAGCTTAACGTCCCCATCTGGCCGGATGAATCATTGTCAACAGTGTTGTACGCCCTCACTCTATACGTGTGGGATGTAACCTAGAACTTTGATAAAGCAAGCTGGTGATAAGGAATTAAGCACCGCCACCTCTTCTATCCTTCCCGCCAAATCCTGAAGACAAAAATTTCTTTTACCAACAGAACTCTAACCATGTAACCACTTGTCAGGAGCGGGACACCAGTACTGTGCCTCAGTAAAATTGTTTGCAGTCAAGTTGCAGAGGAAATTTGCGGGAAAATTTGAATCTGACAGCACAAATTTAATTTTCTTGTTGTTATAAATAATCTTACAATATACAATGTCGTAAATAGTATTAAAAACCGTTCTAACTGGGAGGAAGTTAAGTGGATTAATGAAGAGATTCAGGTATGACATTCAAGAGGATTTGATTCCTATTCAAAATCTAGGTATCCGGATTATGCTATTCAGTTGTTTCCCGAAATTAGTTTAGGTGAATGTTGATATTGTTCCTAGGTGAGAATGCCAAGTGACGTTTCAGTTTAGTTCTTTGTCAATAATTGCATACAGGCTCTGATGACGTGGCGTCAATGAGACATAGCATTATACCTTAAAGGAGTAACTGATATAACATGATGTTGACATAATAATTATTATTCGAACCTCGATATCAAAATTTATAACTTGTACTATCGACATTTCTGAGTTACCTCTAAATATAGTTCGTGCTTATCTTAAAATAGTGTTAGAGGGCATTATGTATTATAGTTAATGGTGAAGTATTTCGTGTGACTGTTCCCAATCTCATTTTGAGGTCAGGCACTCGTAACTAACTACAGGAAATCTCAGCTTTTTTTTTTAGAAAAGTCTTGTTTGTACAGGCTTATCGCCAGTTAAGGTGCATCTGCTGATAAGGTCTCGGCTCACAGCAAATTATGACCTGTTCTCACGTAACACCCACAGCCGGTTCTTTAATCCAGGCGGGCAGATTAATGTGTTAAATGGTAGCTCGCCGACTGGGAAGCCTGGACAGGTTGACACGCCCGTGGAACAGACTTTAATCATACCGCCAGCAGGTGACAGTAGCAGCTTTAATTTATAATGGAGAGTTTTTGACTCGCTCTAGGGATATAACGGAGCTCCACCTCCCTATCCACAAATGCGAAACTTCCGCACGAAACTCTACATCCACCTTCGCATCTGCATCCACAACTTTTAATGCGGAAGGATAGCGGCTGTTTTGTTTAGATTCCGATATATTATTTTCTCTTTGTACGAGAATCGCCCTATCGTCGCTTAGCTAATAAAAACGTGGTTGTTTCTTTTCTTACGATACTAAAATAAAATTAACAATTAATTTAACGGTGTTATTACCTAAGCACCAATTTACAAGACTGAACTTTCATCTAAAGTAAAGCAGCCTATTCACAATCCAACTTGTAGGGTGCGCTCACCCATTCACGCTACTAGAAGCGGTCCATACAGTCCTTTCCGCTCGTATTTTCTAGCGGCGCACCTTTGTCCTATTTTGACACTCGAATGGTGTTTCCTCCAATCCGTGATCCAACGCCATAGCTTGTTGGACGTCAGGGATCCATTTTGGTTGTTTGGGAGTCCAACCACAAACAACACGTCCTACATGTAGTACTATAGTCCCTTTCTCGGCCCAACAAGAGTCCCATATTGGAAAATCGGATCATCCTGGGTCCTACAAATTGGACTGTGAATGGGCCGCCAGGGAGGTGATAAAATATCATCATCATCATCATCAGTCGGGCAGGTTTTCACTTGGCTGCTCTCCATGTTCTTCTATCTTCTGCCTTTCTCTTTAGAACCATATAGTTGCCGTCTTCCTTGATGTTGTCTATAATTTTGTACCTCCTTCTTCCTCTTATTCTCCTCCCACAGACTAGACCTTCCAAGGCGTTTATTTTATCCACCCAGCTTATCTTATCCATCCTCCTCCACATCCACATCTCAAAAGCTTCTAATCGCTTTTCATCCCCTCATCTCAGTGTCCATGTCTCCGACCCATAAAGGGCCACACTTCATACAAAACATTTACCAAGTCTTTTCCTAAGTGTTTTGTCTATTTTTCCAGTTATTATCCTCCTTTTCCTATTAAATGCTTCCTTTGCTACGGCAATGCGGGATTTTATCTCCTGATGGCACCTCAAATCTTCGGTGATCATACTCCCAAGATATTTGAACGAACTTACTTGCCTGATATCAGCTCTTCCTAACTTAATATTTATTGTTTTCCTTCCACATCCGCTTCCGCCAAACATACACTTCCGCGGATGTCAAGCTCTGTACATCTGCATCCGCTAAGACGATATACGTTACAACCCTACTCTAGATCAACGGAAAAGAAAGCGACAGACTGGTCTTGTCACGATGCTGTTAATAAGACAGAAAAAAATAAACCACCAAATTTTTCGTCGTTCTCGAGGCTATTTGAGGCAGGAAAGGACTGGAGGCAAGGAACAGTAAGGAATGCGGCTACGACCTTTTGAAGGAATCATCCCGACATTAAACTCAAAATGTTTCTGGAAAGCAGAATCAGGATGACCGGAAGGAGATCCGAACCTGCGCCATGCTGAATGTATTGCCTGAGTATGCCCGGTACCATCACTGATGTTATGAGAATTCTTTTTTTTTTTTTTTTTTAAATAAAGTTTAACTTAACCAAAAACTAGAAAGCCTTTAAAAGTGAAGCGTTCCACACACCAAACCACAGTATTGTTTCTGATTCCGGCAGCCCAAATATCTATTAACTCTGTAATTCATTTCTGCAAACACTTGACAACTAAAAACGCAAATCACCTAGGCTGTAGAGCTTCCAACATGAAGTCAATGCACTAGATCATAAATTTCCGATGTCTACTCCTCGCATGATGGGTACATATAGGTCCCCAGTTCAAATTCCGGTTTTGTCTGAGATTTGTAAAGGCCTTTAGCGTGTCATTCGCCTCTGGCGAAGCTAGCTTTGTTTACGTAAAGTACACCATAACGCAGAGGTTAGAGTACTTCTTAAAACTGCTAGTCACCGCTCTCCCGGAGGATTACCGGACTTGCGATACCGCGTGTAGCAGAATCTTTGGCAGCAGGTCCGCGACACTAGGCAAAATAGTGAATACTGATAGCCTCATCCAAAGCAGCGGAAGTTGTAGTGTCAAAGGCAGGCGAAACTGGCACGTGTAACTGGAACACTAACAGACAAATGTTTTTGCTGGAAGGTGGGTTTAACTATACGTTTCATCAATAACTGAGTAATTATGGTAGAAAAAAATTGTTTCTAATGGGCAAGGGAAATCTTCGATGGGCTGGATTGAAGATATAATTAAGCACTCACCTACAGTGATTTCAATTTATCAATAAAAACGGGACCGGGAATTCAGTTCCGCCTTTCCATAATGCTAATGTGGAATATTAATGTTTATTTACTAGTTTTAGTGACTCAAGATGAAATTATACTAGTAGATATATATTATCACAAGGCGAGGAATTGTAGCTTCTTTGGAAGGATTTTGGAATCGTAAAAAAAGTTGAATTTTTCAGCGGCTCAAAGTACGAAATGAACGAGTTTTGGAAATGACGGGTGAGGAAAGAAGTTTGTGGAAGAAGCTTACAGAAAGAAGAGACAGGCTGGTAGGTCATATTTTGAGACATGCTGGATTGATTAATTTGTTAGTGAAGGGAACAGTTGAAGGAAGACACGGATTAGAATATATGAAGAAGATAATTGAGGACGTGGGTTGTAGGGGATATGTAGAGATGAAGAGGTTACCACAAGATAAGAAGGAATGGAATGGAGGGTTGTTTCAAACCAGTCGAAAGGCTGATGACAGCAAATATATGCAATAGCGTCTTTTATATTGTTCGCACTTTAACCAGTGGATAGAAATGACCTCAAACAACAATTGCATCAATTTTTATGGAAGGATGGCTCAATTTAGCTTTTACTTGCTAGAGACAGCTGGTTTTTGGTTATTAGATACTAAGATTATCAGAACCCACTATAGAAAATATAATTTAGTTTCTAAAATCCCTGTATCGTCGCAGAATGGAAAAAATGGAAATATGAAGCTTTTAGCTTTACTTTAATCCTAGATCTTTAGACTTTCTTCGTTTACTTCGTTACTGGTAATACTCCTTCGATGAGTGCATGTAATATATTTTAATAATATCATTGAGTTTTTACTTATTATTTTGCAGCTTAATACCAACAAACCAGTCAAAGTATTACTGTTGTGTTTCATCGTTCTATCACTAAAATAAATGGTTGTATTACCACATACACTCTTTTTCGTATACTAACATATCATTCAACATTATAATGATATTTTATATACATATATTCATTTGGTTCTTCATCTTAGAATCAAGTCATCGTATCTATGCGATCACCTGGAAAGTAACTCGTCTCTGCATGGTTCTTGGATGCTTGACGTAATATTTATTGTTAGTGAACTTCTGATTAAAGTTTTTTTCAACGCTTCCAAAACTTTCCTTAACTTATGCTTGACATAATATGTCAATTAAACTCTACTCCGAAATATTTCATCCTTTTTTTTATCTTTTCTTATTTTACGACATCGAATGCTCACTCTCTGATGCTCTTAAATCAAACTTTCGTTAGTGCAGCAGTTCGGGCTACCAGATTTTGGTTTCCAATGGTTTCCGGAAATTTCTTCAATCGAGTAGCGTGGTGATTCCCTCTAAAGGCCCCATTTCTTTCCGCTCCGCTTCACTAACTCTCAGCCGGCACTAATGACTTCGACGAGTTTTAAGTCTTAAGAATGTAACTGAGATTTGAATGTTGCGTTTCGGCCAGAGCATTTAGGCAGCTGCAGGTGACAGTAACGAGCTGGTAGCGCGGTGCGTGACAGGTAGCGAGAGCCGCATTGCCTGCCGTTGGGCTGGGGAGCCCTCTTCATTGCGCAGAGGCGCAGAAAGAAATTTACAAGTCTGCCGCGTCGGCGGGCCTCACGCTATGCGGCAGTTACCTGAGATTAGTTAGCGCTGTTTCGCTCCTCACGGCACCGACTCTTAAAAAGAAAGATACCGTGCATAGCTATTCGTTATTTTTCATTGTAATGTTTCAGCCTTTGTAGAAACTTAAAACTCGGACTTATTTATGGAAGCGTTGCACAGAACATGCAAAACGTGGACGAGCTTAAACCATGGACTTTCTGTTGTACAGAAATAACGATTAAGTTGCAAACAGAAGTAGAAAAGAAACTCCAACGAAAGAGCTTGATTTACAAAATTTTGGCTTCTTGCTGCCTGTGTACAGTCTGTATGAAACGAGGCGGGATGGGATTGGGAACAAGAAATGCGATAGCCTTTCGCAGGAAGCATCGCGGCATTTGCCTCGAGTGATTTGAGGAAACCATGGAAAACCCAAATCTGGATGCCCGGACGGGGATTCGAACCGGCGTGCTCCCGAATGCGAGGCCAGGACGATAACCAGATTTCGGATTCTTATGAATTTCCAAATCAGTTGAATGTTCTAATGATTCCATCAAAAGCCAAAGCAGAATTCCTTCTTGTTTATTGCCCCGTAGTTCGCATTCTCCTCTAATAACCTCGACTGAAACGCCTTAAGAGATGAAACCATTTTTAATGTAAATAGTTGCAGTCCTCGAGAGAGAGAGAGAGAAAAAAAAAAAAAAAAAAAAACCTCTTAAAAAGAGATTTAAAATTGAAACCTTTCAATATAATATGCACTATCAGCAATAGATTAAAAAACAATATTATTAACACAAATGAAATAAATTGTTGTTGTTTAGTGTCTTTAGAATCGCAATATTGGTGGTGGTTAGCTATGACTGTCATGGCTTCATATTCTGCCATATTGATATGATCTTCCGGTTGGTTTCCGCAATCGCTTAGGAAATTTCTGGGAGGATGGTATCTTTTCGTCTCAGTTGATAAATATCGTCACACGTTTAAGAACGCAGCGAAAATTACTGCTGCGATAAGTCAACATAAACTGTTATTTAAGGTCGTTTACCATCGAAGCTTTCAACTGTAGCTAGAAGATAGTCACATGGTTTCTCATACACATCTAAAACTAATTCACTTCGCGCGACAAACTGGTGGAGCCATATTGGATTCGAAGAGGGCTGCAAAACGCAATGCTCTTATTACGACTCTAGGCATTTTTCCGTAGTAAAGGTACAGGTAAAATTTTATTGACATTTTTGCGAGGCGGAAGCTATTTCGTAACTCAAGTGTGTTAATCACATTCGTTTTAAAATGTTACATTATACATATAATTCCCACTTGAATGTAGAATTATGAACTTCCTAAGATGCAAATACAAACATTAGTAACTGCGTAGTGTACTATAAGATTTTTTTTATTTGCTGTAATCAGTATCTCGACTGGTTTGATGCAATCCTCCATCTCTTCCCATCTTGCGCTCACCTCTTCATTACAAGACACCCCTTACAACTAAGTCTTCAATTACCCGCTTCATGTATTCTGGTATTTGTTTACTTCTACAGTTCTTTCCCCTCCACTAACAAATTAACCAATCCCGCATGTCTTAAATGTGACCCACCATACCGTCTCTTCGACAACTTTCTCTCCAATGCCTCAATTTTTCTTCTTTCTGGTGTTTCTAAGGCTCATGCTTCGCTACCATATAGTGCTGTGTTCCAGACATAAGGTTTTAAAAAGTTCTTTCCGAATCGTAGATCAATATTTGAAACTTTTTTAAAATGGCTGTTCTGCTTTTAACATCATTCTTATATCTACCATCAGTTGTAATTTTACTTCTTATTTAACAGAACTTATTTACATCTTCTACTTCATTCGATCCTATATTTAAAACACTATTTAAAGCCATCATTTCTGCTGCATTTCATCACTTTTGTCTTACTTTGGTTTATATTCAGTCCAAAATCTTCCTCGAGAATTTTGTTCATGCCATTCAGCAACTTCTCAAGAACCTCGCTCTGTACTGCTGACAGGACAATGTCATCGACAAATCGTAGCATACTGATTTTTCTACCTGAACCCTTGTGCGAGATTCAATTTCTTTTACTTTATTGCTTCCTCTACATATAAGTTGAATATTGGTGGGTATAGACTACAAATTTGTCTCATGCCTTTGCTAACTGATACATATCTCTAATTATTCTTTACTTTTATTGTAGCCACTTGATTCTTATAGAGATCATCAAGTTTACTTCTATCTTGATATTTTATACCTGAGTTCTTTAACATTTTGAGCACCTTGCCCGACCTGACATTATGGAAAGCTTTTTTCTAAATGAACAAATGCCATAAAAGTATCTTTGTTTTCCTTGATTCGTCCTTTAAGTAAGAATCTGGAATCAGTTTACTGGTAGTAAATTATAAGTTAGGGGAAGGTAAGTTATGCTGACGCCATTTTCGAGAGTTTGGGAGGAACCAAGGCTGCGGGACAGAACAGCTGTGTGGACACCATGGCTGATGAGCTCTCGAGTCACCCTCGTTACCACGAGAGATTTGTGGTGCAATCTTGTGTAGCCAATAAAGTTAATTGGTGAATCGACTTTGCAGAGTATTCAGTATTTGGTTGGAGTGAAGATATACATTTTTAAGATGTCTTTATCACTGGTCGAAGAGTTAATTTTGGCGATTTGACTATAGCGATAAGAAAGGAGTGATGATCTGATGGGAGAGAAGCAGGGAGAGAGGGACCCTATAGTAGTACAACAGCAATGGTACGAGAGGATTGCAAATGTTTGTATGGACAAAGATAACTATAGTTTGCTACGAAGTCGTGAAGTGACGGTTGAACGTTGTTGGTTGCTTGAAGACACGCAAGTTATGACTTCAGTAAGAATCGAGTGAATGCTTCTCTTCCACGGACTCTGCAAAATACAGGTGAAGAAGTCTGTTATAGAATAATTTTTGTTGGGACTCCATGTGAGGGAATGTTTTATCTTGAACGCGGAAAAATGAATCTAGTGTTTTACCTGAACCGTGGATGAACGGTTATTAACTTACAACCCGTATAGAAACTATATTAGGCAGTGTACGGCAAGAGACATTTCTATGTTGAGAGAGGCCTTCTAACCGTTACATTCCGTATTATGAGGTAACTTTAGCATCTTAGCGACGTATGTGTTCCCTGCATTTGGAAGATGCAGACACAGTACTGACTCTTAAAGGAAGTGAGGCGCTGCAACATTATTTTAGTGACAAAGTTATGTTCGTTGTGTAGTGACACTGGTAGGTACTGCGTCACTGAGCGATGCAGAAATTAAAAATATTTTTTGTTCCTGCGACCTAGTGTTTCCCTGAGGGTCAGTCGCCTACCTTTCATCATACCTCCTGTCATCATAAAATTATGTGATGTGGTCAACTCGGTCAGTGCACCCTGTTCGAAGCTGCTTGATTTTGACATTGTGCTACTCACGCAGACGAGCCCCTGCAGCAGGCGCAGCGCGAAGAGGGCGTCGGGGTGGAGGCGCGCCGCGGCGGGGATGGCGAGGGTGGCGAGGGCCTGCAGGGCGCTGCCCAGCACGAAGGGCCGCCTGCCGCCCCAGCGGTCGCTCAGCCAGCCGCCCAGCGCCTGGCTCAGCACGTAGCCGTAGAAGAACCCGCTCAGCACGCGGCCCTGCGTCGCCTTGCTCCACTCGAACTCGCCCTGCAACACAACGCATGTATAGACTTCAAAAGCATAGTATCTTCAGGCGGAGTATTTTTTCTCGTGCCCTTAGTTACCTAATTCTTTTAGACGCAACGGGCTCAAACTAAGACCTCGTATCCACTTGAGCACGCTCAGGCGAATGAGCCGCTCAGTGAAGCGAGCGGCTCAAGTGTGGACGCCTGAGCACGCTCGCAACGAACGACAGCGAGCGCGCTCGGGGCGAGCCGATCGGTTGTCGGTATTTTGGAATGCTCAAAGGCGAGCCAGTGTTTGTTCGGCGCTCAGTGTGGACGGTATTTGGCGGTTTCTACAATGAGCGCGAGCACGTGGGACAATGAAACTTGCCTAACTCTAATTGATGCGTATGAATCAAAGAGGGTGCTGTGGGGTAGCTCCAGTATTATAATCGAACTAAAAAATAAGGTGCATGGCGTGAAATCAGCGAGATATTAAACTTTAGTATTGATGATGTAAAGAAAAAAATAACAAGCCAGCTAAAGTCATTCAGGCGAAAACGATCAAAACAGAAGAGAACTTCTATAACGAGAAGTGGTAAGTCTTTTTTAACAGTATTTCTCACAGCTGAACGGATTTTTATTGAATTTGGTGTTACGAAATTCAGATCCTAAGTGCCTAAAATCATATTGATTTACCAATTTCTATTAAAAACTTGAAATCAATGCCATAATTTTAAAAAAATAACCTTTAAATCTATATTTGTAAACAAATTAAAAATAGGTACCAGACTTCATATAATTTTGGAGTGACTCAATAGTGCCATCACAGACTACCCGTACTAAACTGATAATGCCTTGTTTATATACTTTGAACATATACTGCAGGCTTGAATAGGGACTTCCTGAGGCTAGGAATCTTGAAGTTATTATTAATTTTATCTTGTGGTGGGATCGCCTCACGCATTTTAATATGAGGTCCAACTAATGACAGCAATGTTCGAAATCGATCTCGTAAAGTTTTGAAATAGCTGATTGTCTCCTTCTAAAGTCAATTCGCGAATTAAATTATTAAGATAATTTCTTCGCTGACGATGAATTTCTCTAATCCACCAACTTGGTAATTTTCTTTTCTGTTTTGACATCGCATGGATAATAATAAAGGCCGCAGCTACGCGTGACGACACGTCAATAGCCGAGCGTTTTCTGAGCACTGGCACCAGGCTCGTTCGATCAAAATTTACTTTTTCTTGAGCACGCTCAAACGAGCGCGCTCAAATGAATGAGCGGCTCATTCGCCTGAGTGTGCTCAAGTGGATACGAGGCTTTAGCAGATGTACCTAACGTGAGAAACCAGTCTCCCACTCAAAAAGCCGTAAAGTGCTTACTAAGGCTTAATGAACCAATTACGGTCCAGGCACGTGATTTCCCCCCCCCCCCCTCCAGGTTTACAACCCCGGAGCGCAGTCTATACTGACGCTCTTCTTCGACGCCATGGCTGCGCAGACATCGAGACCTCAGGTAGAATTCTCAGGTACAGGCTAATGCGCTTACTACCCTCTGCTGGCTTAGGAAAGATACTCCGAGTTACAAGATTTTTATTAGTGATATTACTGATTTGTTTTAGAGCTATTTCCATGCATTATTTCCAAGGATTGCATATGTTTGTCAATGTACTTCAATTCAGTGAATTTATTAAAGTCGTTTAATATTTCCACTACTATTTCAATTGTTATCACTGAATCCCTGCTCATTACTTGTTATAAGTAATACAGGGCTAGTCAAAATTAATGCAGTGATTTCAGAAAATTACTACAAATTTATTATTTGACATATAGTTATAAGATTACACAGATATATAAACAAACTGATAGTTTTTTTGAGTGTCTACAGATGCTCAATATGTACACCTTTAGTGACTCTGCACACATCAAGCCTATAATCGAGTTCTTCCCATACCCGATGCAGCATGTGTCTGTCAATGAGAGCAAATGCATTGGTGATGCGAACCCGCAGGTCTGGCAGATCAACTGGTACTGTTGGCACGAACACTGTGTGTCTTTTACGAAACCCCAAACATAGACCAGACCTGCGGGTTCGCGTCACCAATGCATTTTCTCTCATAGACATGCTGCATCGGGTATGGGAAGAACTCGATTATAGACCAGGTGTGTGCAGAGTCACTAAAATATTTGATATCAGTTAGTGATATTATTTAAATCCTTCTAATTTAAAAAAAAAATATACGTCACAAATATTAAGGAGGAGAATCGTAAGGTTTTGTAGGTAGTGTGGTTAAGGATGAATGCGACAAGCAGTAGTATGTTCACCATGTTACCTGCACTATGACGGCGGAGCCAGGGTTCTGCTGGTGCACGGGGCAGCCGTCCTTGCCCAGCCAGTCTTCGCTGAAGTTCCTGTTGCTGCCGCTCTTCAGGTAAGAGGAGCTAGTGTCCTGCACCATGCACACCAGCGCGAAGCTCAAGTTGTAGCGCATCAGAATCAGGTTGAAGAGTGTGATGAATGCGCACAGAGTGAACACCAGCCGGCATGACCCCAGCAGCGGAACTGCACCCAGCAAGAAAACACCGTACAACAAGGTCACACATAGAAAAGCTACATGTCCCATACATATCACAGGCACCCAGAGCTATAATTAAAGTGTAAGATTATGATTAAGAAAATACATCGTCATGTGACCAAACTTCAACATCGTCTGAATATTTTGTAAGTGATACATAATACCACGAATTCAATTCAGCAATTAAACCTAGTTGATCGTACTGTTCAGGCAGTTGTAGGCTTGGCACCAATTGTCATCCCGAAATCCGTAGGGAGACTTCCAGTGCAGTTCTAGTTGTCATATACGTACAATGGACCTGATGATGGCGGCATAGCAAGCCGACGAAAGCTTGTCTTTTGATAATATTATCAGGCGGAGAACTCTCGAGGATTTCGTATCAAAAATATGCCGGGAAAGTCTTGTTTCTCATACCAACTGTTGTTGGTGTAACTCTTTTCTATCTTCCAAGAATTCAGCACTAACCTACATCTAGCGTCGCTAGCGCATTGTTACGGCTATTTTACACGGAACATAAGAAAGTAAATTTTCCAAGCGTATGGTTCCACCGCCAGATTGTGTTGTAAAAACAAAATACTTCCGCGGCTAGCTCGGCGTTTTCGACAAGGAAAGTAGCCTTTGTGTTAGTAAGAACTGAAAGCCGGCCCTGGCTAAACTAGAGAGAGATCTGGCCTACTGGCGGCTCGCCTATGACTGATACTGGGCGCGGGTGCATGTGTGTGCGTGTGGGGGGGAGGGGGGATGATGGCTGATCGGCAGCACTGGGCGAGTCAAAAGAGGGCTGCTGACTCATTAGCTGTCGGTCCATTGACCTGTGATATCCGTCTGAATATCGTGTTTTACAGCACAATACCACGGTGCACGTGTGAAAATTTCATATATGCGGAATATTATTCATTTGATACCATCTGTCATAGTTAAATTAAGTTTTTGATTAAGCCTGCGCTCTATTGTACATATAGTACCATCGTCCTTACTTGAATTCTTTTTTTACTTTCAATCATTCCTGTGTGTTTCCGGTCCTATCTACCTTCACTGTATAAGAATAACAATCTGTCAAGAGGTTAAACGTCGCTTTGTTTATATTTTCACTACCTGTAGCAATTGCTGTTTCCCCACTGTTCACTCCAAAGTAGAAGGCGGAAGAAAACTGTAGAAAACCCTGCTAAGGGTGGCCGAACTAGTTTCTATAGAGCTATTCCTGTCAGATTCTAAATTTTCTTGCTTCATAAATATTCCTATTCCATTCCCCACTAACGGGTGAGAAAAATGAGTATAGAATAGAACTCTCCTGTCCTGAATTCTTATTTTCTCGCTCATTCCCGGATATGAATGTTGCTGGTAGTAAAATGTGTTTTCTTTCATCGTGAAAGAGATTTGCCATGAACTTTCAAACTGACGACGAGAGTAACGGCAACGGTATTCCAGATCATTCCAATCCAACCCTTTCAGCCTCCCATTTATGCTTGCCCTCCACTTATATACAACTGTCACGTATCTGGCGGCTCTTTTTGGACTCTAAGGCCTTCATTATCCCTTTTTGATGAGGGCTCCATATACGAGAACAATATTCCTAGTGAGGTAGCAGTAGCGCTTTGTATGCAGCAGTAGCGGTTGAAGTCTATTGCTACTGCCTGACTGCAGGCACTACACTGACCTTTCTGGATGTGGACGGCGTGTGTGTTCCATACAGGACCTCCATTAGTTGCAGACATCTCGTCCCTCCTATCTCCCTCGCCTTCTTCCAGTTCTTCAACACCGCTCTCTCAGATCCTCCATCGGCTGTCTCTCTGAAAGAGACACGAACAAAAAGTTTATCAAATTTAGGCATTTATAATCTCCAGAATAAGGAATGAAGTGATTAGACGCACCATAAAAGAGGAACCCCTATAGGAAAGGGTAGAGAGGACCAGACTGAGATGGTATGGACATGTAAAGAGAATGGAGGATCAGAGAATCCCAAGAAAAATCAACCAAATTAAGATGCATGGTAAACGACCAAGAGATGGATGGCTTAAAGGATTGGAGGAGTGTGTACGGAAGAGAGGATAGGACTGGAACAAAGTGGTGACAGAGAGGTGGAGGGAAGAAAGAACGAAATGGAGAGGCTTGTGCATGAAGCAAACCCGACCACTGGCTGGAAACTGTTGAGGATGATGTTGATGATAATTTTCAGTGGAAGTGACATTAAACTAATGCCGTCTATAGGTTCTTTCTATCAGTATCGGATACTGAATCTTTAAGCCCGGTGTAGCACGTCATTCGTCAACTGAGTGAAACGAGGGTGGTTTCAACAATGATCCGTTAGTGATCTAGACAGTTATTCAATAAAAAAAATCAAACACAACACCTATTTTGCTTTTACTTAGTTTCATTGGCTACCTACATCTGAATCGTGGTATAGTATCTACTTAGCCTGAAATTTCTGAAATTAACAGGCGTCTGATGTATTTTTAAATAAACCTAAAATACATTTACGATTTTAGCAGAAACAAAAATAGTTATTGTTAGGCTCCTGTACCTTCTGACAGAAAAACTGAAACCTTATGGAAAAACTCGTTTGTATGTTAGCGATAGCTTCATTAAACTGAACCCGTTAACATGGCAATTTGAAAGTTCTTTTTTTTTATTTTAACGTAGAATTTGGATAAATCAAGGATGAGATAATAATTATGGGGGTTTAGTGCGGGAGTGAAGGAAAATTTTTCTCCGACATTCTTCATGGGTATCGAATGGAAACTCTGTAAATGTTTGGAATTTTTGTTCGATGATTTGTACGAGTTTTTGGCGAAAATTCATTAAAAAATATTTACTTCCTATTTATCCAATACTGTCTATAATCCATCAAAAATTTGGTCGCATCGGATATACATCTATTATCTATATCCATAAAACGAAAACCGGATAAATTTGTCTTATAAAAACTCGGAAACTACTGAGCAGATTTCGATGGGGGTTTCACCGTTTTAAAGCTTAGAATCTCAATTCAGTTGTTTGGCATGTCTTATGTTTCAACGTTAAATAACGTAGGAGCATTTAATGAAATTCTGAACGTATGATGACAAATCCCAAAGATGGAAGGATTAGATGTTCCATACTTCGCACAAAATACACAACTACAATGTCTCAACTACAATGTCTCTGACCATAGTCTTAAATGAAAGCAATAAGATAACTTCACAATAATAACTATTTTGCACACTATATAAAATTTGAAGTATTCTTTCCTTTAATTCGGGATATTCAATTTATAACGCCATATATAGCCGTAAAAACAACAGAGATTTTCTTTAACCACGATCTCTAACATTACCTACAACTACAATGTTTCTGGCCATCAGCATTAGTCTTTTGTTCACAATTTATTTACGATAATATTATTGCGGATTCATTTTTGATATTTGTATAAAAGGCTGAATGTGAGGAGTTAAAGTATCTGGCGTTTCGAGCAAAACGTATAGCCATTCACTTCGCAATTGAATCAAATGTGAGTTTCTAACATAATCTAGCGTGTTTAGTAATGTAGTAATGCAATTTCTTAGCCAAATTAATGAAGCTTGATACACGTGAATCTTTTCGGACGAATAAAAAAAATAGTGTACGTGCAAACAAACTTCAACCGACCCGTTTCTTGGTATGGGGGCGGGTAAATCTAGGTTTTTTAATTCCGAAAAAAGTGGGCGCGAATTTTATGAAACTTTGTACAAATGTATATCATTGTGGGAATAAAAATAGCGTAGGCCTAGGGGTAAATCTACGCCAACTATACCGGGCAACGCCGGGAACTCCGCTAGTTTACTATAAGAAGACGCTGGCAATACGTTGTAAGTGGCTCGAGGACTTACTGCCTGGGCTTCAATTTACAACACGCAAAAAAAATAAAAAATAGATATCTCAGTTAATGTCGTATGTCTTTCTACCGTTTGGATCTAATGTTGCACAATTTCATTTCTCGTGCTTAGTTATCGTGCTCGATTAGTTTAACGGAATTCTCCGTTTCTTTTCACTAAAAAATCTATCCGTCACAAACCCTTCTCCTCAGTTATCTGTATCAAATATCCCAATGTTCGTGTTTATCTACATTTGATCGTTAGAATTGTTTCGGGCCTGCATACGCCTGGAGTACGCGAGTTTCAGCCATCTGATTTCCGTTTTAAATGGTTTCCTCAAATCAGTCAAGACTAATGACGCCAACGTTGAATTATTTTCCGTTCCTTGCCTCCAAACCCTTTCGTGCTCTAACGACCTCGACATCATTTCAGAATGTAAACTTTACCTGTATACAGTGAATTTTCGTATTTCAGATGGTTTCAGCTTTGTTCTTTACATATATCAAAAATTATAGATTCACTCCCATAAAGTTCTGAGCAGGTATAGAAGTTGTTTTTCCTATCTGGCTCATTCGTTACAACCCTGACCGCCTGACGGTATCAAGGTGAATGCATCGATGATAAGGAACGTGGTTTGTGCTCAGGTCGGTGTTAGCCAGGAAAAATCCCTTTTTTACAATAGAGTTGTGTTTGTTCGTTCTCTGCCATGGCGCATAGCCGGTGCACTACTGTTTTGTTTGGAGGACTACTTGCTTGTGTTTCCGTCGCTGCGAGAAGCCGTCGTCCTTGGCCGAGATTGGTTGCCGACCTCTGCATCAGGAAGACAGACAACATGACTGAATGAAACCGCGCCTGCAAGTCTGTGCAACCAACTTGTTAGTACAGAATCAATTAATGTTTCCCGGTCCAGATCATATCGACGAAACGCAGGCGGTGTGCGCCAATCCGTTTTTATTCTACTTTCCTTTTTTTTGCCAAGGTTTAACTTATCGACAACAAGGTAATCTGCAGATAAGGAGAAAAGTGAATGTTATCATCTGTATTCTAGCTGCTTAACCTTTTTTCTAATGTAAATAGCTGCTCTGTTGGTACAAACGTAGTTCTCATTCGTAAACTGTGGACCATACAAAAATTATTAAAATTAAAACATAAAATATCTAAAAATTGCATCTACCCGAAGAAAGCAGTGGTGGAATTTCAGCTCTGGCGACGTAAGTAATACATCTGCGCCATATTTTCGTAAAGTCACTTAATCATTCTGAGTAATAAGACAGGTAATAGGTATAAAACACGCCCCTATAAACACGCCACTATAAATGAAATATTTTACTGACTTGGACGACCTGGAGTTTAGTACCATTTAGACCTCTAAGGAAGAAGGTAAGCAGTACTTACCTGGTGGATATTTCAACTGTTTTTATATCCCTTTGAAGTTATTTTGGTTCGAGAAAAAAAAAGCTTTCGTATATATTATAATGAATGGCATAGAGTTCACGGAAGAAATTATCGCAGCAATATAGAAGTTTGTGGTTAAGACGCACTTCATTCACAGCGTCGAAATATTCTCAGAGGATAAAACCAAATGTTTATAGTTTTGTGTAACATTTTCTGAAGCGTAAGAAAAAAAACTACTAACTAAATCAGCAGCATGAATGTTAAGATGCAATATATTTTCCAAAAAGGTGGTTTGTAGAAGGGAATAAAGATAAAGATGATACTTATATTGAAAACTGCTAAGAACAATGACATATTTGAAACGTAAGTACATAATAATATTCCAGAGTTCAGAAATTTTATGATTTCCCCATTGTGTTCTCATATAAGATATTGTATAGAGAAAGTATTTATTCTCCATAGTTTGAAGGCATATTAACGTTTTCTGCTCTCTTGAAGATTTTTTTTTTACTATTTTGGCATCAGCGGGTAATTTCTTAAGGCGTTTGTGTGGATACAATAAATCAGATACTACATATTCGGTTTCTCTGAAACTACTATCGGATTTTTAGATTTATACGTTCGCAATCCAATAACGTTTTGATTTTAGTACAGGTCACTATTGTTCTAGTTTCAAGGACGCATTGTCAACACAAAAAAGGTAGAAAGAAGCTGTAAGAAGCTTAATATTTATCAGATGAACTGAAGCGACAGTTTGCTATATTCCTGATGGCTGTTGATGACTTAGATAATAGTTATCTCACTGCCTTGATTATTTTTTCTTGGTGAATTTTAGAAAATAATCGAACACAATTGATAGTTGTATAGTTAGTGGTCTTACCTATTACCTCTGATCGAGATTCAATGTTGCGTGGGAAGTTGTTAAATTAAGGTAGTTTTGTATTTTGAATCGCTCATTTATCATCAATTTGAGAAGGATGTATTTCTGAGAACAGCATTAAATAGAAAACTAAGTAACAATCAAACAGATAATAAATACACTGTTTCATTACCGTAATGAAGGCACGGTTAATATCTACTTTTTGTCAGCGGTTTGAGACCTCAATAATACTTCTGTACTATAAATTAATTTGGGTGAAAGAACTATTACATAGAATCTGTTAATTTTCCTGTTCTATAAGTAACGTTATGACGTGACTGTCAGGCGTAATGGATTTGTTATGACTTAGCGATTAGCAAATGTTTTCACGTATCTAAACGTTTTTGTATCCTCGTGTATCTTCACTGCTATGATATCAGCTAATATAAACCTAGAAATGAATACGCTAGAAAAAGACTGTTCATTCGCTCCCAACTCAAGTGTTGTCCTCGTGTCGATTTACCACGTAGCTTAATAGTTTCCTATCAATTTTCATAATGTCTACTGTTAATAATATGGCAGACACTCTGATTTCTGGTTGTATGTTATAAAGTTGATGGCATATTTCATTCTTTTTCCTGTGATGATTATTACGTAGGAAATAATCGCTTCTCATTTAGAAAAACTAACTTGGAACATCTTTTGATAGAAACCAGAATTACTAGACGAAAGTAACAAATGCTAAAGTACAAACATAATTTATTTATTAAACATAACTTTTTTTATACAAACTTCATTTCTCCAAGCTGTTTCAAAGGAACCACCCTCGCATTCGCCTAGAGGGAGTGTGGGAAACCACGGAAAACCACAGTGAGGATGGGATTTCCCCCCATCCTCCCGAATGTTAAGTAGGAGAACGAATTTGCCCTCCTAACTCGATCACCTTCTAAACGTAACATGGATTTAAATCTATATCTACTAGGCGTTAAATATTTGGATTTCAAGAAGCAACTGTTTTGCTGAGAACGATTCGAGCAAAAACTAATTCGTTTCACCTTCATGCTACTACGGGAAGCTCACAGAAATAAAGGAAACAGTGTCTCAGTGTCTATGTGTTTCATTGATTGAACTCGATTTACGTAAACGCTGATGGCTGAATTTTGATGTTGTTTTGGAGAACCAGCAGCCCATGGTTTCCAGCAATAAAATAGGATATGTATGATTTTTTGGAAAACTTAGAAGTTAAGAAAAAGATGTCCAGAAATTAGTTTCCAATTTTCGTTGAAGTCAATTGACGCAAATACTATTGATCGGGTTTCGATGGGGGTCCGATCACTGTAAAGTCTATGCTGCCAGGAGTAACAAAGGACAATTTTATTTTGATGCGACCTCAATAACCAGAGAAATTTTTCTGAAAGTTTCCACAAATTAGTATCCATTTTCCGTTGAAGTTTTTGCCGTCTTCTACTTTCGAATATTGCATTCTTGAACAAACTGTTTACAGAGCTATTAATCCTAGGCTTGTTGGCACTGTAGCAACCATCACTCGCGTGTATGGATGTTGTGGCGTTGTCAGAAATGTGGCTGTAATCATTATTTCATCCTGCTCAATCGGCTGTGTATGACAGATTTCTAACAATTCTGTGTATGAGTTTACTGAACTGTGGACGATTGAAACTTGCCTGTCTTGCGAGCATTCGTGTAGCTGACCCTCTATACAAAGCATATTAACGGAATTAACCAAATCCACCATACATTCTCCTGCCCCTTAACCTAATCATATTGCTCGCGGGGTTCCACGCTCCTCTCAGCTCGTATCCAGTAATAAATCAGCTGTTCCCATTTCAATAGCTTCTAAGAAATGCTGTCCCAAAAATCCCTGGCACGGTGTAGGATTCTTTTTCCTTCGAATTTAAATGTATGCTCTTTACCGTGTTTACTACGATACTGTCATTACAACGCCAGTGTGATTGCATTTGGTTGAAAATGAGTTCGCAGATTGTTTTCCTCGAAACCTCCCAAAAAGTAGACGTTATCACGCGGCTGGAAAACCGAGAACGTTGCATTAAACGCATCGAAGATAAAAGTTGTCCGTCTATGCGTAACTAGTGGACTGCGAAGTAATTGAGGGAAATCATAGACACTAATTCACGGAAGGTACGATGTAAACAGGAGATATACAATAATAACCAATCAACATGTTGGTGATTTGTTTGGCCCATGTCCTTAGTTTCCACCAACATACAAACGGATATGCAAATACTAAAGATTAATAATCATAACAAAAACATGCTAACTATTCAGCAAAGCCTTCACAAACAGAAAGCACTCAATAATGGTAAAAAAGTTGTGGATGAATATATACACCTAACAAACCAAACCTTGTTTAAAACACTAAAACAGGAATAATAGCACACATTCTATAATCAAACATTCCGCCACAGAACTAACACAGCTAATGACCACAGATTCAAAATAAGAAATAGTTCGACAACACACAATCTTTGGCTAACGGCTTTTTGATGTCAACAACAACCTAAAAATTTATATACAGTTCGTGGCCGGTGAAAATCGCTAGAATACAGCCTACAGAACTTTGTACAGTAGTGATAGTGCGAGAATAGTAGCTGGTATGGAAACACGAACTTGCGCGTGTTAATGCATATATAAAAAGTACCTAGTTAATAATATCAGAAAACTGCACAAAAATCAAATAACGTCATTGTATATGTATATTTTTTCACCTATGGCACTGAAGATGTCTTGAATAAAGGCGAAACGCGTCTGCCATCAAAAGCATTTGTTTAGTTGCAAGTCGGAAACATAACCCATAAAACAATAACCAATCAAACTTGTTCGTGCTATTCAGCTTCTCCCTAGGATAACATGAATTTTTTTTTTTAACTTATGGGTTTACGCCTCGTCGACGTCGAGGTCATTATAGGCGGGATAAGACTGGGGACAAGGAACGGGAAGGAATTCGGCCGTGGCCGTTTTGAAGGAACCATCCCGGCATTCTCCTGGAGTGATTTAGGGAAACCATGGAAAACAAATTCTGGATGCCCGGACGGGGAATCGAACCAGCGTCCTTCTGAATGCGAGGCCAGAACGTTAACCGCTCACCCACCACGCTCGGTTCGCATGAATCGTTGACACAGGGCCTTCGAAATTGGGTGGACGAGTCTACCGAAGAAGCAGAGATAAATTGTTGACGACATAATTGATTGTCCTTCTAATGACCTCTATTTGTATTAAGGTACTTCATTCAGTCATCACCAAAGTCAGTACATTTTCAGAGACAAAAAGAAATTACAGCAATTTAAAGCGATCAGCGATATTGCGTGGTGCGCGTCTCACACGTATGTCTTCAAATAAACATTACTCTTTTACCACTTGCGGTGAATTTAGGTGTTTATGTAGCTTATCATTGATGAAATTACTTTTGTAAGGATAAATAAAACACATGATGGTTCGAAGGTCAGGAGTGCAAATAAGTTATATCTACAGCTAGGCTGTCATTAGGAAATGGATCTATGCGTATTTGCCGATATCAAGCTCCTGTCTGTTTGAAACACGTTACTCAAAACATAATATTGAGTAAGAAAATTAAATGCTTCATTAAAGTAAAATATAAGCACAGCGGATTACTGAGAATGTCAAGTCTGGCAAACAGAGAGAAAGGTAGCTACGTAGGATGATTAAAGCAATAATTTCAAAGTAAAACAATAACAATGATGATATGTTACCCTGAGAGATATTTTCTTTTATTTTCCTGTATTGATGCTTTATTTGTAATTTTTGTTGCGATATCGTTTAAAAACACTCTCAGGTAACAAGGAGCCCTATTTCAGTACAGCCTTGAGCTGGATATCACGAGCCTGAACAAGTAATCCCACCTAAGTGCTGCATTACGGTGTTTTATCTCGGTGCGGTTCCATTCATTGTGTGCCCTTGAAGTGTGCGCCCAAACCGGTCCACTGACACCTGTGCTGTAACGCCGAGTCATTAGGTCGCTCGCTACCGTGAACGCTCATTTATAACACTTACTTTTTTGCACACTCATCAGTAACAGCTGGTAACGCCTCTTTTCATCGCCACCACTAATGCTTCTATCAGTAGACTTGTGTCTCTTCTTAAGGACGCATAACGTGTATTAATATTAGGTTCGGCGAAGCACGCACTTTACGCTTGATGTGACCAATATAAAACATAGCTTCAGAAAAAAACAGATGTCAACCTTAACCTTCGGTTGTTTTTTATTTGATTGTGACAGAGTTTTCTTATAGTTAGAAGGTGCGCCTTCACACTGCGTAATCAAGTTTTTCGCACTATGTGGAACCTTTTCTTTTTTTTCTCCCATTTGCAGAATGTCTACATTCCATTTGCAATATGCAGAAAGTTTTCCAACAGCTTTATCTTTTTCCTGGTCGGTCATTTCTTGAAATATACTTTATCATATTTCTTTTCAAGTATGCTACAGTTAGAAGTTCATGACAAAGTATTTAATGCTAGAAATTAAAAAAATTAATGTCATAAAACAAATAGTAGGCCCTAATAATCACTATTATTAGGAGGAATCTTGCTTTGGTGAATTAGCTCTAGCAATCAGTGTAACTTCCTAGTTATTATTTTTGAGTTTTTCTCTAATATTCGTGTATTAGCAGACTGTTATTATAACAAAATGCAGCAATACGACGAGAAGAACATAGTAGCCAGTTAATGCTAACCAGTTTACGAGGCAGACACTAGCTGGCGCAAACTATTCGACTAATCAACATGAATATGTGGTCACTTTTTACTAGTATAGGCACAGGGCCGGCGCTAGGAATTTCGGGCCAGGAGTTAAATGGGCGACATTTTTTTTTTTTTTTTTTTTTTTAAATAGCTCTACAAACTGGTGGCCAGACAATGGGCGGATTGTTGGCTTCTGACCTGGGGGCCCCTACAGCCGGTGATCGGGGCCCCCATCAGCCGGCGGGGCCCAGGTACATTTGACCCGCTTACCCCTCCCTAAAGCCGGCCTTGTATAGGCAGCGTATGTCCAGGGGGAAACTGAAGCTGAGTTCACTTATAGAACTTTCGTTCAGTTTTACTCCTCACTGTGTTGACAGATCAGTAGCTCATAACATCAGTGGTTGAGTTATTCAGGTCGGTTGTGACAATATAAGCAAACTGCAGACGTTATCGATTAGATTAAGCCATAACTACTCAATCAAGCAGTTAGGAATCGTGAACGTCCATTTCCCCTGCTTTGCTTCTCTTTACAGGATATCTACATCCACTATTGTCTTCAACATCTTGCTTCATTTGTTTATAATCTCTGCCCTTTCTAACATCTGTTAATCTCTTCGTCATTCTGGGATCTTCCTCTGTAGGCAGGTTCTCCGTAGCTTTTGGATCTAGCCTAGAACATTTCACCATTTTTATTATGCTTATTAGTTTAATCTCCTCTGCTAACCTCCTAAGCACTTCTCCATTTCTCGTTCGTTCTGTCAATGTCACTTTATCAATTTTTTTCGACAAATACATTTCAGAACTTTCTTCCTTCATTTTTAATATGAAATTCTCTCATCTGTACCAACCCACGCTCAGTATTGCAATATTACGTAAAATTACCATAATATTACACTATTTGATTAGTGTGGTTATATGAAACAAGTAACAATTATTCTTTGTGCCTATGAGAATTTGCCAGAAATCCTGGTGACCAGCTCCAAACAAAATGCCGACGCTTTGCCATTGTTCCCCTTAAGTCCCTTGTCACTGTCAACCAGTGAAAGTTTCAATAGGGACGCTGCCCTCAGAGCGGAATATTTATGTGCCTCTAACATTCACCGTGGACAATTCTGTATTCGTGACATTTTAAGTTTGTGCGTATTTAATACGGGCACAAGTTTCAGTGACCGTAGCAAAACGAGACGTGCTTGAATTGATATTTGGCAGATAAGCTTTTTTGCGCGTAAACACCTCAGACAAGAACAGACTATCTGTTAGACAGTGAGTGGTCCGATAAACGCAATTCCACGAAATTTGAACATGGAGGGAAAACTGCCAGCCAATCACTGCTCTGTAAAGTCCCCAAATTTTCGTATGCCCGAGGAGAGTGGATCTTTAGCCAATCATGAATATGTTTAGAGTATAAGTTACTATTTACAATAATTTTGTCCGCATGTTGGAGCGAATCAAGAGAGCTGCCAAGGAGATTGACTTTTGATTAGCGGAAGAGGGCGGTGGACGAGCCTCGAAGAAGGGAACAGGGATTCTGTGGAGGTGATGATAATGCTTAATTAAATTGCAATGGAGCATACGCTCCGGTGGCAATTTTCCTACACCCATCTTCCCGCTTTCCTGCACCCGCCTAACTTTGACCTCTGCAAACTTCAGCTTTAAATTCATTCAACGATTTTGGTAAATTATTCATCATTTCTTTTGGTAACTTATTCCGATCCCTGACACCCTTACCTAAAAAAGAGAATCTTCCTACACCCTTGTGCCTGAAATTGAGTGCCAGCTTGTGGTCATGGTCATCTTTTCCCTTCCATGCATTACATTTGATTCTTATACTATCATATTCAAGCAATGCTCTGACCAAAGTTTTGTAACCCAATTCCTTTACTTCTCTTCTACAACCCCTCATCACTCTCTCCAACAAGTGCAGAATTTTAAAACCTTTTCCTACTATCTGACCAATGCGTCCTGCCCAGTTAAGCTTGTTATCAGATGTAATGCTAAGATATTTACATGTCTTCAACCAATTCTTTCCCTACCTTGTAATTGTAATCAATGTTTCGTTTTTTATTTGTGTCTCTAATAAGCTGGCTCTTCTTTGCATTTATCTTCATGAAGAGTCTTATGTTCCGAACGGTCGATTAGACTGGTCGAATTGCGAGCTGGGGCTTCTTAGAAGCTGCCAGACTTTAAGTTTGAAATGGTGAAGATTGAACTGCGATATTTTATTGGACGGCAATGTCTACACCTAGGGATGTTTAGACGTGGCTATCAGTGGACAGCTGACAGTGTAATATGTTGTGAAGACTACGACGGACATTGTTACGGTAAATAGCACGTCGGACATTTAAGTTAACTGTTTCCACTGATATTTGCTCCTATAATAACCCAGCTGACGCCCTGAGTGAAGAAATTCACCCTGATAAGAGTTTCTCTGCTCAATAACGATCAGAGTTTAGTCGCGTGAATTTATTGAACCCAAATTAATTTGAACTTTAGCAAAAGGTGTAACCATTGCATGTCCTTGCCATTTTCTTAATGTGCTTGTTAGCAATCATGTAAAATTGTGTTCTGATATATTAAAATATTACCATGTTGTTATAGAATATTTTCTTTCATAACATAATGACCGCTTCTGTAGGACAGAGGTGTTGTTTTGCAAATTTTGATTGTTTGTGATGTTTAAAAATAAATACACCTCATGTCTGTTGGTCATGTTGGTTTGTCACTAAAATAGTCAGGTTATGGCTCTTGTTAGTTTAGTTTGCAGAGTTATTTCGAACACCCTTTTCTTTCAGCAATTTTTAGATTATTCATGATACAAATTATTAGGGCGTGACTAGACCCGTCCATTACAATATAAAACAGCTGAAAAACCTCTTTCTTGATTGATTTAGGATCTCCCTGGGTGTTTCAATTAATTTTCATTGCTAACGCTTTCATTCCCACAGTAACTCTGCATCTTACTACTTCCATTATATTAAAAATCTTGTCCTATCGCTAGTTCCACTGGGAAAAAACTGTTATAATCACTAACTATAATGGGATAAAAGAATTTTAGCGAACTCGAGCATGAGGCTACCTCTGTAAGAAGAGTTCAGAGTAAAGTATTTCTAGAAAGATAACAAGGTCTGATCCGATCACAATGATGAGCTATACTATGGTTAAGGAATACATTCAAGTACGAGAGCAATTTAAAGCTCATCCACGAAAGACGTAAAATTACACGTAACTAGTGAGATATCATGGGTCTTTCTCCGTCGTTTCTGCTTCTGGCGTTAAGAAACATCAGACAATACTCTTCTCTACTTTATTGGTGTCAGCAGGTCAGCAAGCGTTATCTCTGGGTAGACAATTACTTTATAGCGTCACTGCAGCACACAAACAACTCGTCACTGGCAGATTGCTTCCTCCGCTAATACGTGAATCAGTTCGCCGAAACGCTTACAACACCGGCCGAGGCAGCACGTGGGCTAACGCGCAGGTCTCGCGCTGTAAGTTGCATGGCGTGGCTGGTTTAAAGTTTGTGTTCGTTTTGAAGTAATCTATGTGGAAACAATATAATAGGATAACTCTTAAAAAAGATAGCCGTAACAAATAAATAAGTGATCTATTGGCACAAACACATTACAAAAACTTTCAAAGGTTTTTATTTTTTTTCCTACTCGTTATGTCAGTCGATATAGAATTTATCTTATCATTTGAGGAAAAAAAACAACATGCTAATCAAAAAACAAAAGTGGATTTCCTTTTTACTCGAAGCTTTAAGCGTCGCTGACGTCAAGGTGAAAGGAGGCGGCAAAGGGACTGGTGGGAAGAAATGGAATGGAATTTGGCCATGGCCTTTGAAGGTACCGTCGCGGACTCGCTTGGAGTGATTTCAGGAAACCGAAATTTGGATGGCGTGGCCAGGCAGGTATAGTATCTAGATACTGGTATAACAGCACTTGAAAAGTGAATACGCAAAAAAAAAAAAAAAAAAAAAAAAAAAAAAAATAAATAAATAAAAAAAAAATAATAATTTCAAATGCCTGAGCAACCTTCTCGTTTAAATGAACAATTTCAAGTTAGAATTAATTTGATGCGTATTATCAGGTGCGTGGAATAGTGCGTCACCTAAGAAGCCGCAGCATTACGTTACATCACTGTGATAAGGTCAGACAATAATTCGTGTGTTTTTTTCCAAAACCACTCGAAACATTTTACCTCAATAATTGACGTTAAAAGTTGGATTTAAGTAGATCTCGATAGTTTCGTCTTACTTCTTAAAGTTAGTGATACAAATAGGTCTCGTCTTATTTAAAAACATTTACAAGATTGTTAAATTTATACTGTGCAAGTGAGTAACCTCAACGAATATGGAAAACAAACTAAGGATTGAAGTAAACATGCAGACTGCAATTATTGTATTTATGGTGGATCAATGTTCATCTGTATGTGATATGGATGTGGGGAGTCAGCACGTGAGAATGTGTAAACATGGATATGTTGTCACTAACTAAACTACAATTACAACTTGTACTGAAGTACCACTGATGTTAAATAGCTGAATTGAAAATAATCGTTCCAGTAGGTAAATGTATTGCCGATGTAAAAACATAATAGCTAGAAATAGTAAAAACTATTTACGGTAATAAACGGTTGTTTACACATTAACTGATATATTTGGTTACAGGTATCACTTGAAGTTCAACGGGTCAATATGAAAATACAAATTATGACTAAGGGGAAAAAAAACCTAGCGCCTGCTATGAAAGTTCTCACTTACACCCAGCTGTTTTAAGAACCTTGTTATGAGATTTAATACTGATTAATTACTTGTCTGGATAGTTATTAAGGAACAAGGAAAAATAAAAGAACGCCTAAATAAAATGTTATATTAACAGGAGACAAACAAAACATTTGTAATCAGGTTAAAATTACACAACTGCGGAGATATCTGATAATTACCACAAGCGATATAGTGAACATCGGTATAGTTACACATGACTTGATTAACAGACTGTGAAATACGATGAAAACTGTGAATATGGCTTCAAAATGGTCCAAAATGAGTAGATAGTTTGTAATTATCGGATAAAAATTTACAGGATTAGGCTGCATTTTCCGGTATATCTAGAATGGAGTTAATTATCTTGTCTATTACTGCCTTTTAATAGATCTAAAAGTGACAGTTCCTACCGCAGTAGCTCGTCCAGCTGATGTCTCATACTTATCGACGTGACGTACTGGCAGCCATGTTTTTCTCTTATTATTTGAGCAGATGAAGTGACAATTGACAACTGTTCGTTGGAGATGGCAAATAAGATAGGAACACGTAAACAAGATACTTGCTGGGATCAGAAGTCAAGTAACAAAAATAACATTGTTGAGGCACAAATCTAAAGTTGAGTAACCAATTAACGGACCTGCAAACAGAAAAATTCATCAACTAGTATATCAACGATCAGTTAGTGGCTACCGTCTGGGATGTCGATTAAAGGTTTTACTATAACAACTGATGCTAAAACAAGCATAGTAACCCGTATTTCAGATGGATGCGGAAAAGTTTTACTAATGCGGTAACCCCTTCCTATAAGGTTTGATTAATTCGAAATTTAAGTCTACAAAGATAGTCTTGTTTGCATCGCAACTCCCTTTAAAAATCCACTTAAATTTAAAACAAAGTATTAATGTATGTTGGAAACAAGTTTGTTTGTTACTAATTTAAAATATGTTGTTCTGGGGGGGGTATCTAGCTTCGGTATTAGCTACGTTAACGATGTCTATATAAATAAGATTTGTAAATTGGCGCATTAGCCTTCTTTAAACAAATAATTTCTTGAAAGAAAGAACCTTCTACCTACAGACACAAGGAGTGCGATCAGCAACAAACCAGATGAAGACATGGCACGTTATTAGTACGTGCGCTATTTAATAGCTAGTAAACTATATTTCCACCATAAACAACGTCAAACTTGATGATGCTACATCTGGAAAACATTACCAAACTGCAAAATAAAATACAGAAAAACGAAAATTGGTGCAAACTTCAAAAACGCGGTAGCAATATACTTCACCCACAAAAGACGATAATATTCGGCGAGCACATACCTCGGCAGAATCCTAACTACTATTTCGGAGTAACAGTAGGTAAAACACTCACCTTTCATCTCCAAATATTCTAGAGGTTATAAAAAATCTATTCCCTAAACTAGGCAAGCAATTAATATAAAAACGATACTCCGTTATTACAAATCAACAGAATTATATGCGCCTAAGTATGGCTTCCAAATTTTGGAAACAACGCCAATGAATCGTGACTACAAGTATCACTAAACAGATGTCTCCTCTTAATTTTAAGTGCCGACCGAACGAACAGAATCACAGAAACTCACGAAGTAACATAATGCACAGAAGCAACAGACTAAGCCATAAAACGACTAACTGAAGCTTTTCAAAATAAAACCAACACCTTGTGTAAACCACAAGGTAGATTACAAAACATTGCACAACCATCCCGAAACGGTAGCATAGATACAAACACCATCATCAATTATCCACACACCAACCTGACCCAATAAAAAATAAATTCCACAAAGGAGTTATATAAAGACCGCCAAGATTTAAACTGCAGCCAGGACACCAAAGGTGTTGGATCCAGCAGCATAATAAAAATAAAACATTTTAAAAATCGAGATTGAAACTGAAATTCATCAGTAGCTTAACTCATTTCTAAGCGTTGTGAACACATTGGCTTTGCGACAGCCTTGACTGTTGTGAGCTGCTATCGACGATTCCTGAGGAATCACAGCGTGTAATCTTGAGGTCGGCCCCCATTATCATCTTTTTACACTTACAGCTCGGAAATTAGAAGTATGTATGAAAAAAAAATATGTTCTACTTCAGATATTATTGCTTTTAATACACCACTAATACATTTTCATACATTATAGGGGCTGCGTTGGTAGCATACACGCCGACTCCTCACTCGCCCCTGCGTCTTTATAAAAAACAGCCGCCCAAACCAATAACTGCTGCTGGACAGATGGCTCGTCAGGGTCAAAGATTAATACTAATACAAAAACGCTATGCTACCCATGGTGACTACACATACTACAGACTGTGGAAAACCAGCAAGAATACAAGTTAAGACACAAACATTAATACTATTATACAGAATACTTATACCTAATAAAATACTCATAATAAAATATTTATAATAATAATAAAATGATTCGGGGAGTTAATGATAATATCACACTGTGCTTTAACTGCAAACTGAACATACGAGTAACTGCAATAAAATACCTCACTTAATCCATTTTTAAAATAAAGTGAAAGAAATATTAAATATTTGAATAGATAGCGTCGAAATCAGACTTTAGATACAGTGTCCATTGTTAGAATCAATAGTCAGAGACAATGGTTAAACCAGCAGACAGATCATAAGTTTTAAGCCAATATATTTTAGAAGGAATGTATCTATGTAGTTAAAGAAAAGTGTAGTTATGGATATGCAAATCAGGGAAGAAAGGCCACATAGTTAAAATTATTTCGATACCTTGACAACAAACAATGTTGTCAATTTAGGTTCGTGTTCTTGTGTAAGGTCAGCTTTTATGAGTGTATTTCTGTTGTGAAACTCCCAGTGCTGGTGGTAATATCACCACATTATGCAGTAATACGAACTGGCTGTATCGATAATTATAATTTCGATTACTGTATGTGCCATACACCTAAATGTCACTAAAAAATTTAAAATCCTTCTTCCAAAGTTAACGTAACACTGGAATATATTCCATTTCAGTGCCGTTATTTTTAAATCTCTTTATTCGATTATCTGCTATGACGATTTACAGTATAAAATTAAGCATTCAGAATAAAATTCGAATCGATATATTGACTGAGTTTTGATACTTTTTACACGACATAGAGGTTTGATTTACGTAAACACTGTGGTTTGAATTAGCAATTACTAAGCTATAGGTTCCTCGCAAAGGATTAACCTCTAGATCAGTGAGCCAGGGAATGTATAACGTCTCTAAAATAATATAACAAACAACACAATTTAGTAACTAGTACCTAAACAGTGAATATTTATTTCAAGAAGAATATTTCATAAGCTTTAGGAATCAGGGATAAATAAAAACCATTCATTTTATGTTACATAATCCCGAGAAAGAGATAGATTTTGTACTGAGATAATGGACTAACACATGGTGATACAGAACCATAGGATAATTTTTACAAGAGAATTGAACGATTCGAACCATCTTTGGAGTGTTTCAAGGTGCAAAACACCGGTAGACCTGTGCGTAATTCAAAGTAGTCATCATACCGACTAGACTGCCAAGGACCATTTTACATGATAAGATAAAATAAAAAGGGCCAGACTACTTAATAAAGGTCACTAATTCTGGTGTCAAAAAGAAAAGCATGTAAATAGTTTTTTTGTTTTTTTTTGTTTCTGGCCATGTCTCTTGTCGACGTCGAGGTCATTAGAGACAGTAAGGGACCGGGGGCAAGAAATGGGAAAGAACTCGGCCATGGCGTTTTGAAGGAACCATCGCGGCATTTGATTGAATTATTTTGGGAAATCATGAAAAAACCAAAATCGATGGCCGGACGGGATTCAACCCCAAGTCCTCCAGAATGCGAGGCCAGAGCGTTACCGCTCACCCACCACGCTCGGTTTGCTATTGGGGACATTTAACAAATAGCCAACTGTAGGTGATTTTTAACTTCCTGGTGGTTTCAATATCAACGTTCAAGATAAGCATATTTCTTTTTTTTAGTGCAGACTTCTTTTTTATTGTGGTTTTACGCATCTTTGAAGTCGACGTCATTAGAGGCGGGATAGCACTGGGACAGGGAGATGGAAGAAATTCACCCATGGCCTTTTGACGGAACCATTCCAGCATTCGCTTGGCGTGATTTCGAGAAATAATGAAAAATGGAAATTTGGATGGTCACACGGGTATTCGAACCTGCATCCTCCCGAATGCGAGGCTAGAGCGTTACCGCTCACCCACAACGGCAGTTTTATGTTAAACGATCAAAATCCAGCATAAAACATTACACACCAATTTGAATGTAATATGAAGAATCTGACCAGTTCTCCGTTGATTCCTGCAGCATGTCATTACTCGTACTCTGCAATTCATCAAAATTTACAGGGAAGTTTAAATTACGCTCCGCGTACTCCAATATCAGCAGCACCTAAGAGAAAGTTGTGAAAACGACAAATGGTCTCGAGTTACATAATTCCTACTGATCTATTACGATCGCAGAATAAGTTCTTATGTAAAGAGTTTAACGCAGGTCACGACTGATGATTTATTAAAAAACTTATCACAGACTTATCTTTTACGTCACCCTGATAAGCTACTTTACAGTATGTGATAATTAGTTTTAAATCACAATACCTTTCCCAGTATATTTAAAATATTCCTACTCAGCGTCTGTACACACGTTACAAAAAGCATACCGTAGTTTAGTCTGACATGTCACCTCCACTCAAAAATCCAATTTGAACAGCAGAGCGCTAATGGCCTTCCGAAATCGAAAACCAGTCAAGAATGCGTATCAGAAGACTCCCCACTAAGTGTTATAGTACGCTGCGCGTCGAGGAAGTTACATACCTGTACTGCGAGAGGAGTTGGCGGGTAATGCTGCGGTTGCCCGAGTCAGCTGCCAACACGTGGCGTCCAGCCAACTTCGCGGGGGGCAACACCAGCGATTGTGATAGGTTACACCGAGCGAGGAGGGGAGAGGTGGACGTCTCAGATAACACAGCCACATGGCACCACGAGATGACGCAAATCTGCGACATTCGACCTACAAGACGACAACTGTTGCAAAGCATTTGCAGTGTATACGGCACTGGGTATTCATTGTCACGCACTAAGTTTGATTCTGCTGTAATAACTGAAAGACCTTTGTTACGTGGAAGCCTCATGTCCGTTAAAATCATCACTAATCTTCAAACATCATCAGTGCTCCCACGATTCTCTGGAACGGATGAAATCGCGTCGGCTTCTATTGACTGTAAACAACCAACGCCTCAAACTAAAAAGGACATGTGAATGTCGTCATAGGCGTGCTGAATGGCAAAATATATTTTCGGACAAGTTCCCCTTGAACCACACTGACGGCCGCGTATTCACTTGAGCATTCGCCCCGAATGAGCATGCGTTCGCGCTGTTTTGCTCAGATGTGTACGGGGCGAGCCGAATGGATCCGCTTGCCTCAGCCCTATCCTAGAGTTGTCAAGTGAGCACGTGCTCGTTACGTGCTTAGTGAGTACGCGCTTTGTGTCTGTGGTTGAACAGAACAATATGAGCCGACTGCCCCCTCTCTTTTCAGTCAATCATCTGGTGTCGACACAAGTTTCTCGTGCTTAATTTGTGTAAATTCTTATTATTATTTTGCTTTTATAGGATTTAGAAATGCCTCACGATAATTCTCTTGACCTTATCGAGTATTACCAAAACTATTCCATGCTATGGAGCCCCAATGATGAATTTTATTATAATAATTTTAAAAAAGAGTATGCATAGGATGGAATTTCTGACCTTATGCAAATTTCCAAAGATGAATGTCGAAAGAAAATTGAAAGCCTCAAGGATTCCTACCGAAGGAAAAAGTCAAAAATTAAAAAAAAAACAACAACAGTGGAGTGGGTAAGTTCTTGTTTAATTAATGATTCTTTTTGTTTGGGTTAATGTAAGTTAACAGAATAAATTTTTAAAAATAAATCGTATCAATTTTATTTGCTACCACCGGTTTCTCCTTTTCTTGTTCGAGGAGAGCAACATTAAAAAAAGGCGACGATCAATTTCGGGCTAACCATTGCAGTGTACTCACAAAACAGACTTGGTTCGCTGTTCGGGCGGCACGGGGTCGGAATACAGTGGTTCATTACGGGGCGTGGCCGTGTGTCCCCTTCTTCTCGGCACGCATGCTTATTCGGGACGAATGCTCAAGTGAATACGCGGTTTCAGACGCTGGTAAGCGTAATCGGGTAGACTACATTGTGGCTAAGCAGACAAACGCAAACTGTGATGGTTGGGGCGCGGTTTGATCTACCTGGTAATGTGCTGCCTCGCGTCCTACGTAGTAAGGGCAAGCTGAACAGCGGCCTCTTAATGAGGGAGCTTTTAAGAGTCCAGGCACTGCAGGCAACTGCACATGCCAGATCTGAGCACGACAATCCCCGGGCACAGGTGACCAGGAATGGCGGGTACCACTGCTTCCTTGGCATTGATGTTTGTTTGACTTGTCACCAATGGAACTTGTCCGGGATATGGTCCGTCCTGATCCTCCTGCAAGCACAGTGGAGGCGCCTACAATCCGCAATGAATTCTCAGGGTGAAAGTATGCTCGCAATTCTTTAATTCTTATCATTGTCCTTAAACTGTGGAAAAAATCTTTTTGATCGCTTTTTTACTTCTTGGTGGTACAATTTTCACAAATAGTAGTGTAAAATTTAAGGACTCGGGTGGTTTTATATCAGCTATCCTACCCCTTGAAGCAATAAACAATTTTTCTGTGTTAGATCTCTTTACGTTAGAGTAAGACAAACGTGGAAAACGAATTTGATGAGGTTAGTTTCTCGTGTTAGGCGTTGGATTGGAAAAGAGTATGAGCACATCATAGTCTAAAAGTGAACTATTTTACTTGTTGCAAAGGAATCCTCGGGAAACAATTCCTGTCTTCGGCAATTATTTGGATGTCAGCCACTAAACAATCTGGTGTGCTAAGATATTAATTGAATTCTTAGCAATAATTCAGATGGTATGAAGGATCAGAAAGAAACAGATAATTCTTTTGTCGTAAAGCTTATGACTATAGTGAAATATCAGTTTGTCTATAAAGCATATGAGATTCGATAGTGTTAAACAATAATCCATCAGATATGGAGTGACATTAGCGAATGAACAACAGGTAAAGGGCCCACTATTCTGCACGGTACAAATTTTTATAAGAATGTAGTTAGTAGCGTATATTGATGCGATGAAAATTCATGAAGAAGAATAAGAATATGGAACTGCTAAATGGCATTTGAGTTCCACAACTTAAGCAGCCTAATGTGATTGGTTGTATGCCGTCATGCGAAAATGTCCTAAAGAATGGTGAGGGGACGCTATACGCAAGCTGGGCTTTCTTCGCATCGAACAAGGTAAGATCCTAACCTCATCATTTCAGACAATGGATTTACAACGCTGACATCAACTTTTTTTTATCATAGCAGCGGAAAACTTAACAGCAATAGTTCGTTTACCATCCTCAATATCGTATCATGGATCGGACACGCTAATCTGACTTGCATCCTTACTACTCGTGTCTATTAATTACATTTTGTAGGGGCGATAAACGCAATAAATACTGTTTAATATACTATATATATATATATATATATATATATATATACCAGAACTTGCTCATGACATCGAACGCATGCACCAGAGAACCTTCTATCGTTTTACCGTCGACTCTTAAGCTATCATAATTGAATTACCAACATTTGAAACACCAACACCTGCAGCGTCGCGTTGCAGAGGGTTTTAATTAAGTGTTGTGTTCCTCTCGTGTTGTCCTTACCATAGGGAGAAATAAGATATGAACACATTGGAAACCACAATTACAGGGTCAAATCCCATTAAAAGAAATGAAACGAATTATTTTATGAGTAAATAGCGTGAAAAGTATTTTTTTTACATATAGATTTCTCATTACAGCATTCATTACCCTCTCGACGAATACTGTCCAATCATAAATTTGGTATCAGATCGAATGTTTAACCGAATTTTCTGGAGATTCGGGACTGAACCCACATTATCCACAACGTGGCTTCTCTTTTTGGGGATCTATCGTGGTTAATTACCTAAGTGGAACTCGTCAGGTCACGGTTTGTATACAGGTCGAGGCCAGGAGTTTTACGGTCACTTAAGCTGACTTTCACCTCAGGTAAAGCGTTGCTGTGTTTATGTGAAGCACGCTTAGACGCTCTGTTGTCTGGTCTCTATGAAATAATTAGTACGAATCCAAACTACAGATTCTCGGCACTTTACTTACTTGGATACAGCACATTGTCAAAAAGAGGTTTATTCACAGCACATATTTTCTATAATTTCTATTTGCGAATATGAATGGAGGAAATAAAAATGTTTAGGCATTTCACTGGTTAAAGACCGTGCTGTATGTATAGATCTAAATACTCATATTTTGATTTACGAATATTAAAATGAATCTATGACAACTCTACTCTTACGTACAGTAAGATTACCTGTGAAGCAACACATTAGTGAATTCAGAAAATAGTTTGGAACATGGCTTTATCATTCTGCGTAAATCAATTGTAACCATATTTTGCCAATGAAATTAGCTTGTGGCTGAAGGATTCCTTGACAGCTGTGTCATTATCAAAACATTACGATCATTCGCAGGGAACTGAATAGAAGTTGACCACGACCTACATTAGGGAATCTTTCTGACCATAGCTTAGAATGATTTCAAGAAAAGATGTAAAACTAATATCTAGATGGCTGGACGGTACCTCCTCGATGCATGAAGGTGCTTGGTCTTTCTCAGTTAAATGAATGCATTACGCTCTTTATAGGTTATTATTTCCAACTGTTATAAGTAACAATACAGTCAAACCTCTAAAAACATCTATAAGTGAGAAACAAAAACCTCTATAAAAGAAAGTAGTCTTTCCCTCGTGGACCTCTATAAATGAGACTGTTACTTGGTTTTACATCTATAAGCGACAGTCGAGCGTATTTAACAGTTGTTATTTATGACCCATTCTTAAATTTCGTGGAACTAACTTACATTGTTGTATCGTATTCTGTTCAAATCGCCAATTGTTACTTCAGTTGATACCTATTAATTGCGAAGAAAGGTTCGACACAGACTCAAAATGTCAAAACGAAAAATCAAAGTGTTGTCGTTAAGTGATAAACTTAAAATAGTGACTGTGTTCGTGAGCGGGAAATCGCGAAGTGAAATACAGAGTGAGTTTGGTGTACCAGAATCGACCTTTTATAAAATTATAAAATCAGAAGATTCTATAAAGTCTCAGTGCTCTGAGGGACATGGAAATATTAAGAGGAGTCGACTTTCTGAATTTCCCAACATTGAAAAGTGCCTGTTAGAATGGATAAGACAAATCCTCGATAAGAACGTTCCAATTCATGGACCTTTGTTGAAAGAAAATTCTAAAGAATTTGCTACAAAACTCGGAGTTCAGAACATTTCAGCTAGTAATGGTTGGCTAGAGGGTTTCAAAAAGCGTCATGATATTGCTTTCAAAAAAGCAGCCGGGGAAAGTAAATCTGTGGGCCAAGGCGTGTGTAACCAGTGGAAAGAAGATCTGCCAAGTCTTTTAGAAGAGTATGATCCAAACGATATTTACAATGCAGATGAAAGTGCTTTGTTCTTCAAGTGCCTTCCAGATAAAACATTTACATTTAAAGGTGAAAAATGCCATGGAGGAAAACAAAGCAAGGAACGCCTTACTATTCTCCAGTGTGTAAACATGACTGGTGTGGACAAACTTCCTCTTTTCATCATCGGGAAATCAAAGCGACCTAGATGTTTTAATGGTGTCAAGACTCTACCTGTTGATTATGCCGGTAATACAAAGGCTTGGATGACAAAGATATTATTTAGAAATTGGTTGAAAAAAGTTAACAAGGAAATGAAGATAAAACGAAAAAAATTGTGATTTTCATTAACAAATGTGCTGCCCATACGGACTTACCAACACTTGCAAACGTAAGAGTCATGTTCTTGCCTGCCAATACCACCAGTAAACTTGAACCATTAGATCAAGGTATCATACACTCATTCAAACGCTTTTATCGCAGACAGGTCGTTAGACGTACTCTTATGTGCCTGGAAAAAAACAATAACTCTGAGATTAACGTACTTCTAGCCATGAAATTTGCAAGGAGGGATGGTACACTGTAAGTGACGTTACTGTCAAAAATGGCTTCAAGAAAGCTGGGTTTTGGTCAGTACAGATAAACATGACTTATTGCCAGAGGAAAATGAGGTTGAAGTTGGACCTACCAATGAGGAATGGAGCAAGCTTGTGTTTCACGAAATCGGTATCTTAATGCCAACCTTCGAGGATTCGTTCAGATTGACGACGACGTGGCTTCAACCGGGGAACACACCGAAGACGATATCGTTAAGAATTGTGTGAGCACGTGTACTGATGGAAATGACAGTGAAGATGAAGCTTATCGAGCGCAGATTTTAGATACAGAAGTAAATAAAATACCAAAGAAGCAAGAAACTTTGAATGCACTGGAGACGCTCCACCATTTTTTTGAATACTCGGCGGTTGTTGAGAAATCAATATTTGATAAGATTTATGAACTGGAAAAACATGTACAAAATGCAGAAACAAAAACGCAGAAGAAATTAACGGATTTCTTTAAGTAAATGTAAGTGTAAGGTTTTTTGTTTTCTTTTTGCAAGCATAATATCTATAGAATACATACATATTTATCACTACATATTTGCTGTATTTTTTAAACCTCTATAAGTGAAAAAGCCACTCCTGTACCTCTATAAGCGAAAAACCTGGGTTAGTGAAAAACCTCAATAGGCAAAAAAAAAAAAAAAATTGCGATCCCTTGAACTCTCGCTTACCCAGGTTCGACTTTACATAGAAATGAGATATAATTTTATGTAAACAATAAGTGGGACCATTATAATTAAAATAATCTCCAAGCTACAAGGCGATTTTTTTCCCCCACGGATATAACTTGTAGTGATTCCTGTCTCTTCAAAACAGACTGACGTTTGTTTGCTGTCACCGACTCATAACTAAGCGCAGATGTATAGAACAACATGGCTATTTTATGTGGCGACATCTAATGGAAATTTCGTCGCCTTTTATCTTATGTTCAACAAGAGATGCATTTCACCTTAATACCTCCATTTTAAGTGTGATTAACCATAAATTTCATTTTTCATATATATATATATATATCTAATTAATATTACCTTCGTATCATCTCACCACTATTTTAACACACTTCTTGAATTGGAACTGTCTGTAACTACAAAGAACAGAGCAGGTGCCACCACAGGAGAGAAGCTGCATTTAATACTGGGCTTCCAGTTTATTCGTGATTTTCTGGAACAATTCAAACACATTAGCATGGTACCATGCTTAATTATCCCTTTACTTCGTTTTACATAGTTCTGAAGTAACAGCTTTGATCTTCCAGTTACATATGAGCTGTATTCTGAGAGAAAAATAACTAAAGTGTGTGTTATTGCTTTACGCTTCGTCGACGGCTAAGGTCATTAGAGGCGGGAGGGGACTGGGGACAAGGAACGGGAAGGAATTCGGCCATGGCCTTATTGAAGGTAGCATCCCGGCATTCGCCTGGAGTGATTTGAGGAAACCATGGAAAACCCAAATAAAAAGAACTAAAGAAGAGAACACAACTCTCACGGAAAACGTACGATAGTCGCTTCCGCTATCGACACATAAATTGACATCGATAGATATTTCAGTACTTCATGGGAATACGAGCGAATGACCTGATCAAGGATAATATGATTTTTTACGAGACTGTGGCGTTAGTGCTATGTGTTCTTGTTGTGTTGATGAATTGAAGGTCATTCGTAACAACTGTGATGGAAAGAACGCCTACACTGGCGGAGGTGAAGGCCGAGAGCAGAGTTAATAATCAGTCTCACTGTACAGCCAGTACCACGTATCGAGACAGCCGGTACCACACAAAAGGAAAGGTATACACACCTCGGGCAGAGGTCAAAGTCATTCACACATCGTAGGCGGGATTTCCAGGCACCAACAAGAAGACACGGTTATCCATTCTGTAATTTCCGCTTTGCAATTCAATCAGTAAGCGCTATGTTATTTGAAAACGTATCTCAGTTAAATTCGTAGTACTGTCTACTCGGAAATTTGTGCTTTTTTAACTGGATTGAGAAGATAGCGTCACGTTATACATACAATATATGGAACGGAAATCTCTTGTACGTAATTAATTACGAAACGACATCTTAGTTCTTATGAAGAAATAAAATGCACAATCTAGAATCAATGTTTTCTGAGGTTGACTGAAGACGTCACTGATTCACAACAGACACTTATAAGGCACGAAATAGTTTATAAAACAAATAAAAATAATTGTTTCCTGGCTGATACCCTGTTTCCCCCATTTAAATTTCACTGAAGAGTAATTAATGCAAAATGGAGTGGGGAGACAAACAGATCGTAATTAAATTTAATTAAAAATGAATTATTAATTTATTTATAAATCTAGATTGGGATGTGGTAACAGTTATAATACTTTGAAAGGAAATAAAAAATTTATAAATGGTCCATAGGCACAAAAATATATTTTTACGGTAATAAATAGCTAAATGTAAAAACTTTTATATTTTTGATTTTCCTCTTCCAAAGATAATTTTTTTTTTTTTTAATAAGTTGAAAATCTTAGTCGCCATCATCACCGTCACGGAGAATTCAAACGCCGAAATATCGTGAATAAACGCCTTCTCCTTTCGGCTGGTTTCTTTTATCTACGTACCTAATAGCGACAATTCTCGTCATTTCGCTTCATTCAATGTTGACCTACATAGCTATAGGTCATCTTCAGGATTGATTTATTCACAGTATTCTCGATTTTTATACCACTGTGCCATCCGCAAACAATCTAACTTTCGATTATAAACCATTAAGACTATCAGTAATTAGAATGAAAAGTAGCAATGGTTCCAATATACCGTCTTGTGGCATTTGTATTTTCACGTTCACTTCTTTCATTGCTCAGCAGTGACAGCACAAATTGCCATCGAAACAGCTAGAAAATCGACACGGCCTGAAAGCCAAGTCAGATAATCAATACAACATAGTTAATTTAATCTACCAATTGCAATTATAACAAAAACATTACTGAAATAATTATAAATGTTAATAAAATAACATAAAATTTTGTAAGTTTTTGAATTCTATGAAAGCTTTTATGAGATTAAAATCAAATCAAGTATACTTTGTCGTTGCTGATATCCGTTAATAATTGATGAAATGATTTAATTTTGGTGGGCAGAATAGTTGTTTGGGTTCCTAGTTTAATTGTAAATGTCTGCAACTGAAACACAGGAGAAATAAAGGACGATATCATTCCAGATGTTGTGCTATGATGTAAACAGTAAAAGATTAATAGAGTAATCAATAAGAGCATCACGTTGAGTGACGTGGCCAGAGGTCAGTGGAGACTATTCAGCTACGCCCTTCCGTTTCCTGCCTACGTCAGCGGCGAGTGTGATGGAGCGACTGCCACAAATTACACACGTATTGTGCCGGACGAGCGACTATCTTGATACGCGACGTCTAAATGCGGGGAAGGCAGCTGGTAAGGTCGACGGAGCTAACTTTAGTAACCCCACACGCCGCGGCAGTATCGAGCGAGGAGAAAGGCGGCAGTGGATCAGTGCCTCTAATAATGCATAATGGCTACACGAAAGAGGTGAAAGAAATCACTCGGATCGCACTTTAAACCGATCCACGTGCATGACTCAGCCTCCCGCAACAGTATTCATGGAATCATCAGACACGGAATGGCGATATGTATGAGCAGGGAAAGGTATCGAGGGATATGGTTTTGATTCAAAATCTAGGGCATATATGGGCAACCCCCGGCCCCCGGGCCGGATCGGGCCCTCCACTGGCTTCAATCCGGTCCACGAGAGATTCAGGAATTTCAAATAACGCGCAAAAAAACTGTATTTATTCAAGTCATAAAGACTAAAATTTATAAATAATATTATTAAGCTTACGCAGTGGAACGCCACAGATCGAGTCGTAAATAAAAGAAAATGTGTGAATTTTTATTCACTACTACCTATTTGATACCTACGGCCCGCGACCTGATTATGTCCCGAAATTATGCCCTCGGCTAAGCAAAAGTTGCCCATACCTGATCTAGGGGAACCAGTAAAATCAGTGACGCTGGAATTAATGCTAATAAAAGGCTAAGTTGGTCATCGTGTCTGTAACGTTGTGACGTGGCACATCCGGTATTCGTTAACGTATTAACAGCGGCCAGATATTTTTACTGCATAGTAGAGTTTACTACCGAGCGTGGTGGCGCAGTGGTAATGCTCTGGCCTCACATTCGGGAGGACGAGAGTTTGAATCCACGTCCGGCTATCCAGACTTGGGTTTTCCATGGTTTTCCCAAATCACTCCAGGCAAATGCTGGGATACTTCCTTCAAAAGGTCATGGCCGGATTCCTTACCGTTTCTTGCCCGAGCCCTTTCCTGCCTGTAATGACCTCGACATTGAAGAAGCGTAAAGCCAAAAGCAAAACAAACAAAAAAGAGATTTTATGAGTTTAAAAACAGTTGTATTTCGTTAAGCATCGGCGAGGAAATGAAATGCCAGAACTCCCAAACAAAACCATATGTTGCATTTAAATTAACATAATAATTATTAGTTGCTTTTTATTTATTTTCACTCGTATGAAGTAAATGTGTTCATTAAATCCTTTGCCTCACATATGCACGATAAAGTTTTTAATTTTCGGGCAGCAATGTTAGTTTTGATTAGATGGAAGTTTATCCTGCTTCAGAACGACATCTGGCATATTACTTTACAGAAGAGGGCACGAGTAATTTAAGTTTTTTGAATTAAGACTTCAGGCTGTTTTCATGAGCGCCTCGTTATTGAAAATATTACTTCGTTTGAATGAAAGTCGTTCGAAATTGATCGCAGTCTATGCAGCCTGATATTACACAAGCATAACCTCAAGTTGTTAAGATTTATTTTAATTTCCTTTGCTTTTACTAACGCCGTTTTACTGACATCATTATTTCAGGCGCATGTAAGTAGTTCTAACTAAGTCAGCGATCTGAACATGTATGAAGCCCTAAAGATTATGAGTCAAGTTTATATCGCGATGCATGATGCCACAAACAAGCGATACTGTGACTGCATTAATTCGCGGGTGACTGAAGCTTTGATTTTTGCCGCAGCATAAGGCATGAGAAATTGCATTCGGCGTAATTTTAAAACAATTCTATTTATTTAAGTAAATGCTAAGAAATGACTTGCCAGAATAATTTATTCAACCTGTCATTTTTGAGGTGATTTGTGATTAGTGTTTTAATGAGAGGCGTGCCACGGCGAGTTAATAAAAGTTTACTAACCTCTAAAATCAGAAAGAAAACTATCTACGCAGTTTCACGTTCGTTGGGAAGGCTGTAAAGAAAAGTATTAGACAATATTAGGTGGAAAAAAAAGCGTAAAGGCATACTGCAGAAATGCTGTGTACGAAGTAGCAAAATGATTTAATCAACAGAGACATTAAGCATCGCATGCTTTGAAGACCTATGTATTATTTTAAAGTGTTTCAGATGATTTAGAGATAAGTTAGAAGCGTTCGATTAAAATTTAATTGTTTTGTTACCAGGTTATTAATGGTGATCTGATTCCAGCTATATTCAGAAGGAAGGCACACAGCGATCTGGTTGGTTGTGCTCTGCGATGTCTTACACACCACCGACACTGCAGCGCTGTTCAAAGCGCATGTGGCAGAACTGTTGTTAGTGACAAAGTATGACGTTTTAATATCATGGGTTTAATCGGAAACCCTGTTAGGAAATACATCTATTTACTAGAAATTTAGAATATTTGTATTAGTTACAGGTTTGGTATCAGTTGCACTTTTTTTTTTTTTTGACCAGATATGTAGCAATAATTATGCATAACAGCTAAGTGTCTCAAAATTAAGATGATCTCAGTTGTTCCGTTTTTTTCAGTGTGGTAAACACTAAATTTTTCCATTTATCAGTCAGAGGAAGTGAGTAACTTTGAGCAGGTGAGTGATTTCCTGAAAATGTGAACAACATTTTGTATTTCCGAGAGGGGGAGGGGCAAAAAAATGCGAGAGTGCTGCTAGGAACTAAAGGTGAAAGGTATTCGGAGGGAAAGGGAGAAATGTAGACTATTTCTATTAGGTAGAGTTAGCGGGAAATTATTAGCGGGAAAATATTATAACAAAAAAGGTGTAAATTGGGAAAAGATGACATTAATAAAGAACCTGTAAGTGAATCAGAAGATATGTATAAGGACTGGAAGTGAAGTATGAGATGAGGTAAAAATTGGCATAGAAGACTCATATGGTTGTTATTTGTAAAGCAAACACTTCAACTCATATCTTAGCTGTGAAAAAGGGGTGATGATTGATGGAAATAGAATGTAATGTATAAGATTTGTCAATGGTAAGTTTATTCGCTGTTAACGAAAGGAATGTAACATCAATAATTAATAATTGTAATATCCTCCATAGTGATAACGCAATGAAAATTAAGACAAAGTGAATGTTAATATATAGTATATACACTGAAGGTGAAAGAATGCATTTCAGGACAAGTAATGAAGCAATAGAATATGTGAAACGCTTCAAATACCTTGGTTCCCTTTTGAAGTTAAGTTATGCATTGTGGGCAGGAAATTAAACACAGAACTGAACTGCCAAAAACAACGTTCAATAGAGAAAAAGTACTGCTACCTGGTACTCTGATTAAGCAAAAGCATGTTTCGTAATGTTGCACTCACTATTGTAGCATGAGTTTTGACCTTAGGGAAAGAGGAGAAATTAAAAATGGGGGCTCTTGGATGTGTTGTGGCGGTGGATGAAAAAAATCAGTTCGATGGATAAAGTATAGAATGAGAAGATGCTACCGAGCGTGGTGGTGTAACGGATAGCGTTCTGGCCTCGCATTCGGGGGAGAGCGGTTCGAATACCCGTCCGGGCATCCAGATTTGGGTTTTCCATGGTTTCCCAAATCACTCCAGGCAAATGCCGGGATGCTTCCTTAAAAAGGCCATGGCCGAATTCCTTCCTATTCCTTGCCCCCATCCTTTCCCGTCTCTAAAGACCTCGCTGTTGAGAGACGTAAAGCAGTTTAAAAAAAAAGGTGCTTATGAAGGATGGCGAGAGTTGAAATATTTTGAAGTCTCAGAAATACGTAGAAAAATTAGTTATTTTACTGTGGATGGTTTGGAAGATGTTCTAAGTGGAAAACGAAAGATAAGACGTCGGTTCATATTAAAGTCTAAAACTACAAGTTGAAGAGAATGGCGGAAAATTATTACGAGAGATGCCAAGTCACGATGCTTATTACTTACTTCCGGGAATATTGTGGAGGTGAGTAGGCTTTCCTCACTAACGTGGAGCAAAGTAGACACTTCCATGGCATCGTAGGCTGTTCGCGATTGTAACACTGTCTTAGTGTTGAACCAGGGTCGAGACCCTGCACCCTTCACACTGCCCATTCTAACTGCGGTTCTTAGGAGATTTCCTGCAGCCATTAAGGTGAATCTAGCGAAGGTTCTTCAGAACTTCAGTTACACATTTCGCCAGCAGATGGCAACGCAAACATTCCTCCGTTAAGGTTAAATTCCCAACTCCTGACAAGTCTGGTTCTAGCCGTGTAGTCTCGTTCTCGTGATTCAGGTATCTGGTGTACACTTGATCCTTAGTGGCCCGAACGAGGGTGAAAAAAGCCTGAAGCGTAATAATTAAACTGGACGTATTTCGAATTAGGAATCACTATCACACCGTATATAAATATCAGAAATAGTGTTGACGTGTGATTATAAATAGGAAATACGATATTTCATTAAATTACGATATTCACAATGTTTCTTTCACAGCCGTACATCTCAGACTCTCCTTTAAAGTAATACAGAGAAAAGGATAATCTAATAAAGTTTCTTTTCTTTGCTTCGAGCTTTAGGCCTCGTCGGTATCAAGGTCATTAGATCGTGAGCGATTGGGGACAAGGAACGGGAAGGAATGTTCCCATATCTTTTTGAAGGAGCGATTTCGAAATCCATGGTAATCCGAAATCTGGATGTTGGGATGGGCATTCGAATCCTCTTACCCGCCAGATCGTATGATAACATAAACGTGTCTCAGTGCGTGATGGGCATACATATCATGTCGTTCCTTAGCTATTACATGATGAAGCTTTCACGCGAACACACAGCACTAAATTCGAATTGTCTGGCACAAAGATGGGTAAATACTCGAATCAAATTGAACACCATTTGTTAAAATAACATGTGGACGATTCTATAGTTGATTTGTGAAGAATACAAAATGTTCATAACAAAGGTTCATCAGTTTCTTCTGTACTCTGTCTATTTACTCATCTTTCTGTCTAAGGTACTTTTGTTACAATTATGTAATTGTGTTATAATCTTGCTTATACGGGCTGTAAATGAAATTTATTGGCAGCAGAATAATATGAAATCCAAGCAATATTACAATTTATCTAAACACAAACAATTATTGTTCAAGGTCTGTATTATCTTCAGATATTTCACTCATAGTGGGCATCCATAAATTACGTGAGGTGAAATAGGGGGGTAGGGGTCTGTCGAAATCTCACCACGGGGGGGGGGGGGGGGGGGGTCTACGGAAATCTCACGTGAGGTTTTGAAAAATTTGTTGGACTGTAGAGCTAAAAAAAAGTCTACAAATTATGTGGAAGTCGAGATTTTAGGGGGGTATTTCGTTGAAAAGTAGGGGTGTAACCGGATTTTGAAGGGTGAGACCTAAAAAAAAAAGGTCTCAAAAAGTTTCGAGGGCAATTTCTAGGTGGGGTTCTCACGGACCAGATCTCACCAGGGGGGGGGGGGGGCCGGAAATCCAGAAAAACACCTCACTTAATTTATGGATGCATCCATACTGTTGAGAAATTAGATGGTATGGGACGGGGAATAGGGGAACATTGTTAACGACTTTTGAGGCTGGCATCGTGCGAAAAACATAGGTAAATTAAAACAAAATTGATTGCATTTTTTAATAATTGATCAACCATACCACTCTATATTAGGCAAAAAAAAAAAAAAAAAAAAAAAAAAAAAAAAAAAAAAAAAAAAAAAAAAAAAAACAACCTGGCTTATGAACCCTAAATAATTAACAGACATCATCCCAAAAATACACAAAATGGTCTCAGAGGAACTTAAGACTGTTAACTTCTTTTCATGTGTCGAAGTTTATTGTATTATACAACGCAAATAACGACACTTGCATGCGATGGCTGGGGTAGCTGTTCTGATGAGGCCATTTTACGAACGGTAGCGTTGTGCCAGTTACATCGAGTCTGATTGAGTATAGCAGGGGTGGCCAACCGGTCGATCGCGATCGACCGGTCGATCGCGGCTATTAGTCCGGTCGATCGTGGCAAGGTAGCTCACTTTTGTTTTCAGCGAGCAATGGACAATAGGCGGGAAGCGTGTTGGACGCTGTCATTCCGTCAGTTGACGACAGGGACTAGTGGAGTTACGACGTCAACGTAAATGTAAATCAGTATTAGACACTGCATCGCGCCTCATACGCAATGGTTAAGTGGTTGAAGAGAAACGCTGAAGGAACATCAAATAAAGAAAGAAATGCATCTGAGCGTCCATCAAATAAAGTAAGATAATATTTTCCATATTGCTACAATGGGAAACGAACCCCTCAATAATTTTCACTCGCTATAGCTGTGGCCACATCTATTGGCGGGTGCGCCGTTGCCAAACCGTGCGCTTAGCAGTTGTATTTACTTCTTTACTTGAAGTAATAGTTTGTACTGTGTTTTAATTAATTTTAATCACTATTTTGTTATAAAATATTGATGTATGTCATCTCGCTAAGAAAATTATGTTAGTGCAGATGCATTTAATATAACTGGAGGTTTTAAAAGACCTGATATTTGTTATTCTATTATCTGCGCAAAAAATAAACATAATTGAAAAATTATATTTTGAAAAAAAAAATACTTTCTCGATAGACTAAGGAAACTTATTGAAATACTCTTCTTCTTTTATTTGTGGCAAAAATCCACAAGCACGTGTTAAATTTTATTTTCAGTTTGCATATTTACAACTAAAATCAAAACTATATTTTGTTATCCTCTGCACTGAAAAACTTGCATAATTAACGAAAAATTTATTTTTTATATATTTTGACTATATATTTCAAATTTCCGAAAACCAAAAATTTATATATAGAAAAAAGGTATGGCCATTGCAATTTTTTGTTCATAAAAATCAACCATTATATAAATAAACAAAAATGTTAAATCGTACTCATCAATATTATTAGAAAGCCAAATGTTTTTAAGCAAAATTAATAATATCAGAGTAATAAAGTAACTTACTACCAACAATAAAACAAATTAAATATGAGTTTGGTGTTTTAAATAACATTAACATAACAAATGTTTATTTTATTAAACTTTTAAGTGCAAGATATTAAATTTTCACAGTTATTAATCATAAATTTAATGCGTAATATCTTAAATGTTCTTTAATATCTTACATAATATCTATCAATGCCTTCCTTTTCTTTATCTTCAACTTCTTCGCTGCTCTCGTCTTCTGTCGTTGATTCTAAGAGGCTCGATTACATTATTTCGAAACACTTCCTTCTCGAAATCTTGTGATGCAGTTTTTCGGTGTGGTAAACACATTTCTGCCACTGTTCCACCGTGACGTTTTCCATGGCTTTATGCAACACACGTTTGACATCGGGAATTTTAAAAGTGTTATTATTCTCCGCCACTTCTCTCTTGACTTGGGCCCAAATGAGCTCTATCGGATTGTACTGGCAATTATAAGGGGATAAGTGGACTACTTCATGTCCTCTTTCATTTGCAAGTACATCCAACTCATACACCGGTTCTTCTTTACTCATGTGGACCATTTCCAGCATCTCAGCTCTCATCTGGCAAATAGGAAATTTTCTTTTCTGTTAGCCAAGCAGCTACATCAGCTTTCGGTGTTTTGGTTGTTGGAGCTCGGATTATCACTGCCGAATGATATTTGTCGTTGTCCATGACGATGATAGAACTTTCCTCCAAAAAATTCAAAATGCAATCTTTAAACGTCGTTGTATTCATTTCTGAGTGATAAGCTTCAGATTTGTTGGTTTTACTGCATCTGTAGACAAAATTGCATTCCTGGAGAAAGCCAGTCTTAAGTGACCCCACAATCAGCATTGCCCCTTTTCCGACATGTATCTTTATGCCTCCACATTGGCTTGAATTCTGCCAGATATTTTTTAAAGAATGGTTCTGAGTTACCCAAGTTTCATCCAAGTAAAAAATAGGTCTCGTGTCACCTGAGCTACGTAGGGAGCTCATTTTCCTAAAAATTTTGATTCTAGAGGTCACTATGTCGTTTCGCTCAAGCAAAAATCGCCTACCATCATTTTGGTGCCTGTATTTAAAACCTATATTGTTCAATATACGTCTTACAGATCGTGCAGAACTGCACAAAAGTGCAAACCTTTTTCCGATGGAGAATAAATCAAGGAAATTTTCGAAGCAGTGTCAGATTCGCTGTTCGTGAATTTCAAAAATAAAAATTAAATTAAAGAAGCTATTCATGGTTTACATTTGTCTCGAAATACTGTGATGCGGCGTATAGAAATGATAAGTGACAACATAAACGAACAACTACAAATAGATATCATTCGCAGCATTGCTTTTTCGCTACAACTTGACGAGTCAACAGGATATTACTGATACTGTACAATTATTTTTATCCGAATGGCCTTTGAAGATTTCTCAACGAAAGAAGAACTGCTAAGTATGATTTCGTTAAAAGGAAAAACTCGTGGCCTTGATATATTCACGGAATTCAAAGAATATATTAGCAAGATTAAGCTACCTTTGTATAAACTCGTGTCAATGACAACTGATGGGGCTCCTGCAATGACAGGTGTTCATAATGGTTTTATTGTCCTTTGTCTCAAAGTTGAAGATTTTCCAAATTTCATTAGCTACCACTGCATAATCCATCAAAAAGTACTGACTAGTCAGAGACTAAACACAAAACAAGTAATGGATATTTCTTTCAAGATTGTAAATTCCATAAAAGGAAAAATCTCTGTAAAGGCGGCTCCTTAAACAGCAATTAGATGAGAAGGAACCAGATTTGGCATTGCACACTGACGTAAGGTGGTTGAGTCGAAGCAAATTTTTCAAAGATTTCGAGATCTATTGGACGAAATAATAAAATTTCTTGAAGAAACTGATGATGATTATCAGCAACTGCTTGATTTAGACTGGCTATGTGATTTAGCATTTTTAGCAGATTTTACTTTAAATCTGGAACTACAAGGCAAGAATAAAACATTAACAGAAATGATGAGTTCTATAGCAGCATACCAAAGTCAAACAGCGTATTTAATAGTTGACATCAAAAAGAAAAAATTTCAACAATTTGTAAACATCAAGGATGATATGGAAAAACATCCTAACTACAATTTCATTCCAGACAAGTACACGACGAAAATTAAGGCAGTGGTATCAGACTTCAAAATTCGCTTTAGTGATTTCAAAAAAAATTAGAAGTTGGTGGAATTCATCAGTTATCCGTTTAATAATTGTATTGATCACAGTGATATCTATGAAATGACTAAAAAGTTTACAGATGCATTTCAAATGGACCACATGATATTTCAAAACGAAATATTTCTAAAAGCAAGGTTATCCTCAGGTCTAGATTTCTGGGCGTGGTTTCCAGCGAGAAATATCCATATTTCAAGAAATGTGTTGAACAATTGCATTCGTGTTTTGGTTCAACATATTTATGTGAATTAGCATTTTCATACTTAAAACAAACAAAAAATAAACGCCGTTCTCGCTTGACAAACGCTCATACACTGGATTCTTTAAGGTTGACAATTTCCAACTATAAATCTTATTTTGCTAATCTGGCGGAAGATGTTCAGACCAAATGCTCACACTGATATAAATAAATAGTTACTACGAATAATTTTCAGTTTTATGTATTCTCTCTTACGGATATGATAAAGGAGCTGGAATGGGATTCATTGCAAGGCAGGAGGAGGATGAGGAGGGTCATGGGAGTGTACAGGGCATATACTGGCGATGAGGCAAGGAAAGATATTGCAATAGGTATGAAAAGTAGTGCATGGAAGGGAAAAGATGACCATCACCACAAGCTGGTACTCGATTTCAGGCACAAGGGTGTGGGAAGATTCTCTTTTTTAGGTAAGGGTGTCAGGGATTGGAATGAGTTACCAAGAGAAATGATGAATAATTTACCGAAAACTTTGAAAGAATTTAAAGATAAAATTTGTAGAAGCCAAATGTAGGTGGGTGCAGGATAGGGGTAAGATGGGTGTGTAGGGAAATTGCCACCGGAGCCTGAGCTCCATTGCAATTAAATTAAATTAAATTAAACAAAATAAAAAATACTACCTAATTGTGTACTAAACTATACTGGTTCATTTAAAATTTCAAGACGTATGTAACTGGTAGATCGCATAGGGTTTCGTCAGTAAACAGTAGATCTTGGGTCTAATCAAGTTGGCCACCCCTGGAGTATAGCAATAGCAGTCGTATTACCGCGGTAGTGCGGAGACTGGCGCGAGGCTTCATGCGGTCACGTGTTTGCACAGCTAAACAGCACGTGGTGCAGTAGCCGTTACGACACACAGTAGATTGCAGCAAGGGTCGAACAGAAAAAACAAAAGTCCTGATAAGGACCGGCTACTGCGAACGACAACAGTTATCTGATGAATGAATGACGTGTGATGGTTGTCTCTGATCACATACCGAGCGCGGTGGGTGATGGGTAACGCTCTGACCTCGCATTCCAGAGAACTCAGGTTCGATTTCGATTTTACATGGTTTCCCGAAATCACTCCAGGCCAATGCCGGAATAGTTCCTTCAAAAAGCCATGGCTGAATTCCATCTCGTTCCTTATTCTCAGTTCCTTTCCACCAGTAATGACGTAGACGATGACGAGTCGTAAAGACGTAAGCAGAGAAAAGAGACGTATATTAACGCGTAAAAATGGTTAATGAGTACCATTATTTTCGTTCACTTTTGTTTGGACAGGTACCGCAAGAGCACAAAGGTAAGCGTGGAGCTATACTGAACTAAAGATACTGTACATAGAAAATTATGTTAACATAAATCACAAATTTTTAATTTCTGTTGGAAAAATTATATTAGAAAATTTTTCCAAAACTTATTCTGAAATATTATCTAGCATTTTAAGTGTTTCATACACAACGGGAAACGGATACTTATTGCTCCACTATCTGTAACAGGCCTCTATCAATTGAACAGAATACCTTTAAGACTTCAAATTTGTATGTTTTATGTATTTAATTAACCCAAAAACAAATAACACGTTTAATTTTTTGAAATGAATTCTTCTTTCTGGCCGATATTGCGTAGCTTCCTGGAATTAGGAGCGACTCTGGTTACATTGGGGGACGCCAAGGGACAAATAAATCGATCGCTCATACTGAACGATTTGTCACTAGCGCACCTAACAAAGAGCAAACTGACAGATTTTGACAGTCTATTTACATTATGTCCCGCGGCCTTTCTTTTCTTTCTTTATTTTATTCACACATAGAAAGCTCCATGACGACGGCAGCACTAAATGACTACAAGGTCTGAAATTCATTAGTAAATGGCACCTCTGAAATACTAAAGTGTACTACCAACAGATTTCCATACGAAATTTTGATGAAAGCATATTCAGGTTAATTATTTTTGAACAGTGAACTGAAGTTAATGTTTGAAAAAAATACGGCAGTCATTCGCATGCACTAAGTATCTTACAGAATCAGAAAAAAGGATAAATTTGAATCAGTAGTAATGAATACATCTTTTGATACAATAACTTAATTTAATCTCTTTTATACTCACTTGATATATCACACGTATGGGTAATTAACATCTGGAGTCGGTAAAATCAATAAATATTGGAAAGATAATAAATTTTGAACAGATACTTAACAGAGTAGAAGCATCGATTATTAAATGTAAAAATGTGAGATCATGATGGCGAGAAGGTGTTATTGCAAGGATGCCTGAAACCAAATAGAAGCTAGCGCAGGAATAGTGACTTTTTAATAGTAAATATGTGGTAAATGAATGGTAAATATTAAATATCAGCAGCTACTATTATCACAAAGAGCGGAAGAAATTTGGTGTCAGCATCTGTCTGCAATCGGAATCGACGAGATCTCAAGAACCATCAAAACAACTTATTTGGTAACTAAAGGTATGTTATCTTTGGGACAGTCTTTGGTTTCGCAAGGGAACTTTGTGAAGTGAGAGGACCATTAAATAGCGTGTAGAAATATTAGTTTGGTGGTTCGTTTAGTGTAATTAATTGTTAAAAGCGCCCTGTAATATAAGTTTCATAGTTTAAATAGTTCGGATTGGTGTTGGGTCAAATGAAACCGAAGAACGGGTTATAGTTTACATTTTAATAATATCTGTTAAAGGAAATAAATCATTTATCAGTGAAGAAAAAACCTATTACAAACGGGTTTAGGGTTTGAAACCGCTTGTTTGTCTGGTAACTGGTGAAAAACGTATTCTGTGCATATTATCCTCTGTGAAATATCGATAGTCTGCTCGGGCACGCTGTATTAAATTACTGTTAAATGTAAGCTTTGAAATGTAGTTTTGATGGTTTAGGTTGTTGTACTTAAGAGTACTAATATCGTAAAATATTAGTATCAGCTGAAATAAATTGAAGAGAGTGCTGTTCATTACTAACCAAAAAGTGGGGTTAGGTACAGATTAAATTTGCAATCGGAAAAAAAATCAGTGCGGAAATCGCTGCAGTGGTGGTTGAGGGACGCTTGTAAATCCTGAAATAATATTGTGCAGTAAAACTATTGGGTTAAATCACGTAGGAAAGACGTTTGGAAAAGTTGACAAACAGGTGTGACTAACAGAACTAACAAACTGATTTTCTGAAAACTTAGAGAAGTGGACATTTTGATGACTCACTTACTTAACAATAACTGGTATTTATAGTTTAACAGAACATTAAAGTGCACGTTGATATTTAGTGGATTTAGAGTTCTGTAGCAGAATAAGTGTATAGGAGGTCTTGTAACGGCTCAATACTATAGTTCCTAGAGACTGAGACAACTATCGGATCTTAAAATAAATTGTGTGTCTGTAGACTTGGGCAGTAGAGTAGGGGAATTGTTTAATTAATTTCGATCAACTCGTATATAGCAGAGTTAGTGGTACTATTCCTGGTGAGTGGTATACTAGTGTAGTTACAGATATCAGGAATAAAGAAGCGTGAGTAGCCTGGTTAAACTGTCCTAAATTAGAATGTGGTAGTTCAAAAAGCTAATCCACTCAATAATAATCTAACAACGGTGATACCATATCTTAATCTGTAATATAGTAATGCTCTTGCTACTTCTAAATTTGTTTGGAAGGTACTTGAAGTATTTTGGAAAAATCATGTCTGGAAAGTGTGGTGCTTGTCGTAGAAGCATGAAAAATGGTTTGGGGTGCAGTGGGTGTAAGAAGGAATTTCATAGGACATGCAATGTAGAGGGAACGTGGGAAATAAATGAGGCTCTCACATGGTTTTGTCCACTTTGCTTTAGGGATGAAAGGATCAGGGAGACGGGTGTAAGGATGAGAGAGAAAGACGAAACGATTAGTGTGTTGCTAGAAAGAGTCAGGGCCCTTGAAGCTAAGCCTGTGGAGGCATGGCCTATGGTGTAAAAGCCTATGGAGGCCTTGGCTGTGGAGGCTCAGCTTATAGTGGCAGATAGTGGTGGTTATGGACAAGAGGGAGATAAGGATGGTTGGGAGCTGATAACAGGTCGTAGAGGAAAAAAGGTAAACAGGATGAAGATGCCAGACACGCCAGAAATTGTTGAGGGAAATAGGTTTGACCTATTACCAGAGTCAGGAGGGGAGGAGCCTCATGCAGATGTAGGAGTGGGTAAGGTGCAGCATGCTTTTTAAAATAGGGACATGCAAGGAAAGAATAGGAAGAAATGGGTTCTGCTGCTAGGAAGTAGGCACGGGAGAGGTGTAGGCCCTCTTTTGCAGGATTAGCTGGGCACAGGTTACCAGGTCACAAGTTTTTTCAAACCTAGTACAACGTTAGGTCAGGTAACAGAGGATATAGGTTCACTTTGTAGGAGTTTCACCAAGGAGGACAGGGTAATGATAGTGGGAGGTGCGGGGAACAGTATCGATAGAAATACAAATTACAGTATAGAGAGAAAGTGTTGAAGGAGGCACGGCACATTAGGGTTGAGCTCATGCAAGTCCTAAGTCACCATGACCAGCCGCAATTGAATCACGCTGTGGGGCAGGTAAATGTGAAAACGGAGGTGCTGCTTGGGAACAGCATTAGTTTTGTCATAGGGGTGGTGCCTGTGGAGACCATTGGTAGATGGTGTTTCACTAGACGTGGCCTACACCTAAATAGGAAGGGCAAGGGAATACTATTTGAGTTGTTGGCTAGGGCTTTGAGGGAACACACTTCCAATAGTGACAGGGTAGGGACTGTGTCTTTTTTAGATTAATGGCTGCTGGTGAGATATAACTGAGTATAGATCCATAGTTAGAAAAATCACTAATACTGAAGAAATAGAAGAAGCTTTTCAAAAAATAACAGAAAAAGGGGAGGGCAGATCTGGGAAGGCAAAAGTTAGTGCTGAAAATATCACAAAGCCAGTGATAAGAGTGTCACTGGTAAACTGTAGGAGTATAATGAATAAAGTCATGGAATTTGCAAACCTAATTGAGATACATGAAAATCAAGTAGATATAGGGGTGGAGTCCTGGTTAAATGGTTACAGAGTGTACCGCAGAGACAGAGGAGCAACAGGGGGAGGGGTATTCATACTGGTTAGAAACGACTACTACAGTTCACTGGTGTTCAAAAATCATGACTATGAATTACTTGGGGTAGATTTCTGGGGAAATAAAAAAAAGGCCAGGGTGTTGGCTACTTACCGTAGTGGAGAAATGAATGATAAAGATCAGGCTCTTGGGGCGAAATTAAATTCATATTAGAGTTGAGAAGGAGCATAGAATGGTCATTATTGGTGGGGATTTGAACTTACCAGGTGTCAAATGGTTAGGAAATAAGATCAATTACACAAAGGAACAAGGATTTTCAATTACTTAGTACGGGAATGAGGCTTTACACAGGTAGTTGGGCAAAAAACAAAGAGAGAAACATGTTGGATATTTTCCTATTGATTGGGTGTCAAGTAACTGAAGGAATAAGTGATCACAATGCAGTTCTGATGGATAGAAGTGGATTCAGTAAACAAGTGGCCAGAATTGAAGGAGAAAATAGATACAATTATAAAAAGCCACAATTCTTGGAACTGAAAAGATATTTCAGGGTTAATTTTATTAAATGGAAAAATGGCAAAAGTTCAGTGGAGACAAAGTGGGAAGAGTTCAAGTAAATAATAAAAACGGCTGAAGAAATATTTATTCCAAAACAGAGAATAAAGAGAAGTACAAAACCTTCATACTATAACAGGGGGGTAAGGAGGTTAAAGAGATTGGTGAGACGAGAACATAATAGAGTTAAGAAAGTATGTAATTATTGTAGGCCATTTCTTCCACATTTGCTTGTTAAACTAATAATTATTCCTTAATAACTACGCCAATACAACTGTTGTTGGATATTATTTATTTCACGGATGCGTTTTGCCTCTCGTCGAGGTATCTTCAGCGTATAATGTTTCCTGTAATATGTAATATTTTGTACATAATGTTTTTTTTACATATAATGAAATTATTATTATATATAGGGAGCATAATATGACTTATATTTACATATCGGTTTTGAATTATCAAGCAGGACGTCTTGTTTGCATAGATGTAATAAGGTAGTGTTCATGTAATAACTTACATTTATATTTCAGTTTTGAAGTGTGGTTGTTGATCGCCTGTGACCTCAACCAGCATGCTGTTTGCACTATTGTACACAATTACACAGTTTGTACAAAGTTGGGTTATTATGAATCCACTGGAAGTCAACTTTTGTAGGACAGTTTTTGGTGCATGACCTTGTCAAACTTCAGTTTTCGTGTGCGCGATGCTGCCGTTCAGCTGTTTTTCTGGCGGTGCTCTGTCGGAAGTGGCGTGAGCGGAGAGTTTGAATTTTGTAATTTCACTTTTGCATGTGTGTTTTTTTCTTTGTTTTAGCCAAGATGTGTATGTGTGGTGGATGGGGGAGACGCAAAGTGGTGTTAAATTACAGTTGTGGTGAAATTTTGAGTGTTTAATGCTGTTTTGTGTCAGTTTCGATGTTTATTAACTTGAATAAAGTTTGGTTGGTTAAGTTTACATGGTCATTAAGTACGTGTTTTCCTGAGACTATTGATTTTTGGATTTGATAGTTTTCTTGAAGAATTAGAACATTGTGTTTCATGTTGTTTGTTGTTAGGATTTTCATGTCTGTATTTATGTTTGTTGGAAAATGGTCGTTGTCTAAGAGATGTTCGGCAAAAGTTAAATGATTACTATATTTTAATGCTAGCAAATGTTCCTTATATCTTGTCTGGAATTGTCTCCTTGTTTGACCAATGTAAACTTCATCACAAGTCTGACATGTTAATTGGCATATTGTAACGGGTTCTCACGCTATTCGTGTTTGTATAGTTAAAAGTTCGTTGAAGCAATTGAGCAGCTACACTTCCTAACACGATTTTTCTTAAACTTTCTTCCACCACTAATTACTCTTTTAATTACAGGTTCGTTTTGCCGTGCGGTCGCCAGTCTTTCGGCTATGCTAATTGGTTAATTAAAGTCACAGAAGGAAAACACATATGCGAACTAGTTTTCGTAAATTTATTCCTCTGAGACTACACAGTCCACAAGCATGCCACCAGACAATAATACTAATGTTTCTTCGTCACCGAAGATAGCAGATTCAAGTACAGTCAAAACAACTAAATAAGCAGTGAGCACAATTCTCGAAACTAATTAACAAACAATCGCCATAGTCCGATTCTGCAGTAGTTTACTAAACACAGTCTATATTGAATCAGGTCACTCGGAAGAACCTTCATAGTCCAACATATACTTTAGCACACATCCCACAGTGTTCTTTAGTACGGAACACACGCCAAGCGGCCGTACGATGTATTCACGGGATAAACACACTGCCGTAAACCTTCCGCTCCCGCCGGCTGTTCCGTACGTTACCCCTGACAATCACTGACTCCTCGACTCCCCGCGCTCGGCGCTCGCCCACCGCCAAAGACCTTACATACCTCCCAGATTACACTATCCACTCCAAATATAACCGTAACGTTCATGGTTACGTTACACCCCCACCGTTACAATGTGGCAAAAGTCGGCATTGACAAAGCACCGACTTTTGTCATCACAAACCACACTTGTTCACATATACATAGAAACATTTACAAAAAAAAATACAAGATTAAATGTTTACCAAACATAAAGGGAAGTCTGGGTGGCTGCTTGCTTATCCTTAAACTAACATAATTACATACACATTAAGAGTAACACACACAGTCTGAAACTGCATGAAACAAATCATCAAACCTTTCAATGTCCATATGTCCTTGCTTAGATCCATGACATATAACCAAGAAATTACAAATTGAGTTACAATATATTTTGACAACAATTTTTCCTCTCTTTTTTTCTGATGTATGACACATGCACTGAATCGTGCCTTGTTTACTTCGACAGTGCACTGACAGTGTGCCCTGCTCAGGCAGGTGCCTCATTCACTGACTGTTGTACACCAACACTGATCACTCCACACGCGGAAAGACGCAAACTGACATTACGCTGCGCCACACTTACATCATCTTAACACTTTAATGAAAGGGAAAACCGCACTTCTAAGTACATTGTCCAGCCTCGGGGCTAAAATTACTGGGAAACACAAACCAGCAAGAATGCCTTCCGCAACTGTGTATTAATACTACGTGGGTCACCAATCTGTAACCCAACTACCAAAAGTCCTTACCCCACTAACTTATTGACACAGCCTCTTACACATTCTAATTGTGACTGCGATTGATTGTTACAAGAAACTACTGAAAACTTACTTAAATCATGGCAACACTTAAAGCTTGGAGGTGCGGTAGGTGCGACAGTGCTGTGAGGTGGGCCCCTCTATCCGGTGCCTGACACCCCACCGACACTCCCCTCCTCACCAAAATATTTGTAAGGTTTCAGAGAAATGACATTGAAAGTCCCGGCAACTTCTCTCCCATCGGCATATTCTAATTTGTAAGCATTATCCCTCAAACAGGCTTTGACCCTATAGGGACCTTCGTACAAAACTTTAAACTTTCGTATCTCCTTCTTTACCCGTGACGACTTAAAATGCGTTTGCACCAAAACAAGGGCTCCCACCTCATACGTCGTAGCCTTTCCTCTACCGTCATGTCGTCTTTTGTTCCTCTCTGCTGCCTTCCTCCAGGTTCTCCTGAACCGCCCTTACCTTTCCTCGTAATCAACTGGGGGACCTTCGGGGAACTCCACCAGTTGCCTCACTATCCTTTCTGGAGGTACATGGTACATTATCTCCGAGGGAACCAACCAGGTGGAGTCATGAGGTATATTGTTATGAACATCCTCCCACTCGCTTATAGTTAGGGGCCCAACCTTTATGATTGTCACTGCATGTGGTGCGGAACCAACGTTCCTATGTCCCTCATTACCCGCTCACAGGGATTTCCCTGGGGATGATAAAATGATGTTTTTATCACCTCCACCCCTTCTTGCTGTAATCTTCCTGTCCAGTGTTTACTCCTGAATTGGGGTGCATTGTCTGAAAGAACCCTTTCAGCCCTTCCAACCTCTCTGAAATATCCTTCCACCAACTTATTCACCAATACCTTCGCGGTAGCTTTCTTTAATGGATATAACCTGGCATATTTGGAAAACACATCCATAACCACCAGAATTTGCGTGACTCCTGCCCGCGATGCCGGTAGTGGTCCGAACACGTCCACTGCTACTAATTCTCTAGCTTTGCTTGGCAGTATATTCTTCATATCTCCCCTTCTCAAAACATTGTCTGCTTTCACCCTTTGGCAAATATCACAGGCTGACAGTAATCTCGCAACCCTACGAGCCATATTGTTGAAATAACAGCTCTCCCTTAGAACTCGGTAGCATTTACTAGGCCCATAGTGGCCGTAGCTCAGGTGATGTTGTAGAACTAGCTTGTCTACACATGCTTCCGGCACCCAGAGCTTCCAATCAGAGCTACCTTCCGCCTGACGTCTAAACACCACGCCCTTATATACGCAGTAAAAATCCTACACTTCCCTGGTAGTCGTTATCAAGTAATTGGTCCTTTATCATTTTGATCACACTATCATCTTCCTGTAGTTCTCTTATCCTTCTCAGGTATTCCTCTACATCGTTCTCATATTGCACTTGCTTAATAAAATTGAGCTGAAATTCGTCTTGCTCCTCAACTCCATCGCCAGCTTCTTCCAAGCCCACCGGCAACCTAGAGAGACAATCCGCCACTTGGTTCTCTTTCCCTGGAAGATATTTCACCTCAAACTCGAACTCTTGCATGAACAAAGCCCAACGGGCCAACCTCCCGTGTGTCAATCTACAACTCATTAAGAAAGACAGCGCCTTATGGTCCGTGTAGACTATAGTTTTCCTTCCCGTAAAAATGTGTCGGAACTTCTGAAAACTCCACACGATTGCAAGGCACTCTTTCTCCGTAACCGTGTATCGTCTTTCGTGCTTCCCTAACATTCGACTCGCGAACGCGATCGTCCCTATGCTCCACCTTTCACATCTTCTACCACTTCTTGGAATACCTCTGCTCCTAGACCATATGAAGAGCTATCCGCCGACAAACACACATCAAGGTTCCAGTCGGGGTGTGGCAAAGTGATACTCTCTTTCAACACCTGCTTAATCTGCATAAAGTCCCTCTCGCACTCTTCGGTCCATTCCCACGGGGTGCTGATTTTTTCTAACTCACTCAAATGTATACTGTTCATGGCCTGTCCCTTCACAAACTTCCTATAATAACCGCACAACCCGCGGAAGCTCTTGAGCTGAGCCCGGCTCTTGGGTCGAGGAAACTTCACTATCGCTTCCAACTTCGCCTCATCCACTCCTATGCCTCCCGGCGTTATTGTGTGCCCGAGGAAGTTCAGCCTCTCTCTCAGGAAGGCACACTTCTTCTTCCGAAGAGTCATCCCTCCCCTTCTCATTGCCATCAGCACCTCCCTCAACGTCTCTCTGTGATCTGCCAGGGTCGTCGATACTATTACCATATCATCCACATATGTTAATACTTTATCTCGAAGGTTTCTTCCCCAACACATAGTCTAAGGCCCTTATGAAACTGGATACAGCATTATTCAAGCCGAACGGTAACACACAAAAGTGATAGCCACTTTCCTTCAAAGCGGAAGGCCGTATACTTTCTTGATTCCTTATCTAATGGAACTTGCCAATAACTCGAAGTCATATCTAGGGACGTCATGTACTTTACTCCGTGAAATCTCCTTAGTATCTCGTCCACTGGTTGAGGGTGATCCCTTTCCGTTATAAGTATTTGGTTAAGTGCCCTGGCATCTAGAACTAACCTCACGGACTTATCAGCCTTCTGAACAACTAGGAGGGGATTCACGTATTCGCTATTCGATCTTTCTATTACACCTGCATTCTCCATACTGTCTAGTGCCTCTTGCACCTTCGCCCTTTGTGCCACCGGCGTAGGATATGATTTCGCCGCAAAGGTATGCCCCTCTTTTACCTTTAACTTACAACAGTAACCTTGGATGCGCCCCGGAACATCCGAGAACACGTCGGGGAATTCATCGATAATGTCTTGTACTCCCCTTTCATGCTCCGGTAGGTTGTGATTCATTTCCAAGCTCAAGATCTCTTTCCTGTGTCTGACCGATCGGGAATCACCCCACGATATCACCCGGATTCCTGTCGATTTCTCTTCCCTATCAGAAATCCCCTTCTTCAGGTCGGCTTTGACACGTTCTCCTCTAGTAGTAAACGTAAGCGTTCCGTCCTCTAAATCTAGAATCGCTCCTGCCTCTTTAAGCCAATCCATTCCTATGATGAAGTCCACATTGAGCCCAGGTATCACGTATGGCTCTATGTCCACTATATGTCCTGCGATTTCTCCTTCTACTTGCAACACCCACTTGACAGTCTTAGTCTTGTGCCCCGTGGCAGAGGTTATTGTCATTCCATTCACCGGCCACTTACCTATCTTTTGTTCACTTGAAATTCGCTCATACAGACCTTCAGAAAAACACGTGATCACCGCTCCCGAATCCAGTAACGCTTCCACCACTCTCCCTTCAAACTTAACCATCACCCGTGGAGAGAAGGACTCCCGGCGTTCCAACGTATTCCCTTCCTGCAACAACAACTCTCGTAAGTCTTCGCTATACTCATATGAGTCTGGAGCAACCAACTGTTGCGCCCCGCTCGACATTTCCCTGTAAACTTCTTCCTGGAGATTCATCAATTTGCAATCAACTTTCGGCTCGACAAACAGCCATGCCACCTCATCACTTCCCTCTCCCCTTAGTCTATCCTCTTCTCTCTCCTTATCATATTCCCTACACTCATTCATTCCTTCGTCCTTCCAATTCCACCTTATCTCCTTCCAGCTTGACCACTCATCTGACGATTCTTCGTCTCTTAGTTCTTCCCCTTCTTGATCGTTTGTATATGGCATTAAGGAACTGCCTGGGTAAACACCCTTTCTTTTACCATTCTCAGGTAATGCTAATATGTACCTCGACTCTTCTTCACCCTCTACTCGAAAAGGTCCTTCATATGAAAATTGGTATATTCCAATATCTCCCTTTACCCCATACCGTTCGGAATTCGTTTCCAATATAACCAGGTCACCTGGCCGATATGAATTCTGGCCCACGTTTCCATTATCTTCTCTCTCCGATCTACAGAATTGCCTATTAATAATTTCTTCTTCCTCGGGCAACCAAGAACCCTCCAACGTCTCAGTTACGACCCCCGGTTCTTCTTTTGGTAGCCTCGTATCGTCTCCTGTCCCCGCCGAGGCTGTAGCAGTGACAGACACTAGTTTAACTGTGGCTCACTCTCCACAACGGTCACCTGCACCTGATTTACAGACTCTTCTCGGGACCGATCATCTCCAGTTGGTCCTTGATATCCACCTCTAAATCCTCCTCCCCCTGTTCCACGACCACGTCCAAATCCTCCTCTCTGCCCGCGGTTATTGTAGCCGCCTCGATTCCTGTTATCAAAATGATTGTAGCTCTCCTGCTGCTGATGTGAACTACTTCTATCGCCTTCCGATTGCGATTTCTCCGTGTAATGTGTGGGTGTCCTCACCCCATATTCTTTTGCTCTTATACTTTTCTCTTGTTCGTCCAGCCGACCCAACATCTTTACCGCCTCGTCAATGGTACATATATTGTGACTGACAAATACAAGCTGTGTCGACTCGGGCAAACGCGCACTAATCATCCGCACATATTCCCCTTCACTAAATGGTGAACTTAAATGTTTACAAGAATTAACACACTTCAAGAAAAAATTTTGCTGAGTGCCCCCACCCGGCGAGTATGGTTTTCCCATCATTAAATTCCGCCGAACAGCAATTTGCCGGTCGATGGACCAGAAATGTTCCAAAAAAGCTGACTTAAACTCCTCAAACGTCTCGCAATTATCTGCAGCCCGTTCTCCCCACATTCGGGCATTCCCCTTGATATGTTTACTGAACATTTCTATCTTCTTTCTTTCTACGGCCCTACAGAACGGCCCAAAATTTTCAAACTTCTTCACAAAATCAACTGGGTGTATCCCCCCATTATCACAAAAGTCCTCCCAGTCTACTTTCTCTTCTACCATGCACGCAGTGAGCGCATTCACATTTGGCAAGATTTGACATTTGACAACCTCTTCTCGCACAACTTGTGGAACCCGTAACTTTAGACTTTTTTCAATTTGCTTCTCTTGTAACTGTAACTTTTCATTCACCCACACTGCAGTAGACGCCTTAACCTTTTCCACCTGACACGACAATTTCTCTACGCCGACTGTTAAATGGTCAACTTCTTCTTTTACTACCGTGTATTTTTCGGTTAGGGTTTTTCCTAAAGTCTCCACCTTCGACAGTCTTTCATCATGGTTATCTTCTATAAGCTCGACTGTTTTCTTTAGGGATTCCATATTTTGGTGCAAAACCCTAGTTACTTGTTCGCAGTCTGAACGATACTGAGTCAATTTACAAGATATTTCAGCAGTTTGTTGTGCACAAAGTTCCCTATATTGTGTCAATTCTTCCCTAAACTGCCCTAGTCGCGATTCAAAAGCATCCCAAAGACATTCGATACTCTCCTTATTTTCATTTAATTTAGATTCAAGCAAAATACTATTTTCATTTAATTTGGATTCAAGTGAAATACTATTTTCATTTAATTTGGATTCAAGTGAAATACTATTTTCATTTAATTTGGATTCAAGTGAAATCTTGTTTTCATTGAATTTAGCTTCCAGAAAGGACTGAATTGACATGACAAATTGTCCCTGGAAAGCACAAAACATTTCCGACATGGACGCCTCATTACTTTCCCTAACCACTTCTCTTGACTTGTCAACTTCTGATTCACTAGCAAAACTCGTCATCGACTGTAAATGATTAGACACAGTAAGGGAGGAATGATTAATGCCTACACTGGGTGCGTCACCAAGGGACTCACCTCCCAGCACCATCTCTCCATTCACACCACCCTCTACCTCAGATGCCATATTACGAAATTATTTCACACAATAAATTCAATCTTCCGTTGTAGAAAAGACAAGAAGTAACCAACGCCGTCAATCCAGCAAACAGAATACACCAGTATACATTAGCACAAAAAAAGGTAAAATTCTGTTTCCAAATCTCTTAACTACCAAACAAGATATACACCATGTCATAAAATACACTTTCAATTGAATACATACACTACTATCAATGACCAAAAAAATTACGGAAACTCTAATATTTTTTTTTTTTTGAAAAATGATTTGCTAGGCAAATCTACCACAGTTGTCCGGCATTTCAACTTTAATAAGTTAACGAAAGAAAAGGTGAAAAAAAACCTCTGTTACTCAATATGCAAAAATAATAATAATTAATTTTTTTCTTAAAAAAAAATCGCGAATTATTCGTGCCGGTTTGTGCTTTTACAAAGACTGAAAAATAAATCTTGCACTTCTTTGGAAAATCAACAAAAAAATCTACAAATTAATTCGTTAACAGAAACTGACATAACTTGCCCCACATCAGAATAACATTAAGCTTGCATGCATAAAATTTGCAATCCGCATAGTCAGTAGCTCATTTGAAGATTCATTAATGCAAAACAAATAATTACTACCGCGGAAATGTGATTCCAATCGAAACAGTATATTTTTTATTTTTTATTTTAATGTCAGTTTGTGTCTTCCTTTAATTAAAAAAATTGTTCGCACTTCCCTTTCGAAGAATCTCAGTTGCTGACCGCGCTGCCGTCGACCGCTATGACGCCGCGCCGCTTCTGCGTGCCCGCGTTGTTCCGCTGTCGCGTTGTTGCTCGGGCAAGGCTTCCCGTCAGACTGCGTTGATCGGTTCCGATCGTGAAAGCTCGGGTCCTCTCGTTTATTACATTGTTGTGCACTCGCCGCCTCGAAGTAGCCGTACCATCGCCGATTGTTGTCTTCCCGCTCTACTCACTGCTTATTATTTCCAGCACTTTTTTATATTAATCACTGTCCGTCCTTAACAATTTTAACTGCAACTTGTCCTGTCACGTTGAGCCATGTAACGGGTTCTCACGCTATTCGTGTTTGTATAGTTAAAAGTTCGTTGAAGCAATTGAGCAGCTACACTTCCTAACACGATTTTTCTTAAACTTTCTTCCACCACTAATTACTCTTTTAATTACAGGTTCGTTTTGCCGTGCGGTCGCCAGTCTTTCGGCTATGCTAATTGGTTAATTAAAGTCACAGAAGGAAAACACATATGCGAACTAGTTTTCGTAAATTTATTCCTCTGAGACTACACAGTCCACAAGCATGCCACCAGACAATAATACTAATGTTTCTTCGTCACCGAAGATAGCAGATTCAAGTACAGTCAAAACAACTAAATAAGCAGTGAGCACAATTCTCGAAACTAATTAACAAACAATCGCCATAGTCCGATTCTGCAGTAGTTTACTAAACACAGTCTATATTGAATCAGGTCACTCGGAAGAACCTTCATAGTCCAACATATACTTTAGCACACATCCCACAGTGTTCTTTAGTACGGAACACACGCCAAGCGGCCGTACGATGTATTCACGGGATAAACACACTGCCGTAAACCTTCCGCTCCCGCCGGCTGTTCCGTACGTTACCCCTGACAATCACTGACTCCTCGACTCCCCGCGCTCGGCGCTCGCCCACCGCCAAAGACCTTACATACCTCCCAGATTACACTATCCACTCCAAATATAACCGTAACGTTCATGGTTACGTTACAATATGCCAGAGTTCTGAATTTACTTGTTTGTGCTTGAGTTCTGATTTGTTTTTGTATTGAGTTGTCTGTTTTGAGAGCAATGTTTATCCCTTGTCTTTTTAAATATATTTGTTACCCTGTGTGTATTCTTGTTTGGGTATGTCACGGTATACCACTTCTTTCCATTGTGTTCTATGTTGTTGGATGTGTGTATGATTTGAGATGTTATTGTTGTTGAGGTATTTGTGCTTTGGTTGTTGAATTTGTTTGGTGTGGTGGTGTTGTTCTTTGTTATAACTTTTTCCAACTTATTTATTATCTTTCTATTTAATGCATCAACCATGTGTGTTTTGTATCCATTGTTCTTGGCTATTTCTTTTATGGTACTGAGTTCTTTTTGATAATTCTGTTCTGTTAAAGGGATTCTGTTTATTCTGTTCAGCATGTGTCTTATTGCAATCTGCTTGTAGTTGTGTGGATGGTTCGATGAGGAGTGTATTATTTGGTCTGTTGCTGTGGGTTTTCTGTATATCTGGAATGTGTGTTTCTTTTGGTTTTTTGCTATGGTTAGGTTCAGAAAATTTAATTGGACATTGTTTCTGTTTCTAGTATGAATGTTATGTTTCTGTGTAGTATCTTTATATCTTGGTGTAATTCATTTATGCGTTCTAATGGTTCGTTTATGAGACACACAATATCATCACGTAACGAAACCAATATATTACCTGAAAATCCGAATCCTACCTCATTACACCTATGCAAACAAGACGTCATGCTTGATAATTCAAAACCGATATATAAGTTTCAGTCATATTATGCTTCCTATATATAAGAATAATTTCGTTATATGTAAAAAAAACATTATGTTCAAAATATTAAATATTAAAGAAAACAGTGTACGCTGAAGATACCTCGACGAGAGGCGAAGAGCAACCGTGAAATAAATAATATCCAACAATAGTTGTACTGACGTAGTTATTAAAGAATTATGGGTTAAGAAAGAGCAAAGCAGTAGGGAAGTCATGAAACAACTAACCAAGGAATAAATAATGTCAAAGAAACTGGCTAAGGATGAGTTTATGAAGAATATTATTGGTGCAGAGGGATCTGTGACTGATGCATCTAGAAATTTCTATGGCTCTATCAGGAAACTGAGGGAAGAGAGGGTATTGTGACAATTAAAGATAAGGATGGAGAAGAAGTAACTGAGGATTTTAAAAAGGCAGAATTATTAAGTAACTGGTTTAGTCAGACCATTAGGGACAATAATTCAGGCGTAGTATCAGAAAACGAGCTTATCCGCACAGTTGGAGGTGAGCAGATTAGAAAATTAAATATGAAAACGTCATAAAGGAACTAAGGAAACTAAAAAATTGTAAAGGGGCCGGTGTTGATAATATTACTACAGATGTCTTAAAGATAGTAGAATGGGACATTGTACCTTACCTTGAAACATTATTTAAATTGAGTCTGGATACTTGTTGTTTACCAGATGACTGGAAAATTGCGATAGTAGTACCGGTCCATAAAGGAGGGGTGACAAACAGGGCCGAAAACTATAAGCCAATCAGCTTGACATCAGTGTTAGGTAAATTAATGGAGAGATTAATATGCAACCATACTAGAAATGTCTTGGAGGAACGTAAGTGGTTTTCAAGTCGGTAACATGGCTTTAGATAAGGATATCCATGCGAATCTCAGATAGTAATGTATTTGTACCATTGTTATTCGTTATTCTAATGAATGATTGTGTTAATGATTTACTGTCAGAAGTTAGATTGTGTGCAGATGACATAATGTTATATATAAGGATCAAATCAATAGAAGACTGTAAACAACTGCATGATTATCTAGATGGGATAACTAGCTGGGTGAGTAAACATGGGATGAAGATGAATGTAAAGAAGAGTCAGTTTCTTATGTACACAGATAAAAAGCTAAAGGTTGATTACGATTATAAAGTGGCAAAGGAGCTACTTATTGAAGACTCCAAATGTAAATACCTTGTCATAACATTTGATAGCAAACTTAACTGGGCAGGACACATTGGACAGGTAATAATTATAGGGTTCAAAATCCTTCACCTGTTGGAAAGAGTGATGAGGGAATGCACTAGAGAAGTAAGGGAGTTGGGATACAAAACTTTGGTCAGACCACTGCTGGAATATGGTGCTGTAGTTTGGGACCCAAATTTTGGGTATCAAATACAGGAGTTGGAGGGGGTTCAGAGCAGAACACAGTCGGTAACTAATATGATAAAGGAGCTGGGGAGGGACTCATTGGAAGATAGAAGGAGGGTGAAGAGAGTCATAGGAGTGAACATGGCCTATACTGGTGATGAAACGTGGAAATATATTGGTGGGAAAATTAAGAGAGGTGCTTGGAATGGTAAGGTTGACCATGACCACAAGCTAGCACTTGATTTCAGGAATAAGGGTGTGTGAAAATTTTCTCTCGCAGGAAAGGATGTAAGGAACTGGAATAAATCGCCAAGAGAAGAGATGAATAATTTACCGGAATCACTGAAGGAATTTAAAGTAAAAATTAGTAGAGGGCAAAAGTAGGTTGGAAGGAGAAAGAGGGCTGTGTAGGGAGATTGCCACCGGAGCCAGTGCTGCATGGCAACTTTATCAATTATTATTATAAAGGAACAGAATAATAATAATAGTAATAATTGTATTACATAGCTGATGACGAAAGAATAACCATTAGTACATTGTGATTGATATTCCCGTGGTGGTAAATGTATAATTAATGAACAGTCTTCCACTGAACTTCTGAAAATCAGCACAAATAACTAGAAAATATGTATGTTGCATATAGAGGTGGTTGTTTTTAGGATCTTTGGTTTATCCGACATTAAATTCAAACGCGGATTTAATAACTTCAGTGCTTATTTCTGTCGCACAGCTGAAGCATTTCGTTTTACTTCTCTCAAGAAAGACCGAAAAACCGAAATCGGGTGAGCAATCAAATTGTGCCCTGCAGAATAGAAGTAGAACTAATCCGTTTGTCCTCCAAAAACTGAAAATAGAAGAATATGTAGTATGAACAGATTTGAACTAAAACTGCAATGCGTACCTGTTAACCGCGTGAGATTTCAGAGTGGGTCTTCCTTCCCGTTGACGTGTTCGTTTGTTCTGTCTGCCGGAAGTGGGAGCCGCCATTGCTCCGCCCTCATACATAATGCATGCCAGCACTGACGCTACAATATTTTTTGCTATTCAGAAATAACAACGGACGCTCGTAAATAAGATGGATGACCTGGACTGCAGAGAGGCGAGGCGGTCACTCGGAGCGGTAGCGTGCGGCCTGGTGGAGGAATGACAGTGTCCCCTCAGGCTGATACTGGAATATCACATTCACCTAACTAGTTTTGTGAGGGGTCCCTTCGCTGGTTAAGGAGAAATTCCTACCACATGAATCCTCCATATGTTACAGCTTTCTTTACCCCTCGAGTGGGAGAGAATCAAATGTGTAGATCTGTAGTTGAATAACATTAACTGTTAATATAAAGGAAACAGCGCCTTAAATTAAAATGTCAATCTCGTGAGCTTCGCAAACCGATCCTTCCACATGATGCGTACTATGCATGGTCGCACTATCTTTGGTACACGTTTTTCGTGATTAGTAATCGTGTACTGCCGTGTCTTCTTCCCTTCCAAATAAGCAACAAGAGATGAAAACTTCTTCTGCCAATACAGTTCGAACCAGCTAATAAAATAATAATTCCGTCTGGTCGTAACGACCTGGTGACGGGGTTTCTATTGGCTGCGTATTCCGCCCCTGTCGTAGCCACCTTAACCTAGCCCGGAAATCCTACCGGTTACACGAGGCCTACAGTTTAACGTGGATTATGAACCACGGAAGCGTTCTGACGTACTTCACATTACACAGCAAGGTGTGCCAGAGGTGAAGGTCAGCTTACGCACGTATACCACCAGACACCGCGATAGACTACTTGGCGGATTATAAAAAAGGTACATGATTTGAACTTTTGTCAATAGAAAGGTATAAACTAAATACAACGCTGGACACGGTGTTAGAATTTTAAGAATGATGGTCCAGTTCCTCATAGACGTTTACTGACAGTTGCGCAAAAGCAGGCGAAAGATATTCTGTAGTCAATCCAGGTGCGAACGTTCGTCGCTTAACACTTTTACACAAATCGCTACAGAGTAGCATTTTTATGCAAAAACTGCGCTGACCACACCTGGTAGCTGTCATTCCAATACATTACCCATTCTCTAAACCATAGGTTCTCGATCTTTTTTGGCCTACCGCTCCCTTTACGAAAGAAAATTACTCACCGACCAATTTCAGAAAAAAACACCGACGCCCCCTCTCACAATCAATAATGTAGCCTATACTACTCAAACTGTTTTGGGTCGTAACCCACTTTTTAAACACTGATTTGATGGTACCCCTCTTGGGTGAAATGGTACTTTATCATATATTTAAAAAAGAAAATATTTTTTTTTAAATTATGGTGATTTAAATAAAAGACATAAATTAAATTTCTGCATTGTTCATAATTTGATTAACAAAAATATACGATTTTTTTATTAGTTATGGGAATCAACTCGTTGTAATGACTCTGATTTTTCAATATTTGTTGCATTATATGTCATCTTAAATCGGCGTGTTCCACTAACGACAATCTGTTTCATTTCATTGCAAATAAATTGCTGACTGCGATAAATCAGTTCCGTTGCATGTGATCAGGCTTGTTTCCACTAAGAATAAATCGGACGTATTACAGTTTTTAATAATTAATCATACTAAGGAGATAACAAAAAAAATTATTTATTATAAAAGATAAAGATTATTATTATTATTTTTAGAAAATAAATTCTGAAAAATCAGGCTTTCAGTCACGTGAGCGCAAGCGCCAGAAAGCATTACATCACACCACTCGAAACGTCATAGTTGTTGACATTTTCGTGGATCAGGTTACTTGGTAAATTATTCGTTTGTTGCAACTTTTGTCACGTTAATACAGTTATTCTCAGTTATATGCTGAAATACAAGTAAGTGTAATTCGCTACGGAACCAGGATTTAGCAAACAAACAGTAGCAATTTGCCCAAACTGACGCCGTCAACAGTTGGCAGATTATACGCGTTAAGCATCGACTTTTGCTCATCGAAATTCTGCAGTGTTAAAACTTACAGTATACACAAGTGTCAAATATACTCGTACATTATAAGCTTAAATTGCATTATTTCATTTTCGTAAACAATAACCTATTGCTTAGACATACGTTTTGTAAATAAATTGAGACTGGTTTTGAGGTTACATTTGCGAAGTACAGGGCGTTCGCCGGAAAACGCTACCCTCCCAGTCTGTTGCCGTCGGTAACTTGCTCGGTCAGTCCCGCCAGCAGTTTCCGCCACACGACACCGTGAATCACCGCACTGTTTAACACCTCCGCTGCCCCAACAGTGCAGTGCAGTGACCTTTACATTGTTAAGAACGGTTTCTTTGCATTGTAGATAGTTTGTGACTTCAGTCTCTTATTAATCAGTGTTGTGAATAAACGTTTCTTTGCGGTTTGGCTGGTTTGGGGATTCATACTCTTATTAATCTGTACCGTGTTTGAGTGTGAGTAAAATTATGGTACGTTACAGTTTGCAACAAAGAATATTTCTCTACGATACATATGTGAAGAAGAAGTCGTTTAAAAAGTGTCGCAGTAAATTTCGTCGCGAATTTCCTGGCGCTTTACTGCCAGCTAAATCAACAATTCTGCGTCTGGTTAAAAAAGTAAGAGAAACGGGTTCATTTTTTAACAAAAAGAGACTGTCGGTCAACCGTATTCTCACAGAGGAGAAAATTGACGATATCGCTTTTCGACTAGAACAGTCACCCAAAAAATCATTAAGTCAGTTAGGGCAGCGTGTGTCTCGAAATATGTTCAGAAGATGTGAAATGTGCATTACACAAGAGGGTCAACACTTCCAGCATCTTTTATAAGGTAAGCTAATGAATTACGTCACATTTAAATGCTTAGCACACAAGTTTATGAAGCGTAATTATTATGAAATAGTCCGCGGCCGACGGTCGAACAATGCCGGAAACTGACATTGTTTCTTCCTTGTAGCGCTAACAGTGGGTTTCCCGGCGAACGCCCTGTACAAGCAAGTGCTAAACAGCTAAACTTAATTTCAGGTCCTCAAGAACTTCTTATGGAAATGATAAATGTTTTTTGATATATCGCTTGGATCGCGAGATATCTTGAACGAAAGGTGGTGTGGTACTATCTTTGGCGTGAATAATGTCATCGGATATAGTTGTTCGGTACTATTATTTCTGTGCCGTATCGTAACTTTTCTGTTGTATAAGGTATGTTTATTTTTGCTTTCATATACACCTTTCTAGAAAATTATATCCTCAAAAACATGTGTGACAAATTTTAAGACTATGCCAATGTCTAGTCGGCTCTAAGCTTCATATAAGCCTAGCAACATCACCAGTCAGTTAAGATATCTCGAGAACTAAGAGAGATATTAAAAAATTATATTCTTTATTTTCGATTTGTTTCATGGAGCTGCATAAGAATCTATCATTGGATTGTGGTACCACAGTAATGATAGTGCTGCAAGAGTGTGTTTATTATATTAAACGTTACATTAAAGAAAGATTTTAAATCATAAAACCAAAACAACCTCAACTCATACCTTATTATGTTATCGGTACATGAATAGTAGTGGTTCAGCAAAATTCATCAGTTTTGCTTTAGATTAGAAATATACTGTGCACAAAAATTTAAATCAAAATGATCTTCACAAAAATAGATTCTTGAATCTGCAGATAAATTATGAACATCATACCTCCTTGCAAATTTTAACCACTTTTCCCGTATCTGTTCATTGTTTGGGACATATATAAATAACTTGTTTAGCGTTTTTATTGTTGTGCTTTTACAATGTGCCACTACATAGTATATACTTATAACACGAGGAATTCATTTTTAATTAAAGAACACTAACACCTGTCATATACATACACGACTGTTTTGTTTTGTTTCGGTTGGCGTGAGGTCATTCAAGACGCCATGACTGTCTTGAGCGTTTTCGACGTAAATTTAAATTCATAATGTAAATGTTCTATTTTTTTGAAAAATAATAAGTTTTTTGAGTAAAATAGATAATAAGGTAAAGTATTATCCTAATTTTCAAATTTAGTCAACTAGCCAATCAAAAACATCTTTGACCCAGACCTCAAAACCGTATATGGTACTGGAAAGCAGGGAATGGCTATTGGACTTCATCGTCCCCTAAATTTTCCTTGGACAAGGAAAGTTCGCTACGAATTTTCAAAGCCCACCGCCCCCGGTGGGACCTACTGTTCTAAACCGATGCTCTATGTCTATGAGATTATTGCCAAAATCTTAGCGGCATGAGTTACAGCACTGGTGCTGAGCGACTCGTCTTCATCGAAGCAATTTGAGCGGTGGAGTAACGAACCTAACAGGACTGTTCATAAAACTCTGCCGGGATTTATTTATTAACAAAAGTTAAGTGGAATTGATTAAAATCGACTGGAATCCCTCCATAATGCCCAAATGCAGCAACTTACTAGATTATTGTTGACAGAGTGTTTTAGGAGTTAACTGGTTACCTCATCTAGGCTTCAGTTTGAGAAAGTCATTTCTCGGAAATTACCATGTCCAGCGCTTGTGGTTTTAGCGGATACTTGTCCAGTGCTACACTGCGAAATAATGCTTCCATTATCGGCAACATTATTTGTTGGTGGCGATTTTCAAATGTTTCAAGTTGGGAAATATACGATTTTTTTAAATTATTAAACGTAGCTTTGCGTACTGCTCACTTCTTCTGTGGCCAAGTCTAAGATATATTGTCAATTTAGAAATATTCTTGTAGACTTAATTTATGAATTAACTAGATCTTCGAACTACTACAGACTGTGGTCTAATTGAAGGGCTTCTCAATTCAAAACTGTCGCATTCGAGTAGCGTATATCGCTGAAGCCTGCTGAGTGACCAGGGCATCGGCTGCGACATGGTGCAGCCCAGCCCGCCGAGCCAGCCGTCACCTGTGGCAGCGACCAGCTCACGGTGGCGGTGACGCTGCTCACGCAGCTAATCACCGCCCTGATGCCACGTCGTGATCAAGAATAACAACAGACAATACTAACAACTGACGACTTAGACAAAAAGACATTACAAAAAAAGCAAATCAGACAGCAGTCATAGGGTTTTCCCTGGTACTTGTGACGGTTCTAGGGTTTTACAGAGTGTATTCTAAGACATTTGTCTGAGTTTTATTATAAAAATTATGAATTGCGAGCGTGGTGTAATATTAGGATCCACGCGTAGCTACAGGTTTTGCGACACAATCCTGGCGTCTTGGTAAGTGTTGCATCAAGAACCAGCGTCAGTATAAAAAGGACGAGACGCCACCGAGCGGGGCTTTTTCGTCACCAGTCTTCATCGCAGTCGGACCTTCGGTCCAGAGCAGAGTTTACATTTGTGTGGCAGTGGGTGACTTCTAGGTGTTTGCGGTAACCGTCTGAGTTGGTCTTTTGTCTTTGTTCGGGGAGTAAGTGAGTCGTCTGGTATTTTATTTTTGTTATTCATCGAAAGTGAATCACTCAAATTAGCTCTTGCTAGTTTCGACGAAAAAAAACTAAGTTTACATAAAGTGTGTCAGGTTAGGGAAGCAATAATAATACCAGCGAAATTTCTTATTAGTCGACACTCAGCGGTTGCGCAATTTTAAATTTGCAACGTCTATTCCACTGTTTTAAATTCCGTTCCAGTTTAGAAGTTGTATATCAGCCATCAAGTATTGATTTTATAATTTATAATTGTGCAACAAGTGTGCAAGAAATTGATAGGAACTTTAGAAATTTGAAATCGTAAATTTCCAATGTTGTGCAATTTGTGTGATGTTCAAAGAAATGGTTAGGGATTGTTAGCGGAAAGTATTAAGAAATTCAAGGGATTATTTGCGGTCGTAGCAGAACTGTCTTCTGATTTTTTTGGAGAAGAAGAAATTATTTACCTGGTGAAAAATCTGTTGTGTAAGGAATCTACTGATAGAAATTTAAATTATATACCGGTCGGTGGGTCTAACAAAATTTAAGGAAAGCTGTGCATTAAAGACTTGAAAGAAAATCATTTAATCTATGATTTAGTAGTTTTGAGATACCCTTCTAACCTTTTATATATTTCAGAGAAGGTTTGAAGTGACCACCGCCGAAGAGAAAGAACATTGTATGTTGTTAATTACTTGATGCTTTCCAGGTGGCACAAGTAAACGCCACGAGAACAAGAAACTTTATTTTTTGGGTAACTGCACAGACCATAAAGTGAGTGATTGTTACATTATATTTTAACAACATATAACTTGCGGGTTCTTTCAGATGGCGACTCTTGCCAGGATTGTTTAACAATATATGTAACTAATTATTTACATTGAGTTTTAGAATCCAGTGATCGAACTACACAACAGAATATTTTAAGATTCTGCAGTAAGAATTCTTACGACGCGAAACGCTCCAGCTGTGTTTCGGGTTCACCGACCTGGAGAGGTGGCAGAAAAAATTGGGCGGATGTCCCTGGAGGGTGTGAACTAAACACCAGGGGGTCTGTGACCTTCTTCCACACGCCAAGGAATTTCAAAACAAACAAATAAGCAGGTTCTGTATTTGTGCTACGAAAGTAAAACTGGGAAAATATGCAGGTAATAGTGCTTCTAAAACAAAAATAAAATATTGAAGAGGACTCTAAAGGTACGTTTAAAAAATCAGTGCCGCCTCGTGGCGGGGAAAAGTGCTTTTTTTGGGGGAAATTAATTTGTGTATTGTTTTTGTTTGTTTGCTACCTAAAATATAATTCATGATGGAAGGTTTGAGTATGCAAGAGATGTTCGAGAAATTGTTGGAAAGTCAAGCAAATTTGAGTCAAGATTTGAGTCAAAAGATTGACAGTCAGGCAGAAGCCACCGTAAATTTGAGTAAAAAGATAGATAATCAAGGCGGGGAGTTGAAAGGAAAAATTGAACAGAGTCAAATTGACCGTGAGAACAGGTTTGAAGAATTGAAATTAAATTTTGGGGAATTCCGGTCAGAACAGGGTGAATGGAAAGCAGATATTGGACAGAAGCTTTCTGAATTTGAAGACGATTTTTGTGGTAAATTTGAGGAATTAAAAAATAGTCAAACTATATCTCTGGTGAAGGCTACGGAAAATTTTGAAACTAAACTCAGGGACCATGTTGAAAGGATAGAGAACAACCAAACAAGGTTAGTTTCTAGTTTGGATACTAAGATCGGGGCAATTATGATAGAAGTGGAGGATGTTTTGGAAAAGAAATTGGGAGTTACTAAATCAGAGTTACAAGATGAAATTCAAGAAAGGATTTTGGAGGTAAAAGAAAGTTATAATAACGATAATGAGAGTCTTACCCAACAGATTGATGAGTGTAAACAAGGGATGCAAGAAATAAGGCAGGATTTGACTTCTGTAGGAACTAATCATAATCATATGGGACAGGAAATTGAAAAGCTAAAGGAGAATTTGGCACTTACAAGGAAAACGGTAACTGAGGATATTAAGATTCTAAATAAAGAGTATAAGGAATTGGGGAAAGATTTGGTACAGACTGCCATTAATATTAACCAAGTAAGTGATGATTTGGCTGATGTAAGGAGGAAAATAACGAATCCTGTTGAAACAGATAAGAGAATTGAAACAGAGGCACAGTACTCTGAAAGTGAATCAGAAGGGGTTAGAGTTGATGTAGTCTCTGATAAGAACATTGGAGCTGAAATACATGTTGTTGCAGTAGAGTCAAGAGTAACTTCTGTAACTGAAATAGTTGAAGGTAGTGTCGTTCTTGGTCAGAATACTGAAAAGACTACTGAAGCACTATCAGGGATAAATTCTGAAATTGAAAGGGAGATTTCTGACGAGGAGAGTGTTGAAAAGATTACCGGGATAGATTCAGAGTCAAATTTTGAAATTGTAGGGGATAATATAAATTCAAGTCAGTTCAATTCACCAGCCAGTAGTGAAGGGAATAGACAGAACTTGAAACTTGTTTTCAGGGGGTTGAATACATGTAAATTAATGATGGGGAAAGGGACAAAGTGTACACCTAATCAGATGTATTTTGATCGGGGTTTTGCTAGATTAGGAGAGGACGGACCGATTTTTTGTTGCTCGTATTGTGACGGAGGAAGCGAGAAGGTACAGCGGGTGAAATCGATTGTTGACGGAAGTCGACCAGTCGGCCGCTGCGTCAATTGCTCCGCGGAGGAAATGTCCCGCGTAGTATTTGAAATGGGATTTGAGTATTTAAATTCATTTGGTTTTGAAACAATGAAATATTGTAAGGGTTTAGATGACTGTAAAAATGTCATGCTGAATATACGAGCTTTGCAGCTGAATGCCTCAGAACATCACAGTTCATTGTGTGACCACTTGGAGGTCACAATCATTGTAAAGCTTTCTGCATTTCGGGTAAAGGTGAAATGGAAAGCCACAGATATGTCTATCTGTTATTCCAAAATCTTTCATCTTGGTTTAGCATGATGATTACCGGGAATTGGTTTATAATTCTACCAGTTCCCCAATGAAAGTTAGTAATGTTCTTTACGAAAAAAATGTATAGCATATTTTTTTTAAATTATCAATAAGAATTGTCGATTTGTAGGTGAATGTGAGAGATAATTGGTTATTATAGGATTGATTGAGGACACTTGTAATCGTTTGAAGATCTTGTTTGCAGATGTCAAACGCTAAGGTTTTCAGATGATCCTCAGAGACATAAATAGAAACATGTTTCTGGAAGTGTGGACGTCGTGATGAATGGATGAGTTAAAAAATAGGATGTAATTAGGATTTTTTTTTGGTAAAAAAGAGAATTCCCTATGACGTCGAATGACTGATGATTTTGAATTTTCCAACAAAAATGTAATTTGAAATTGTGATAGGATATTGTAATGGTTTTAGATTACTTCTCATTTGACCAAATGGTATGGTCAGTGAAATATTTTCAGTTCAGGGGATATGTATCCCAAAATTATTATGAATTATTTGGTTCTTTTCATTAATAAAGTATTGAGAAGAAGGCTGAAAGATTTATTTTGTCTATAAATAATTAAAATTCTTGAAAGCATAAATTAATAATACTTTGTAGCATATTTAGGTGATACCTATGGTATTTGAATATTTTCAAGCGGTAGTAAGTCTTGAAATACTATGTACCGTTAATGTAAAAATTTAAAATGTTTGGAAGGTTATTTAAACGCATAACCTGATATCATTGTTTCATAAACGCTTAGCAACATTGTTTGAGCATGCGTTTTAGGTTTATTGAGGGTCTGCGAACCCAAATTTAAATTTTGAATTTTTTGGTAAGTGATGGTATTATTACCAGAATTTCTTGAAATTATCAGTAAATTGAAAAGATACATTTATACATTAAGATTATTTATGTAAGACCACCACCGAATTTTTTTTTTCAGAATAGTGAAAAAAAAATTTTTTTTAAAATTTTTTCTAAACTTAATTTTTAACTAACTCACCAAGGTCAATTTAGTAAAAAATTGGAGGGGGCTGTGACGGTTCTAGGGTTTTACAGAGTGTATTCTAAGACATTTGTCTGAGTTTTATTATAAAAATTATGAATTGCGAGCGTGGTGTAATATTAGGATCCACGCGTAGCTACAGGTTTTGCGACACAATCCTGGCGTCTTGGTAAGTGTTGCATCAAGAACCAGCGTCAGTATAAAAAAAGACGAGACGCCACCGAGCGGGGCTTTTTCGTCACCAGTCTTCATCGCAGTCGGACCTTCGGTCCAGAGCAGAGTTTACATTTGTGTGGCAGTGGGTGACTTCTAGGTGTTTGCGGTAACCGTCTGAGTTGGTCTTTTGTCTTTGTTCGGGGAGTAAGTGAGTCGTCTGGTATTTTATTTTTGTTATTCATCGAAAGTGAGGATTTTAGTATAATCACTCAAATTAGCTCTTTTTCGACGAAACTAGCAAAAACTAAGTTTACATAAAGTGTGTCAGGTTAGGGAAGCAATAATAATACCAGCGAAATTTCTTATTAGTCGACACTCAGCGGTTGCGCAATTGTTTAAATTTGCAACGTCTATTCCACTGTTTTAAATTCCGTTCCAGTTTAGAAGTTGTATATCAGCCATCAAGTATTGATTTTATAATTTATAATTGTGCAACAAGTGTGCAAGAAATTGATAGGAACTTTAGAAATTTGAAATCGTAAATTTCCAATGTTGTGCAATTTGTGTGATGTTCAAAGAAATGGTTAGGGATTGTTAGTGGAAAGTATTAAGAAATTCAAGGGATTATTTGCGGTCGTAGCAGAACTGTCTTCTGATTTTTTTGGAGAAGAAGAAATTATTTACCTGGTGAAAAATCTGTTGTGTAAGGAATCTTCTGATAGAAATTTAAATAATATACCGGTCGGTGAGTCTAACAAAATTTAAGGAAAGCTGTGCATTAAAGACTTGAAAGAAAATCATTTAATCTATGATTTAGTAGTTTTGAGATACCCTTCTAACCTTTTATATATTTCAGAGAAGGTTTGAAGTGACCACCGCCGAAGAGAAAGAACATTGTATGTTGTTAATTACTTGATGCTTTCCAGGTAGGCACAAGTAAACGCCACGAGAACAAGAAACTTTATTTTTTGGTAACTGCACAGACCATAAAGTGAGTGATTGTTATATTATATTTTAACAACATATAACTTGCCGGGTTCTTTCAGATACTGTAAAGACAAAATGGTGCAAGCCATCTAGATGACGCTGACGCTGACGAACCGCACGACATATTTCCAATCCTTGCCATGGCAGGTTGCATAAAACCTTGTGCATCTGAACCGACTTTGTTTTAGGTAAGAAAATTATTCAAAGGCCATTTAATATGTTTAAGAACCGAATGATGCAAGAGAATTTCTTAAATGTTTGTAATTCCATGTATTAATGTAAATTACGATGTCTACAGGACAATTTTCTACCGTTCGAAAGGATTTCTGTAAATAATTTTGTATTTAAGTATCTATAATTACCATTTCTGATCATTTTGTAATGTTGTTAATTAATTTTGTATTAATTCCGATTGTTTTTAATATGTTAGATTGTTTGAGTGATTGTTAATGATCGAGAAATATCGGGCGGATGCCTTTGAAGAATTCTCGTAATTTCGATAGAGACTATATAAACAGATCGCCTGGACAGAGACATTCATTCATTCATTCAGTTAGTAAGTCAGTTTAGTTGACAGTATTCAGTGTTACAGAGAGTTTCAATCATTCAGTTGAGTTTGCGATTGTGCATCTCTGTATTGTATCTATACTAGTGAATATCGCTGACTTGTTGTTTGGATCACAATAAAACAGACATCTTCAAACATAATCTGTTTGGTGAACTTTTTAATTAATTAATCAGCATTTAAAACCACCAAAAGAACCCTAACAAAGTGTCTACATGAAATTTGGCACCTAAATGACGGAGGTGAGATCATTTTGGATTAATAACAATTATAATACACCATCTTCTTTACAGTGTTTAGTTGATAACTGCGCAATTGAAAACGTATTGGTTTAATTTCACGTTAGTCTTTAAACTCATTCATTATCTGCTATGGATTTGTGGGACGTACATCAGTTTAATAAAAACACCTGATATTGGCAACTACTTTTAATACAATGAATTAAAAATCAGATACCGACTAGTAACGAATTACTCTTAGATGTTCAGCCATTAATTTTATATATTTGGAAAGAGGAATATAAATTTAATGTCGGGACATAGCTGCATTGTGATTTCAATCATAATAAAGCAGAAGGACTTTAAAAAGGTCTATAAAGCCAGATGTAAATGGGTCACGAACTAAATCGGCATTATTTTTTACCCTTATAATGACTGAATAATAACAAACTATCATTTGCGACAGAACCTTTTTTTGTTATTTTTTCCGGATTTACAGCTCGTCGAGGGTTTTGTCATTAGAGCTTGGAGAGGAAGGAGGACAAGGAATGGGAAGAAATTCAGCCATTGCCCATAAAATGTACTTTATTACCTGTTCTGATAAGGCTCCTCTTCAAACGATAATTCGCAAATTTACTTCATTTTACTAAACTCGACGTCTCGTACTCATATCAAATTTCTATTCCACAAATATTTCGAGTCACAACAAACTAGTGCAAGCTTATTCTAGAAATTTATGACGCTGAAACAGTGAAATATGCTGTGGCTACTGTTGACGTCGCTGAAACTGATATTTCTTAATTCAATACTGAAAATCTAAAATAGGGAACATACTATTTGTAATAATATTAAAGACTCAAATTCTCTCTTTTTTTTTCGCTGTAAATATCATTGACGAATCTTGTGGTATCTTTAGAGTTACTGAAATCTCACGAATTCTCGAGGATGTAAAGGTTTCATCACTACTGCTTCAGTGAGGAGTTGAGTGCCGCCATCTGTCCGCGACATGTGCAAGTTGTGTTCTGCGTGATAAGTGCACTTTCTGTTTGAGAAATGTGTGTGGTTTATGATGCAGAAGTTGGGGACCGTCGCTGTGTTAGCCTGCATGATTGCGGGAAAGAGTGCTGTCAGGACGATCTGCTCCTACGCGGAGGTCCAGCGCTATAACACGCCCAGCACATTGGCGGGTGTATAGTCACTATGCAATACGAAACAAACGGTGTGATTCCTCGTTACCAACAGTTTTTGTTAATTCAACCAAACAGTATTGTCCATAGAACACAGAAGGAAAATAATCACTTCTTGGTTGCCTGATATAGAGAGAAGTTTATCGTTACGTTTCAAACTTTAAACATGAAAGAAGCTTGGCACTATGAACTTCCAATTCCGTATTGCTTACTGCTACAAATATTCTCGGAAACCTTTACGGATTTTGGGTGAGTGTAGAAGTATCTTAAATCTTTCTCAGCAGTGATTACGCATTTTTTTAAATTTTCTTTTTCTGTTCGTAGTAAATTATGCTTAAGAGTGGTACAGCAAGATGTTCGGTTGCGCACGTATCCCAGTTTATTTTTGTGCGTTTTACAGGATACTCGAGGAAGATACAGCAAAAATCGACCGCGATGCTCCTGTCGTGACGGAGCAGCCTTGTTCTCGTTTCCAAAGCCGACTGCATGCAAATTCAAGCTCACCCTACATGTACGGAGCAGATAGCGGCCCTTGTAGTATTTACGACCGCCTCCGGTGCGGAACAACTGTTCGTCATGCTCCTCATCCAAGACAAACCAGGAAAACATCCATCATCACCTGTTAGCCACACTTTACTGCCTAATGCCATTATAGACGCTTTCACGTAAATGTATGAAGATAAAATTTCAATAAACTAAAACATTTTTAGCTCCCTATTAGGTATTTCAGAATCACTATGTTATATTGCTCAGACAATTTGCCACAGTCACAGTAGGGAAACATACATGAGGGCCTTCAAGAATAAAACTTAAAAAGCAGATAGAAATTTATAAAAATATCTTATAAAATCGGCTAAAGTATCATTTTGTAGCACAAATATCAAAGTTTCAGCTTAGTTCTAATTGTCTGCTGTTAGTAATGTGTCAGACATACCACTTGAGATGTCCCATTGTTTATCAGTAACAAGAAATGTTGTTAGATTCAGTAGTTTTATTGCCATAATGTATTTAGTTTACATAAGTTCGTTTGATTTGATTTGAATGCTGTTCTCGACCGACAAGGTTATCATAAGGAATGTTTAATATTATTACTTGTCATAGAAAGGATAATGGGTGTAACCTAGTGGACAAGCTAGTGAGTAATAAAGAATGTACTTTATTGAGGTCTGGTTGACGTTCAAAAGAACAGACTTCTCTTGTGTTACCGAATGTTTTGGGTCATTAATTTACTGAAGTGATGGAGAGCTTCTCGAATGTAGTGCGGGTTTGTTTAAAACAATGGACACAGTGTATGACATTGTGAGCTCGCCTGTTTGAATGTTCGACGAATGAAAGGCTTCTTTGAAGAGCCCAATAATAAAGTGTTCCAGCGCTGAGCTGTCAGACTTTGCAGACGTCGGTGGCAAAGAAACATTCATTCACAATAAACTGTTTGTACGTAAGAAGTGCAGCCCACAGAGACTATGGCTATATGGAGGGGGATGACCTACCAAGAAAATGACGATGGTGGTGGGGTTATCCCAGCCAATAGAATTCATTCCCGCTGGTTGCTGATAATTTTTTTTATGTTTGTTATATGTTCGGCCAATCGGGAGAGAGAAGGGGAACGAGCTCCTCCCAAGGCGAGTCAACGAGGGAGACTCGATGTAAGACCGGCGGACGGACACTGGGTTTTCGGCGCGGCATGATGATCATCTCTCGCGCAGTGCTGAGGGCCACCTGGGACACCGACAACCGCGCTGTTTGACATGAGAGACACCAGAAGCTGGGCCCACCCTCGGCTCAGCTGACGAGACTACCTCGGGCCTGCCGGAAACACGCTCGATTGGCTCGACACAGCTCTCCTCGCGGGTCACCGACACGTCTATTCGCATGGCCTGCACTGCTCAACATTACGGTAACGCAATCGTCTACAGAGACCACAACCAGCTCCAAAAATTAAAACTTATGAACTGTAAATTTCACTACCTCAGAGTGAACAACCATTTGCACATTCAAGTAATTGTTTCATCGAATAAAATTTACTTTCTATGTATAAAATCAATATGTTTCTTTTTTAATATATTATGTTTCACTTGCATTAATGTAAAGGACCACTTCGGAAGAGAACCCCACCCATAGTCACTTATTTTGTGATGATTAATAAAACTGTTTACAAAGTATTAAATCCAAAGGCGTACAGTCGGGGACACTACACACTGGAAACCAGTGTTTTGTTAAAATCGATCCAGTGTATCCGACATGACCGAAAGTTATCGCTTACCCAGCAGGCTCGGTGAAAAAATTGTTTCTTGTTTCCCTGAGCCTTTTTCAAAATTTAATTAAGCTGTGATGAGGTGTGAACAGATTTCGAGCAACTTCGTTTGTATTACATTTTTTTAAAAAATGTGCTATTGCCGGTTGTATCAGTTTGTTTTAAATCCAATCTGTAAACGATTTACATTACTTTTACTTACTACTTTTTACTTACTATCATAACAATTTACTAGATCACTATAATTGAAGCAATATTGAACAAATTTATCTGAAGTGTTACTCTTATATTTAATTGGTTTCAATGCGATTTTAATTATTATTCATCAGTTTTGGGAACTTTCATTTCAGTCATTTCTTCTAGAATTATGAATAACTTGACATGATATAATGTACATAATAATTTGGATTTACCTATGACTTGCTGTAGTGAATAATAATTCTTTAGTTTTTGTGATTCAGTTGATTAAATTGCAGTTACGGGTTGATACTGTTTGTAGTGGCAGTTGATGATAACCAACTGTTCACACTATTGAGTCAAGCAAAGACGTTTTCTCCTTATGTCCTACATAACTCCCGAGAGACATATGTGAGAGGAAATTGGTGAGAATAGAATATATTTCACTGAAGTTGATTCTCTGGATACATAAACAAAGGATCATGAAAATCATGTACAATTCGTTGATAAAAATGGAAACTGCAAAATAATGCGAATTCGTACCTACAAAGATTAAGAACAATGAGAGCTTAGCTTTGAGCTAAAAACTTATTTTTATGAAAGTATTGGAAGTACCTATTAAATTTATACAGCGGTCTTAGGTAAATAAGATGTCTTATCGAGCATTTGAAATACAGAAGAATGCTGAAAATTAAGTGGACAGACAAAGTGCGAAATGAACGAGTTTTGGAAATGATGGGTGAGGAAAGAAGTTTGTGGAAGAAGCTTACAGAAAGAAGATAAAGACTGGTAGGTCATATTTTGAGACATGCTGGATTGGTTAATTTGTTAGTGGAGGGAACAGTCGAAGGTAAGAACTGTAGAGGAAGACAGATGTTATAATATATGAAGCAGATAATTGAGGAGGTGGGTTGTAAGGGATATGTAGACATGAAGAGGTTAGCACAAGACAGGAAGGCATATAGGATTGCATCAAACCAGCCGCAAGACTGATGACACAAAAAAAAAATCAATCATACCATATAGCCTCATCAGTGGCGATTGTCGAAGAACCACAAAGAATTATCGTTTAATAGCAATTAATCGTTTAAACAAGCCCAGTGACGTTTTTATTCTTCATCCGCGGAAAGAGACTATGTCGTTTTCCGTCGAAAGCGTCCAGTTTTTTGACTTCTGTGAGTTTTCTCATTAGGCTGTAAAGCCTCATTAGAGGTGTAGAGCATCTGGCTATAGACGTACGGAACGACATTCAGTCATATTATTTCAGTCAGACGTACTGACAAATCTCGAATAGCAGCGTGACATCGCATCCATATAAGTTTTAACTAATCATACATTTTTTTAGTTCATGGTCCTAAAGATATGGTGGGAAAAATCTTATATCCTGATTTGTAAACAACAGCAATAAATACCACTTAGCTTTAGTGAAACATCATGATGGGAATTTGCACAAAGAAGCGGAGATCTCGGGGGTATATATTCTATAAACTCTTTGCAGTTATTCCTAATAGTTACCTATTCCAAATTTCTGAAAATCTGTAGAAGTTCACAGCACTGATGTATTAGACAAACACAAAGTTCCGAAAGCGGACTCTTAAGGCTTCTACTAAAGCTAGGATCCTTGTAAGTCGCAATGCTAATACAAAGTCTCAAACATGTCATTGCTGATTCGCTTTGTTTTACATCTCCGTCAGTTACGTGAAGAGTATTCCGCTACCCCTTATTTTTTTCTCCAAAATTGCCTTCTTGCACCACGTGTTGGATTCTATATAACTGATCTGTGATGTTCCTCATCAGGTCGCCATCTAATAGTAAACGGGTGTAAATCAACTATGGAAAAACTCTGTAGTAATAACAGTTGTGGTCAACTCCGGTGCCCAGTAAAAGTAAGTTTCTCATCCAATGCATTCCACACCATACATAGAAGAAACAGAGAAGAATCTGTTTAGAGAAGTGCCTTGAATTGTGCTTGTCGGTTTGTGACGATGGCGATTGCATTTCTCTAGCTGAGCGGGTTAAGAAGGCTGCTGACTCTCTACATTAATTTCTCCCTCGCGGAAGAGGTTCGGGTGCTACTATCTTGTCCCTCCAACGTGAATAATGTAGATAAATTTTTCATATTGCTTATTGTAGGCCAGAAGGATGATTTTCCCGACTTGCCTTACTTGGTTACTAAACAGAGGAAATAACAAACGGGTACCGTAAGTAGGGATCAATTGCTGGTCGTCTACTGTTATTGAAAAACTTGCTTTTGAGGCCAATGAAGGAAACGCTTAGTGGGGGAAAGTCGTTCGTGATATAGCACCTTCAAACATTTCCGGAATTTTTGTATTTGTAAAATATTGACCCGGGATAACATATTTATATATATATATATATATAGTACAATCTGGTCTCTTGTCGTGCACTATGGTTGTTAGATGTCTGTAGCTATGGGGGTGTGGGAGATAGGGGGGATGAAAGTGGTTGACCTGCGGCAATTTCATATTTCTGCCAAAGACGCATGTGTCAAGGTGTATCACTTTTCAGCGAAAACTATCTATCTCAGATCACTGGCGTTTGTGTTTGGTAGTAACACAGAGTCACCTTTCGATCCCAACATCGGCCGAATTTCAGTAACTGTGATAGTGTGGGAGATATGGTGGATGAAATTGACCGATCAAGGATATTTTCGTATTTCGACGAAAGACATGTGCCTCCGCATATGTCACTTTTCTACCACAACTACATAGCATAAACCATTGGTGTTTGTGTGTGGTAGTACAATTGGGTCTCCTGTCATGTACTATGGTTGTTAGATGTCGGTAACTATGGGGGTGTAGGAGATATGGGGGTTGAAAGTGGTCGACCTGCGGCAATTTCATATTTCTGCCAAAGACGCATGTGTCATGGTGTATCACTTTTCTGCGAAAACTATCTATCGCAGATCACTGGCGTTTGTGTGTGGTAGTAACACAGAGTCACCTTTCGATCCCAACATCGGCCGAATTTCGGTAACTGTGGGAGTGTGGGAGATATGGTGGTTGAAAGTGGTAGATCAAGGATATTTTCGTATTTCATCCAAAGACATGTGTGTCCGTAAATTTTACTTTGCTACCTGAACTACATAGCGCAGATGACTGGCATTTGTGTGTGGTAATAGCATTGCGTCTCCCATCGCGCACTATGGTTGTTAGATGTAAGTAGCTGTCAATACAAATTCTTTAGAAACACGAACGAAGTCGTGGGTACCAGTTAGTTTTTAATAAGATTGTTTGTTAGGACTTTACACCTCGTATGCGTCATTGAAGACGGGACAAGTTTGGAGGTAAGTAACGGTAAGGAATTCGAATATGACTTTTTTTCAGAACCCACCGAAAACTGTAGTCTGGATTGGACACCACGAGTACCAGGAGCAACACTTGACGGCTCCCCCCCCCCCCCCAGCTCAGTCACAAGGAGAGTAGTACAAACAGGATTCCATCGCTACAAATGTTCACGTTTTGTAATCGTTTTAAATAAGAGAAGTATTTGTTTCATCTTCAAAAGCCACTCTTCAATAAAATTATAACGTCACTTACCTTGTGCTTTCTCAAAATACAACCTAGTAGAAAAACAAAACGAATTCGATGTTTTATCACCGTAACCGTTGTATGACCTAAAATTAAATGTAAAGAAAATATATTTACAGTTTCTAAAAACGCTTAAAAACGTTCAAAATTTTTGAAATTTTTACATCAAATGCAAAAAAAAAAAAAAAACCTGTTCGGAATGGCAGGTAACAATTTCACGATTCCGAATATAAATTTAGTGTGGTGCTGTTATTCAATTGCTTATTAGAGGAGTACACGAATAAAAAACAATTATTACGCGAACAGTTAAATTCAGCCATCATTTCAAGATAGTGACAATACCACATAAGTTAGAGCTCGACAGAAGAGTTATAAAGTGTGGTAAAAACTACTAATAATGGGAAACGCTTTGAGATGGCTGAAGAAGAAGACATTTTTTAAAAAAATGGCTTCCGATCTTTGGTCTTCGAGTCTTTTCCGATGTTAATACATCTCCTTCAACTGCAATTACACTTGTTTCAAATAATTTATGTGAACGTTTATTTTTCTTGCCTGTAGGGTGATACGATACTATTATTCTTCTTCTACATCCCCCCTTCCATAATCATCAGAAAGAAATTAAATGTTTGGAAGCTTTGCTTTCTGTTGGAAGTTCTGTGCGTGAATTAAAATTCTAGGTTATGCAATTACAAGAAATTACTCCAGTCAGTATCGAGGCTTCCTACTGAAGAAATCATTTCATTTTTATAAAAATGTAAGATGTAAGTTGGTTTGAAGTTTAAAACATACAGAGCTATGTACTGTTGTGTGAATGATAATGACAATTAAAAGGACACGCAAATAATTATCTGAATGCTATGGAGGAGGAAGGATGTCAGGTAGCGAAAGATACCGGACGTCCCTTTGGCGGGACGAAGAGGCGCGTGGGCCAGTCAACAACTCGCGAGACCCAAGGCAGAAGCGACGAAATACCTGCTACCTCTCAAAGGTGAAGGACAGTCAGGAAACATGCATGTCAGATAGTAAACACAACATCACTCACCAGTGAGTGGGGTATTTCTCTGAAATCTTGGAATGTTACAATAACATCTCGCTGAACGAGAGGGGGGGAAAAAAACGAATCACGTGGAATGCTGGAGACAATTGCTAGCAAATAAGAGAATCATGTGGCTGTATAAAACATCAGTGTTGAACAATTCAGCCCTATCGCATAATGAATTAGTTTGCAGGATCCATGGACTGGACGACGAAGCTGGAGGGGAGAGGACCCGAGTCTTACTGAGGCAATTTTTCGTCTTGACTCTCGTCCAGACACTTCGTCTCGTGACTTCCGAGACCTCACCTCCGCACGTGGCTGTCGCGATTTGATTTGTGTTCGTGGCCTGTAGCTGCCGACGCCACGTCAACTGGTGTCGCTGGACGGGCTGTGGCTCGGTGGCTGAGCGACACATCAGCTGCTGCATTCCGCATCGTTGCTGAGCCTAGGTCACAAGTGATAGTGGTCCATTGATTACCTCGCATCACGCTGCTTTTATCGGTGAACGGTAAAGAAAAGATTACCAGAACAGAGTTTTGAAAGGCCTACAATGTATGCGTAAAATTTCATGCCCTCCACTGCCCTCCCCTCATCTCCCCTTCATTGTAAATTACTAAGATCATTGTTTATAGTTAATAATTACAATTACGTTATGCCTGTATTCTGTTGTAAGTTTAAATTTACACTCGATGGTAAATTTACTTCATTTAAGGGTAAATAAATACGTTCAAATTTGATTACGAATTTGTTTTCAATTCAAGTAGGGACGGAAGGCCGGTTTCGAGACAATTTTTCCCCATGTCTTAAACCGGCCTTTCTTTCGTACTATTCTATCATGGCAATGTTCACCAATCTTTCCTTATGGATCATAATTTCATTTATAGTTATAGTCCACTGTGCCCAAAGTAACATAGTAATTTATTCCGCACGAAGTAGGTAATGACCGTTGCTATGATAAAATATGATTTCCACAAATATATTAATGATTACACTTCAGCTATCATAGAATCACTAGTAGGTAGCCTAATTCTTAGCTTTGTGTAATAGCAACATCTCTGGTCAGAAAGTGAAGATATTTCTAGCCGTTGTTATTTCGCTAACGTAGGCTGGGCGGATGAAGTCACAGTTTTATAGATGACACAATGAAATTATGACCTAATGGGCCTTTTAGTATTATTCATAAGTATCAAGTCAACCCACCATTATTGCCATTAGTGTTAAAACGTCGCCATGCTGGATTAGGTGAGACTCAATGTGCACAGGACCAAACTACGGTCCTGGAGTACCAGCCGTCGTGATCATCGTTTCCATAGTCACTTGGTTGAGAAGAAGTACCTCCATTAATAAAGCGTCCTAACAGAAGCAGAAGACACTTTTACAAGGGGCGGGACTAACTTTCAAGGTCTGCCTGTCAGCAATAAGGTACTCAAAAAGTGGCGATTTGGTTGATTGCTAAATCCACAGATGATTGTTTTTATTCGCTTTAATGCCACCAACCACAACTCAAAGCACTTTCTGTTTAAATCATTCTCAGTCCTCAGATATGTTCTTGGGGGCATTACAGTCCCTGCATTTCAGTCAGTAAACCTGAAAGCTGCGTAAATAGTCGCTTCAACATATTGTATAGTATATACCATTTATGGAATAATGTGTTGAGAAGTCTCAAAACTAATCCACCATACTTACTAGGTGATAGATCGAAATATCAAAAGTCACTGTCAAATGCAAGCCGAACAAAATATGTATAGCAATTTATATTCGCTATCCCCCGCAAATCACAACTAGATCCCCGTTCAATTAACGTTAAAAGAGTCTTGTATTATCATGATTGGAAATTGGTGTACACCGTTGTAAATAAATTTTCAAATTTATGATTTGCAGTGACTTGTAATAACGGCAAAGATGTATTTTTCACTTGCTGACCGATTTAATTGAATGATGATAATTCCTGGACGATGATAATAAATTTGTTAATAAATTAAAAGTACCAAAATAATATATGTCCCTCAATCTTAATTTAAAAAAATGAAAAAAGAAAAGAAAATAAGTATCGGAGACACAAACAAAATGAGATAAAACTGAATTAACACTTAAATTAACAAGTGAGCGTTCTCGTCTTGCTGCAATGATTATTTGGTCTCGTCGTTTACTTTCCCTCTACATTCGACAAATCACAGAAAAGGTCTATTTTTTCTGCTTGACGCGTTTCTCTTTCTACATATTTAGGGGTAAGACGTTTTGTATACTTGAATAATGTGCCAATTGGTATGAGATATCCAAGCACGATTCACATTCCTTTACAAACTTTCGATTCGGTAGATTTTTTTTTTTTTTTTTTTTTTTTTTTTTTTTTTTTTTTTTTTTTTTTTACGTTTTGTCTTGTACATTTAATTGCAATTAAAATATAACTACTGCAAACACATTAACTCCGAGAAACATACTGTATTTCTCAAATTACATGTTTACCAGTTTGTATTTACGCTACCGCGTCATAATAGATTGTTTACAACCATAAGGGTGCGTCCCTTAATGACGTGAGGTGTTTTTCCAGAATTCCAGACTCCCCTCCCCCTTTCTGGTGAAATTTGGTGAGATCTGGCCCCCCCTAAAATGACGTGAGATTTTGATGAGACCCTCCCTCCCCTGCTAATTGACCTCGCAGTTTTTTGAGACTTTTTTTTATCTCTCATGCAGCCGAGGGCGGTTATAGCCCCTCTAAAGTCGGTTTTGTAGGCCTTATACCCTTCCCCCCTAAAGTACACATCTCGCCGTTTGTAGACCCTTTTTTTATACCAAGTGAGTTTTTTATCTTGAGACAACTAAATATCTCGAAAACTACAAATCCGATCAAAAAAAGTGGGTAATAAAAATTGTTCGTCTCGACGGGGGACATCCGATGATACCAAATTTGACTCCCCACCCCCACCCCCTAGGGGTGGGGGAAGGGGGAGAAAAAAAACTTAAATAGGAACCCCCATTTTTTATTGCAGATTCTGATTCCCCGGAAAAAACTACCCCTATTTCACCCCCAATTCGAGTCATTTTGGTCGATAGATGGCGCTGCAATCGACAAAAATCAAAATAAGCAAAAATTCATTTAAAAATGAGGATATCTCGTGAAATACACATCAGATCAGCAAAATACAAGTTAATGTGATTGATATTTTTCAAAAACTATTCAATAACACCACCCACCTCCAAACTTGAGGGATGGGAATGGACATTATTTCAAAATGCACTGATGCAAATTCTTTAGCAGATACCGAAAGTCAAACATTACTTTTTGCGTTACCCAGGAACAACGACGTGGACGTAGTAATTTTCTGTTCCCTTTGGGGTGCTAGATTTAGGTGAGTCCCCTCGCCTCTCACCATCGGGGTGCTTGTTTTTGGTGAGTCCCCTCGCCTCTCACCATCGGGGTGCTTGTTTTTGGTGAGTCCCCTCGCCTCTCACCATCGGGGTGCTTGTTTTTGGTGAGTCCCCTCGCCTCTCACCATCGGGGTGCTTGTTTTTGGTGAGTCCCCTCGCCTCTCACCATCGGGGTGCTTGTTTTTGGTGAGTCCCCTCGCCTCTCACCATCGGGGTGCTTGTTTTTGGTGAGTCCCCTCGCCTCTCACCATCGGGGTGCTTGTTTTTGGTGAGTCCCCTCGCCTCTCACGTGTTTGTTTCTAACAACAATTCTAAAGCAAGTGCTCGAAAATATCACCACCGACATCGATGCATTTATTTACCCGCTCTTGGAATGATTCGACGCAACTAAGAAGCATATCCGGCGTGATTTTTTGACAAGCGTTGGTAATTCGTTCAATCATGTTTTCAGGCGTTGTTGGCACTTCACTGTAAACTTCATTCTTCAAGTATCCCCATAAAAAAAAATCAGGCGAAGTGAGATCTGGTGATCTTGCAGGCCACGGCACTGGACCTCCTCTTCCGATCCATCGACGATTGTACAGACGATCTAACACTTCCCGCGATCTTACAGCAAAATGTGCTGGACAACCGTCATGTTGAAACCACATTGTTTGTCGCACGTCTAAGGGTACGTCTTCAAGCAATGTTGGCAGTACGTCCTCTAAGAGTTGTTGATATTTCTCCCCATTGAAATGTCCATGGATAAAATGTGGACCAATAAGTTTGTCCCCAATTATCCCACACCAAACATTTACATTCCACGGACGCTGATGTTCAACTTGGCGTAACCAATGCGGGTTTTCCACACTCCAATAATGCATGTTGTGTCGATTAATGGTGCCGTGGTTAGTAAAAGTGGATTCATCCGAAAACAGTACTCGAGCAAAGAAATGGGGTTCTTCTTGTATTTTCTGTAGCGACCATCGGCAAAATGTCAATCGATTATCGAAATCATTGCCGTGAAGTTCTTGATGCAACGAAACATGGAACGGATGGTATTTTCTACGATGCAAAATCTGACAAACAGTAGTCTGAGAAATTCCTGATTCACGACTTATTTGTCGAGTACTAATGTGAGGGTTATAAGCCACTGCAGCTAAAACTGCAACTTCGTTATTTTCTCCAGCTATCGTCCTTCGCCGCTTTCGTTTGTTTGTGTGCACACTTCCCTCCTGAGTGAACTGTTGGATAATACGGTAAAAAGAAGCGCGCGATCGAGGCTGGTCTGGAAAACGATCAGCATAAAGATCAACAGCATTATCGATATTCTTGCGACATTCTCCATAAATGTAGACCATTTCAATTTTTTCTTGCAACGTTATAGCCTGCATTCTCATTGACACGTGCAACAGAACGAAGTAAATAAATCAGAGATGTTATGAACGCTATGAAAGTACATCAAGTAATGAGAAAACTCTGAGAAATGAGCGACGATGTGAACGCAATGGAAGTACATCAAGTAATGAGAAAACTCTGAGAAATGCAGCGCCATCTATCGACCAAAATGACTCGAATTGGGGGTCAAATAGGGGTAGTTTTTTCCGGGGAATCAGAATCTGCAATAAAAAATGGGGGTTCCTATTTAAGTTTTTTTCTCCCCCTTCCCCCACCCCTAGGGGGTGGGGGTGGGGAGTCAAATTTGGTATCATCGGATGTCCCCCGTCGAGACGAACAATTTTTATTACCCACTTTTTTTGATCGGATTTGTAGTTTTCGAGATATTTAGTTGTCTCAAGATAAAAAACTCACTTGGTATAGCTCTACTGTCCTTTACGAATTTCAAAACCTCACGTGAGATTTCCGTTGACCCCTCCCCCTCCCCCTCCCCCTCCCCCTTGGTGATATTTGGGGGAGAATTCGTCGGACCCCCCCCCCCTAGTTCACCTCACGTAATTAATAGACTTTGGATGAGCCAGACAGAACGAAGGGTCACTTGCCTGACTTGTGATGCAGCACTTCGACAAGTAAGTGATTTGTGAGGAAACAAACCGGTCACCAAAATGGTAGTGACTTCACACCGCAGGGTATCGCCATTGCGATTCAGACAAACCCAAAGTCCAACTACATCAAAATTGTCTTCAAGTAAGATAGCTAAAAGGTGCATATGCAATGGATCTCAAGAAATCCATTTGACAGAAATTGTATGACTCTGGCGTGAGAGAAATTCATTCGTACAGTCACTATTTAAGTATTTTGGGATGAAGTTAGTGCAAGGTGGGAAGGGATGGGCAATGGGCAGTTGGATCAACCCAGCCGGGACTATGGCGGAGAAAAAAAAAATATACGCAAGATAATTTTAAATAAGATATTCAGTGGAGAGACCTCACTTATGAAAAATATGAATACAACATAAAACAAATCAAATCACCCCAAGTTCTAAGAACACTAAGCTAACTTGATTAGACTAACTGAAGCCACATGCAGAGCGTGTAGGCTCCATTAACAAATTATAGATAAAGGGATACACTTGCTATGCACTCCTATCAACCAATATAGCTACTCACTTCAATATCACGTTATCGTCCATACACAAAATGTAACATTTCTTGTAGAACAAATTATCAACGATTTCAAATGAAACAATAATAATCTAATCTAATCATCTGCTATGAAAATGTAGCTTCGTACTTAAAAAACAAGAAACAACCGATGAAAGCTACCACAGTTTTGTTTGATAAAATGTAAAGAAAGATTATTAGAGATATAGGCTATAGCCTACAATACGGTTCTACACGTAAGTTTAGCAAATCTTTCTGGTTTATGGCATACCGTGCTAAACACTTTCAGCTGGTGACCCCGTTACCCAGTATAATATCCTGACTGCGATCGCTTATAGTTGCGGATACAGGTGCGCCGATAGCGAGTCCATTAAGGGGAAACTGCAACACGCAAGTGTGTGGGAGGCAGACGCAGACAGGCCTGCTGGCGTCTCGACCCCCCGCAGACCAGAGATAACAACACTCTAGCTGCCGTGCTAAGGTCGCTGATTTTACAGCCCACGAATTCATTTTAACGCGTTGCCTTTTTGGGATATTGCAGAAGGTATTTCTTGCTTTGCACGGCGAGTCGCACTAAGGAAAAATATTTCAAGGATACCAGACTGCTTCTTGAAATGCGGTTTTAGTTCAGATTTTGAGATTCACTTAGTTACAATGTAACTGCTTTTGAGCTTAAACGTGACAATGAAGCATTAAAGTTCTCACTATGTTTCACTTCTTCAGATGTCACACAATATTTTTTATTTTACTTTTTTGCTTGTAGCTTCAGGCCGCGTTGTTGTCATAAGGTGCGCGAAGGACAGGCATTAGGCCATGACCTTTTGAAGGAACCATCCCGGCATTCTCCTGGAGTGATTTCGAGAAACAAGGAAAACAATATTGATGGCTGAACAGGAATTCTAAGCTTCGTCCTGCCATATACGAACAAGATGCTATTTCCTCATTTCTCTATTAGTGTCTGTTGAGACAATGATAAAACTCATATGCTTTTATATAACAGGAAAGGAAGTAAGAAATTGTAAACCATATCAAAATATGATCAAGAAAAATTACTTGTTTGGTTGTAGTACGATAATGTGTTCATTTTTTGCCTTTTCTGCTGCACAATGATAACTCAAAATAACTTTATTTTGATAAATTTTTGTCGAAGGGTCTTGACGAAGAAACGTAGGCATTGCTTTATTTTTGCCAGTTGCAGAGGGATATTATTCACCGAAAATTGTTTCTCATTTATTACCTCTGAAATAAACACAGTGGCTATGGGACTTCACACACATTTTGTAAGTATTAATTGTCACTAAATTGGTTTTTAAAATTTATCCTTATGTGCACTTGGAGGCTATATGAAGTGACCCGTCCAAATTCTACAAAAACAAGCATCTCCTCAATCCATCAGATTTCCAACTCCTTTTCCATCATCTACGTCATAAAACAGGCTTTTAACTATGCTTGCTTTCCACCTCCAAGTGTTTCTTATTGGCTAACATCATCCCACTGGAATGAATAAGTATTTGTCAGCTATGTTCAAAGATCAGCCACTACAGCAAAAACTACAGCCAAAGAGTGCGCTAGTTCTTGAAATCGCGCCCAGAATTACAACAAAATATTCTGGTTAACACAAACTGGCTCTCCGTGGCATTGTGAGCTGTGCTTGGTGTGTGGAAGTTGACTAACCTTTGCAAACCCTCTCGTATCTCCAGTGGTCGCACAGGTATTAGCTGTGCCCCGTTGATCTTCCCAACGAGGAAGGGTTTCTTAAGAGACGAGAGTATAGATTTTAACTAGGTATAGCGAGAGGCAGATTGTCTCCTCTTAAGCCGCGTTCCCACGATCTCTTGTAACGGAGGCGGGACGGGACGGGACCTCATTAGCCGAAGTGTAGGGACGAGCGCGCGCCGCAGGTTAGCCCTCGCTTATCTCACCGCTACCTCCCAACCACGTTGCCTAGTGTCGTTTGGCACAGAGCACTTTACAGCAACAGAAGGGGTGCGCACCGCTGTTGCAAACCGATGACAACAGCGCACCTCTACACACGCCTGTGATGTTTACCGACACAGAGTGGGTAGCTGCATCTCCGCTAGCAGAGGCGGCCCTTTTCTCATGGCGTGTTGTTGAGTATTCGTCCCGTCCCGCCTCCTTACAAGAGCTCGTGGGAACGCGGCTTACTGAGGCGTCTTTTCGTTGTCTCTGTGTTGTCAGTTTCAGAGGCGGCACCTGGTGTGCGGTCGGGAAGGTGGACGAGTCGATTGGCCGGATCGGTTGTTGTAACCAGATAATGCTCTGCGAGCGGAGCCGTCCTTGCGTGTGGCTGCCGGGTAACCAGTTGGTGGACACGTGTGGGTGCTCGTGATCAGACACCTGATCCCACATTTCCTTCACCAATTAGGAACCAATACTCCATTTATTAAGCTCAGCTTTACATAACACATTCGTTTTTGTTCCTCCATAAACAAAACAGTAACGGTAAACGTCAAAAACTCGTCGAAAACACCCATTACTAACCCGCTTTGTGACGTAACCCACTTACCACTCCTCTTGATTTTCTCTTCCTTTTGTATACAGGGTGTCCAGAAATGAAGAGAGAATACTGCAACCGTCACATCACGTCCTACTATACAACAAAATTTTATTTTGGCAAAAGTCTCACCATTTTCGAAATATTGATTTTTAATTTTTTTTTCGGAACATGTTACTTTTTTCAGTTTATTCCGTGTAATTTGTACAAATTAATACTTTTTGAACCCTGTGTTTTTTTTAAAATTTAATCAAGGATTTTTGAGTCATCTAACAGAATGTTCTTTTAAAAGAAACGTCAAAAAACTTAAATTTTTTTTTTTAAATCATCATCACCATTTTTTACTTCATGTTTAAAATGCACAATGGTCTCTTTAGCAGATTGAACTACTATAAAACAATCATTTTAAAAGAAGTATAAGATAATTATACCATTTAAGATTTTTTATAAGGTTTTATAACGTTTTAAGAAAAAACATTGTTTTAGATGACTCAAATATCTTTTAGCCAATTAAAAACTCAAATCAAAAGTCTTAATTTGTAGAAATGGCGTGGAATAAACTGAACAAAGTTACATGTTTCAGAAAAAAAACAATATCTTGAAAATGGTGAGACTTTTTCTAAAATAAAATTTTGTCATATAGTAGGACATGATGTTAGCTACCTGCGATTGCAGGACGATCCTTTCATCCCTGTACACCCTGTATGGATAAAAGCGTTTCATGTTTATTTTACATGTATAAGGTTTTCTAGGCGCACCAGTGTGGCTGCTCACCACACGTGATCGGGGACGAACAATGGGCCTAGGCCCAGATTCTGTACCACGGTTACCGGTCCTACTGGCCACCTGAGCGAGTGCTTGGATGGAACTTTAACGTCATAATACACACCTCTCAAACAAATAAATTACATACATATCATATATTTCGTACACTTACCTGTGTCCGTCATTGAAGCAGGATTTTGTATCCATCAGTACACCGTATGTTTCACAATTTTCACTTCCATGTAAGCGCGAATGCCATAAAACTTAAATGCTCGGTTTTGTTGGCATTAGTAAGGCGTTGAAAAATTCAGTGTAGTTTGATACAAACTGCTCACCAATCTTTGTAAGTGTGGTAAAGAGACATATGTATGTTCAATAAGATCATTCTAATTACTAAAATTAAGAAGCATAAATATCTACTTATTTTAATGTATGTATACAGTGATAAGGTACTCGGTAATTCTTTGATCTGGAATTCCGTACGACGTCGTCTGTGGTAACTGAGCGGCAAATCACCACAGCCAAGTTTGGATTCGTCTCTGATCAACCACTCCTCGATCAGCTTTCGAAGATATGTGGCCATAAGATCAGAGCAATTACGTTCTGCCCACACTTATTGCTAGCAATGGGCAGGAATCAGCGATACAAATGAAAACATGTAGTTGAAAGAATGGAGTGACTTTAATACTTCAATAAAATTGGGCACATAGACATACATTTGAAATAACTGGAAAATACTGCATAAAATAACTCTCATAAAAGGAATCTCTTACTAATAAAATCCTGTCACTCGGAATATTCTTTCTAAGCCAGCAGAAGGGTATATTATCCATTACCTAATAAAATCTGCATGCCATCCTGAGAATCGGCGACTCGACTGCCCCTGGAGGCTGTTCTAGACTGCGCTCTCCAGAGTAGAAACGTGGTGGGGGAAGTCATGTAACATAGTCCTATTCGTCTAAAATCCCTTGCTAAGGGCTTTCTGGGCTACAGTGGTAGGGGGACTGCTTCCCACGGGAAGTGACTTTGCCCAACCTTGAGCTCTGCTTCGTTGGGTGGAATTACATTACATAGCTGCAGCTTGAGAAAAATTATCCCGAGCGAAAATTAGAATATATTATAGCTAAAATCTCTCAATATACTACACGTCCAGCTATCCAGAGTTCAGTTTTCCATGGTTTACAAGCGAATTCCCGGTTGGTTCTACCAAAACGCTATTGCCCAATTTCTTTTCCTTCCATGCCCGCAATACTCTGCAAAAATTCGACTCGTATTAAAACCTTAAAACAAGATAACTTTACGACAAATTATACCCACGGAAAAGTTTTTCGGTCTTTGCGAGCGTATCGGCAAAATACAAAACACGGAATTTCACGAAACTTTTGTAACTAGTTCCCCTTACACACAAATCTAAGTATCCAGAAGCGACGGGTAAATTTGTTTGTTTCAGAATAACTTTTAGGATGAGTTGTTGAATATATTTATTAAATACATTTGAGGTTGTTGTTTATAACTGATATGGCAATATTCTCGCTGAGGTATTAAATTTAACTTATGTTTGATGGAACTTTTAGGTACCATATATTATTTGTTGCTTATATGTTCCAAGAAGATAAGACAAAAACGTGATAATCTGCACCGTGGTGAACAGGCGTAGGCAGATTAACTTTTAGTATCGGAAATGTGTGGGAATCTAGGTCATCCAGCGGATTTATTGCAGACATTAAAGTTCTGACTAAACTGCGGCACTTGTCATTTTGAACCACATATATTAAAAGAAACGCCGTTTGTGTGAGAATCACTAGAGAAGTAAAATATGTTACTGATGTGTAAAAATATTATTCTGTAACACCAAGCATGCCTTAAATAGAAAGAAAATGATGTATTCGATCAAAACGTTTATTTTCACAATTTGAACACCTACTACAAATTTGAGTATTTTCAGTACGGTTCAGACGTTTTGGACTTAGTTTAATAGAATAATGTCTCGAGAAAGAGCATAACTGAATGAAACTGTAGCTAAACTACATAGTTGCGAATTGTTAATCTAATTAGATTTTCGTTTTTGCAATGTAACTTGAACAAATATTTTGTTTTGTCTTTAATAACTCACGCGTTTCTTGGGTTACCGCCTGCGTCGCTCCCTACAGCCGAGGTTAAAACATTTCATTGGTCTCGTATAGAAGCTGTTCATACTTACGTTTCAAGGATGCTGCATTGGAACTATTAAAGTGCAAATTAACTAGCCGCATTTTTCATTGCCTTATTTCTCCGCCTTACTTGTTAGTCAAATGCTCTAATATTCAATTACTATGCATCAGCTGACATTGCTATGACAACTACGCATCTGCATGGAAAAAGAAAGTGTTGCTGATAACGTTGCATCACAATAGAAGCTCAAAACAAACATAAATTAAGCAGAAGTGTATTTTTTCTAATGTGAATATAGAAAATATGTACCGTATGTAGAACACGCAACAATATTAAAAAAGAAACAGAGTAGTGATTATACTACTTGTGACCGTTTTTTAATATACCGCCCATTGTTAATTCTTCAATTTCATTGCTTAAAGTTAAAGGAAGAGAACAAAATAAAATGTGCATTAGTGAAATTGAATGAAGAACATGTAATACCTACTTTACAGACTTTAATTTCAATTCCTGATTTTTAAAATCATTAAGTAACATTAATGTATTTTTAGTCCTACAGCAGTTTTAATTTTATTTCACTTTTTTATTTGAATCATTGCAACTTCCTTCAATATTTAAATAACTTACACTGGATTTGTAATGTAAAGTAGGAAATCACGTATGTTAGTTGTACGTTTTTGGGAAATAGATACCACAAAAATATTTTTACCTGGAAATCGTCATTATGTGTTTCACACAGAGTAATGTGAAGTAGTAGTATTGTACGCAGTTACATGTTACTCGGAATTGCTGGAGACACGAGATACAAACACAAAGAACAATGATTGTACGAAGTGAACTGAAGAGAAATGCAACACTGTAATGATGTAAATCTCGACTACACCCTTTATCGATATTTTAAAATACGTGTCTCCGCAAATGCTTGCAGGTGTTATTACTATCCCTGCGATAATGACGTTTGTAATGCTATATTACTGGTCGTTAGTAAACAGCTGTCATCAGGAGATGGCTATTCAGTCACTCCAGGTAGTTTTCCAGCGCACCCTCCATAATGGCTCATTCGGTGTGGCTGGTAATCAGTTCCTGGACAGAAGGTCGAATGGCGCCTGTTGTTCAGCAACACATCTTGCTCATGTTGTCCGCAAGTAAACAATGCTTACAAACATCTCCACTAGTCGACAAAGATAGTATCAGATTTGTGGTGTCTGTTTTCTGCCATTAAAAATTATGGTTATTGATAACAAAAAAAATATTCAGATCCAAAAACTAAGCCATTTAACACACGTTGGTCTTAGTTGATCATCACCTGTCATTATTACTTCCTCATAAAGTGATTTATACAAAGCTATATATCCGCTTTATTTCGTAGCCAAAATATACAGGGTGTTACAAAAACGTACGGCCAAACTTTCAGGAAACATTCCTCACGCACAAACAAAGAAAATATGTTATGTTGACATGTGTCCGGAAACGCTTACTTTCCATGTTAGAGCTCATATTGTGGACGGCTGTGATACAATACGCCATTCTCCAGGGCTGCATCAGCGCATCAGGGATTCCATGCGACGGAGGGTGGATGCATGTATCCTCGTTAACGGAGGACATTTTGAACATTTCCTGTAACAAAGTGTTTGAAGTCACGCTGGTACGTTCTGTTGCTGCGTGTTTCCATTCCATGTTTAATGTGATTTGAAGAGAAGTAATAAAATGAGCTCTAACATCGAAAGTAAGCGTTTCCGGACACATGTCCACATAACATATTTTCTTTGTTTGTGTGTGAGGAATGTTTCTTGAAAGTTTGGCCGTACCTTTTTTAACACCCTGTATAACGGCGAAATCTCTTAAGTACGATATTTGGAGGGAAATACACGTTAAAATGAAAAACATGCTAAGGAGTATTACTCCCTGGGATAGACATGAATTTGAATATTTGTAATGCGATGTTAAACACCAACACAATAAGGAGAAACAAAGATGTTGGATGATACTAATCGAAAAGAAGCTCAGACAAAGATCTATAAATCAATGGAAATTCCAATACTAATTACTGAAGTAATCGTAGGTTCTTAGGAAGATAGAGAGAAGCCAATACCAGCCACGTAGCAAAGCAGACCACGCTACACTGTGCTATAAGGGGGGGAGGAGGGGGGGAGAGAGGGGGGTGTTTCCGAAACAAGCCACGTAGCTTTTCATTCATATTATTTGTCAGTTAAAATAAGGTACAGAACACACAGCAGCATGTGAATATAAACTACCGCCATTTAATTTTCTCCGTATGTAATTTACGATAGGCTCACAAGCGAAAACAGTACAGAATGACTTCTGGAATCAAGAGGGGAAAAAAGCTACGTGCCACGCTGGGGGTGGCGGCGGGGGGATGAGGGGTTGAGGCAAAAGCCACGTCGGGCTACATGGAGGGACGCGGGAGGGGGTTTCACAGGACGCCAAAATGGAGCTACGTGGTTTATGGACTCTCCCTGAGGCATAAATTTCCGTAGTCAGTGACAAAACAGAAAAATACAGAAATAAATGTTGCGAACATATACTAGGAATCAGTGACGAACACACTCCAGAGCCACCTATGAAGTATAAGCGTAGAGACATAGTGGGGGGTCAGTATAGTATGCAAGAAACTATCACGCCATTCACCTGGAGGAAACCATGGAAAATCTGAACACAGATGGCTGGGCGGGGATTTGACTCCACGTCCTTTCGAATTTCAAACGTGAGCGATATCGTTCACCCACCAGAGTCGGTAGGTACATTTTTCAAGTACTAAGAATCTATGTAATGAAATCTCATAATAATAATAAAAAAAATAGAGACTGGATAAAAATTATCAGTCAATCTGAGATGATTCTTCGGGACAAAAATTTCTGGTAATGATGTATGTAGCTTATCAGTCGAACTTACTTCTTACGTTATAACGTAATTCCGCGGTCGTCGTAACTATTTCACCAATTGTGCTGTAGTCTTCATCATAAGACTGATGAAGGTCACAGTACGATGGGTGAAACGTAAAGTTTTAACAAATCAACCCGGCTCTATCCGGAGGACCAAGATAATACTTATTTTTACATGACTGCATAAAGGACTCTGGTGCTGTAGGATTAGGAACAATTGGTTTCTAAACTGATTTAGATCTTTTAAAATAATTACACTGATATATAAACTTAAACCTTTATTACAACAACTCATAACCTGAATTCTTGAATAAATCCTCTGCACTGTGTGCTTTATCCGAAGCATGAGTTACTGGTGTACGACGCGCGACGGGGCGATGACATCTACGCAGATAATACTGAGAACCAGCCAATCAGAGTTGAGTGAAATTATTTGTGATAGATTCGCAGGTCTTCAAATGCAAATAAAACAATAATGTTTTTCATTAAACAACCAAATGTGCTATAGTCGATTTCAATTAGAATATAATCTACTGATATAAAGGGTAAATAGAACCATTTATTGTCAGATTTGGCTCTTACATTGAATGTTATTATCCTGTTTACGTTTTTATAATCTCAGGCAACACTAATACAAACGTTTATAATATTATCTACTGTGTCAAAGATGATAAGACTAAATGTGATTATAAAAATCTATTGATAAGTTTCTGCGTCCTTACAACTGATCTATAAATCGTCACAGAGCGTGGTGGTGTAACGGCTAGCGTTCTGGCCTCACATTCGGCAGGACGGCGGTTCGAATCCCCGTCCGGGCATCCAGATTTGGGTTTTCCATGGTTTCCCAAATCACTCCAGGCAAATGCCGGGATGCTTCCTTTAAAAGGCCATAGCCGAATTCCTTCCCATTCCTTGCCCCCCCCCCCCGCCATCCTTTCCCGTCTCTAAAGACCTAGCTGTTAGAGAGACGTTAAGCATATAAAAAATATATATATAATATCGTCATGGCGCACCTGTGTCTGTCGTACAACGAAATGCATCAAATGTGAATTTAAGAGATGAAATCACATGATTACATACCTGTTAAAACATTTAAAAATATATACTCACAGACGTGCAAAATAAATAAATAAACTGCTTTTGGCATTTCAATGAAATGTAACACAACAATTCATGAGGGTGATTTGCATGATTATTATTTGAAGGTATAGAAATCCGCTTAGACAACTGTAAGCTGAGAACGAAACATTTTAAAAGAAGAAGCAGGAACCATAATGACAGTACTCTTTTAGTAAGCTCTCTATTGAAGTAGAAACTATTGCTCACTGCTCTATTACTATTGCTTCATTCAACTATATTTGCGTTGAAATGATTTACTTTCTTACGGACACATACACAAGTTCAACCCATGCTCCTTGTGAATCGATCGTAATCATTTACACATAATTTGATGATAAAATTGCGATAATATATGTATATAGTACAAAAACTGAGTTACGTATAAATTTATATAACAAAAAAACAATACAGCTTGAGATATCAGTCAGCTAATAGTGCTAATTCTTCAATTGGTATGGAAATTAACCTTCTTATGATCTGTTTGATGGTATTATATAACAAGGAACCTACTTCAACTTAGTTAGAACTAGGAACGTATATTTTGCGCCGCCACACTTCTCGATGTCTAGCTGGAGATACGGGTTAACTTACCGTGGCTGTGGAGCTCGCTGACACAGGGAATGTGATGGTACGGCTGACTTGCGCCGACTGGGAGAGTGCTGACTCCTCTTGAAGGACACGCCTCGCAGTACAACAAGACGTACCAACAAACTACTCAAACATCTCGTGGATGCTCCAAACCAAATGAAATGTGTACAGTATTTCTATCCGAGATCCTAAGCCACAACATCTGTTATATTACTTCGTAATTAGTTCTGTCTTAGTGCTGTGTTCATTTTATTGCTGTTTTTAATCAAAAAGTTTTCTGTTTTAAACTGGTATATTTTGCACTATGGTTTCTTAACCAGGTTTATTTATTTAGCTTATCGCCATTGCACAAAAATAATACAATTTAACATTAAATTATAATTAAAATTTAAAATTAACATGGTGTAGCCAATCAAGAGCTTCATTTATAGATAGATAAATAGATAGATATGTTCACTTTGATCCCATGTGAGAATAATCTCGGCGATGTGGAACAGTACATACACTTAGTAGTAATGTCAATATTACTATGTAATTGATAATATTATTATATATTGACAACAAGTTAGTTACGACCCATTAGTATAACCAATATTTCCTGTAATCTACAAATATAATCCCGAGTTAATTAATACTTTTATCTGGAACAGTGTATACACTTGTTACCAGCATCTACCAACCAATTATTTTCTTACCACCCAGTTACCACAACTCATAAGCACTTAAAACCCTTTTAGTATCATAATTTTTCACAGCAGTTTTTGAAGTGCATGCTATCCCATGTTAGTTACTATATATGAGTGAAATTGTGTAAACAGTGTAATTACTTCATTTGTCAAAAGTTTCAACAGAAAGAAAAACCATATATCATTTTAGTAATTGTGGACAACTTTGTCACCTTCCCCTTCCATACACCATATATACTATTTTATCAGTCATTCTTAGTTACCAAATTCCAAGAAGAAAATTCTTTCACAGATTAAAATGGATTCTGAAGCAGAAACTCTTTCAGTTTGAACTTAAAGTAGTTGGGTTTTTGTAAATAACATTTAATTTCTGTTGGTAAGACATTGAATAAGGAAGCTCCAGTAAATGTTAACCATTTCTGTACAATTGACAGTGATTTGTAATCCTTGTGAATATTATATTTATTCCTGGTTTTATGGCAATGTATGTCAGCATTAAGATTGAAGTGCTCAGGATTTTCCACTACAAATGATAGTACGGAGTATACATACTGTGCTGGCATTGTTAGTACACCCAGGTTTTTAAATATATTTCTGCACGACGTCTGTGGGCTTGCTCTACAAATAGTTCTTATAGCACGTTTTTGCAATTTAAATACCCTCTGTGCTTGTGACGAGTTTACCCATAATGAGATGCTATAAGTGAGCAGGGAATGAAAATATGCAAAATATACTAACTTTCTGGTTTCTATATTAGCTATTCTAGATATTACCCTAAGTGAAAATGTTGCAGAATTCAGTTTTTTTTTAAAGTTGTTGAATATGCTGTTTCCAGTTCAATTTGTTATCTATAGTCTATACATACACCCAGGAATTTTGTGAAATTGATATATTAATAAAATCTATCGGTGATCTCCTGAAGGCTCAAAGTGGGCAATCAAGGGTCACGTGATGGATGGTTTGTTTTTCCTCACCACAGTCTCATCTCGGTGAATCTCTCATTCCCCATGTACACAAAGATGAAGCAGATCTGCCATGGCCAGACCTAACTGTGTTGAGAGTTACCCAGGTCTTGCGAGGAAGGTCGAGTCCCTTTAGTGCCTGTTGATTGTCAATCAGGGAGTGCTATTCTGGTGGGGCTGAGGCTATCCACTCCAATTTCCAAGATTCTCTCCCAATAAAATTATCAGATATAATCTGTTTTACAGTTTTTACGCTTGGATTTCTTGATTTAAGTCTCTGAATCTGATTATCCATGTCTTCATGGATGGGCAGATCCAAGTTATGACAGATCTTATTACTGTATATTGGGCAATTAGGAGAGTGTGTCGTCTTATTGTAGGCAGTTCGATGTTACACAAAATGGGTAGCCAGTAAAGTGGAGTGGTCTTGATACATCCACTAATTATCCGCATTGTCTGGTTCTTAACCAGGTTAACTTATGTTATAGACATCAACAACAATTCTGGAAGCAGATGCGTGCCGTGTAGCCTTCCCACATTCTCCATCCCAGATTACTCAACGCACTGCTGTCTTTTGTCCCATTGTTTGCTTTAATAAGCATCTCATACGTTATGCAACAAACAGGTAAAATGGACTGTATTTTCCATAAGCAGAAGAGATAAGCATCAATGACCACGGATAAGTACACCTGTCCGCTATAAACGGATAATACGTTTTAGTAGTACGTTAATAAAAAAAGAAGATAATTTCACGCAATACCAATTACGATTGTCAGTGTATATGACCATAGTAATCATGTGCCAAGGGACACAGCACACTGTTACGCGCTTAGAAGGATGAGTTTTCATTTGGTGCGAAGCTAGTAAATGTACTAGCACATAGTACGACTAGTCCTTGTTTAAAGAAGGAGTTTTGAGAAATCCATCTGAAGAAAAAGAAAAAAAAAACGCTGCAGCAATAGACATCATTGTATAATACTGTACCATTTATATTAATTTTTTCCGGGTATAAGACGCCAGCGACCATTTTCAGGCTACGTAACATACCCCTTGTTCTCTATATCATCATATTTATTTATTATGCAGATGTTTTTCTGATTTTGGCTCTGATACCTTTGATATTCTGGCTAGAGTTTAAGTCTACTTATTGTTTTGTCTACCTTGTCGATTTAAGAGGAAAACGTTGGTTTCCTAGGAGGTTTAGTGCATACAGTTTCCTTGCTACGTTTCAATTCTCGCAGGTACAGCCGAAGAGATGGGCTGATGTGTGCTCACAAAGTCTCTTTCCAGCCTAAGATGAGGAATTGGGGCCAAGGATTGGGAAGGAAATCGGCCATAGCCTTTTCAAAGAACAGTCCAAGAATACGTCTGAAATGATTTCAGCGATTATTGGAAAACACAGAAAGCGGAAATCAGGATACCTGAATTTAACATTTCAAATGACAAGTCACATCAATATCGCTCAACGAAATGTTTTCGTGATCTTTTTTTGTGTGTCATGGCATGGTTTGATGCATTCCTCCATCTCTTCCTATCCTGCGCTAACCTTTTTTATCTCTAAATACCCCTTACAACCTACTTCCTCAAATATCTGTTTTATATATTCTAAACTCTGTCTTCCTCAACAGTTCTTACCTTCCACTATTCCTTACACTAACAAATTAATTGATCCAACCTGTCTTAAAATATTACTCTTCCACAAACTTCTTTCCTCGCTCATAACTTCCACAACAAGTTCATTTTGTACTTAATCTGTCACTTAATTTCTAGCTAGCTTCTAAAGCACCACATTTCCAGTGCTTCAACTTCACTTCTTTCTGGTATTCCTAGTATCCATGCTTCGATACATAAAGTGCTGACATCCACACATAAAGTTTGAAAAAGTTCTTTACTAGTTCTGGATCATTATTTAAAACTAATAGATTTCTATTTTCGATAAATCTCTTTTCGCTAGTGATATTCTGCTTCTAACGGCATCAGTTTTAATTTTACTTCCTAAGTAACAAAATTCACCTACTTGTCCTATGGACCCGATCCTACTTTTATATTTAATCTATTACGATTTCTATCATTTCTGCTCCATTTCATCACTATTGTCTTGTTTTTGTTTATATTTAGTCCAAAATCAGTTTGCGGACGCTTCACACAAAAACTAAAGAATACATTTCTGCGGAACTACGCAAAATTAGTATTAATGGCATGGGTTAATATTCACGATACTGTTTATTCTGGCAAGTCTTACAGTTCCCGATAATACAATCAAAAATTCGTAAATTTTGAAATTCTTGCCTGTCTGTACAAATCTCGCAAAAAATAATGAACAGATATCAATGGAATTACACATAATACCTGCTTATGACAGCCACTAACATAATTATTTATGTACTTCCAATGATACAGAGGAAAACCAGAAATATTCCAATTATTTTCTGTCTGCAGACACAATACGCAAAAATAAACTCGAATTTCAAGAAAACTACAAATATTTACTCATTTTGCTATTGGTTAAAATGTAAAGTACTTCTTAATCTGGCACTTTACATAATAAAGCTTTAATTTTGGAATTTCTTTCAGATTGTGTAGGTACGAACAAAATCTAATAAAAGGATTTCAACGAAACTGATGCACACTTATCAATTATGTCATAACTTAACATTCAAAATACTTTTTACGCCGAAAGGATTCATACTTGTTTACGAAAACGAAAAAAAATTGCGAACGTGAAAATAGGAATGGGTTTTAATGAGATGCACCAGTCTGTAACAAGTTCACGTAGAAATCACTAAAATGTTTGGTAGTTTCTTTACCTACACAATATTTTTCGTACACGCGCCAGGCAATTCCACTTCAAATACTGTATTCGAATAAGAATAAGCTTTGTGGACAGTACTGAAGTTTGCCGATGGGTCCTCCGCAACAACAAAATCTTCCAAAAGTTATGGCACGTCTACGGGAGGAAGAAACAAATAATGTGAACAAACGTGTTTAAAACATTTACATACAACCTAAATTTAGAAGAACAAAATAAAGAAGAAACATGAAAAATTAAGCTTTTCCTCTGCTTTTTCCTAGCCAGCCAACGTTTGTTTGATAATTTATCAGTCAAGCAATAGCAAAAATCTCAAATTTTGCGTGGACGAAGTAGCAGGCACAGCTAGTAATTATAATACTGACTAAAAAAGTAAAAAATGAAGTGAAACGAAAATAAAAATGGAAACTGGTTTGTTGATTTGTAATAGTTTTGTCAGCTTATAACGTGTAACCTATTCCTTTGCACAGTTCATTTCAATTTATTATATCAAAGTAACACTAAGGTGGCTACTTATCATTAAATCATTACGGCAGGGAACTGAAAATTTTATCACAGCCTGGAGCGAGTAAGCGAAACCCGAGAATAAACTCGGGCTTTCTGACTGTTAATTGAGCTAGGCGCAATTTTGTATATGGTCTGAAATGTCATTGTTCCTTTAATCAATGTTTCTATATGTTAATAATATGTAGATGTTATTTTTTTGTATTTGATTTTGAACAATCCATATTACCTTGCTTGCTTTATATTGTTAATAAATGAACCACACACTCTATGGATTTCTAAAAACATGGCTCATGTTTTGAAAGTGATAGTAAATAATGTCATACTGTGCAATATGGTCGGTGCAGTGTAGTGCTTTATATATTGGGGAGATTCCACAGTGAATCCTACAAAAACCAACTCGAAGAAGCTAACCCTGATCATGAGAACAAAATAAAAAAAGTCACAGATGTCGCTGATGATGCTCTGGAAATAGAGTGAAACGCGAACGACACAAAGAATAAAACAAAATTCAATTGCATTGGCGTGTTATTAACCTTTATAAATATTGATTAACTCGCAAATGAGGAAATGGCCCACAATATCCAGTTGTTAATAAATGTAAGTTTCATTGCCTTAGAAATAATGTTATCTCCTTTTTATGGATGATTATAATTCCCATGAAAATACAGTAATTGCATTTGTAAATGTGGATTATTAAAGTAAATTTTGGACGTACCTGTTCCATGGCACCCAGGCAGTAATGACATACAAAATTTTATGAAATTGAGAGCAATAATAACAGGTCTTGTATGTAACACACAGTCCTGACTGTCTACTGATAAAACTGGAAATTCGGGAATGAATCTTTCACAAGTCGAAAGGCAAAGGCAACAAGAAAGCAAAGACGTCGATCAACTGATCTCTGAATTATATAGATGTTCCTCAGTGGCAGCTGATCAATTTATGTACGCAATGAATTTTACGCCATTGTTGTTGAATGTTTCTTCATACATGTTTTACGTCGTTTCTTGGCATCTTGAGTAAAAGGCACAAAGAACTTTGACGCTTTCACCAAACTTAGGTAAACAAGATATATGCAAATAAACAATAATTTTCATTTTATTTCCGAGTATAGTTTATTCCACAATGGGTCGAACAAAAGAGATTGGAACAGTATCAGGGGAGACTTTCAAAAAATGAATTGTTTTATTAGTGACAAGTCTCTCATTGTGATGGTTGCAGTTCAGAAGTTTTGCTACCACTCTCGATCTCGCCTTCTCAGAAGAACAACTATTTCCGTATCTTAAAAAGTTTTTCTGGCACCCAAATCAACATCAAAACAACAGTCATCTCATGAAGAAACTCCTGAAAAATTCATCTACGCGGGTGACATAAAAGCACTGGAAGGACATTGCAAAGAAAGTGTGAACTGTGTTTAAAAACAGGGCACAAATTTTCTTTTAACTCATTCCACGGACTGATCGAACGAGCCTCGCATATCGTGCAGTAACATTTAACACATACAACACATTTCTGACAGGCTTGTAAATCAATTAGACTCGTGTGTCTGAATAACCAGTGTGCATAGTTTTAAGGTGCCTGGTACTAATTATCAAGATATATCTTAAATACACAAATCATTCTTTACCAGGTGTGTAGTTATAGTCACCGTGTTTTTGATTAGTTAACTGCTAGTTCACCGCTTTTCGTAATGTAACAAATTGAGTGCCTCCCACGCATATTTTCAGTTTAATAACAGCTAACAGGCACCAATTCCGACAGCAAGATGCTTTTCTTGTTTAAGAATGAAAGCCTGAGTAAGGTCTGAAAAGAATGGCTACATTATTTTGCGGGAAATAAAAATCCGACCGAAGTTCACTACGTTCTCTTGCTAGAAGTCTGCTGCCAGCAAATGACGTTCGCAGAAAACCGTTTCGAGCATGCGCAATAAGGTCCCCTTGATCTCTCTCTTTTTATTTTACTTATGGCTTTAAGCCTCTTCGACGACGAGGTCATCAGAGGCGGGATGGGACTGGGGACAACGAACCTGAAGGAAGCATCCCGGCATTCGCCTGGAGTGATTTGGGGAAAACATGGAAATCCCAACTCTGGATGCCTAGTCGTCCGGGTGCAGAAGCAGGAAAAATTAACGCCCTGTACTACTCGGGACCTCCTTCGTATGTGGATAATTCTAAAAGTGATAAATTATTGTCATTTTAGTAATTTTGGATTATTTCAGGGAAACAAAATACATTAATTTTTACGTTTGCATTGAGCTGTTTCTCTGTATATTCGCATAGCAAAGGTAATTGCTGTATTCCAACCGCTGTTTAATTAGTCCATCCCCTTACCAAGTGACAATCATAATATTCAATTAGTGAATGAAAATATTGTTTAGGTCCTCATGATATGCTAAATGTTTACTAGTGTTTCGAGTGATCCATAACATTCATCGTGAGTGCATTCCTACGCTACAGGAATGTTCGTCAACCAACCTTTCCTGAAATTTTGCAGCGTTCTGTGAACGTCGTTCTTAAGCTATTGCCAGAACCTACAGGTTGTTGTTATAGACTGCGTTACTAGTCGAATGACAACCTGAAAACAACACCTCGTGTCGCAGTACAACAGGTGTCTTAAATTGCAGCACAACTACTTCGAGACAGAAGCTGAAAGTGTGTGGTCATAGCTTCATGTTCCGGGACCATTGCAGCTGGCGGGCCAGAGCTTCGCCTGCGATTGAGTGAGGCGCTGACGCGGGTGTTGCGTCAGTGGTGCCGCGAGGTCCGCGGCCTCGTCGTGGGTGAAGGCCAGCCCAGCGCCTGCTACGTCACTCCAGCAAGTGTCCAGCCCCACGCATCCATTCAGGGACGCGGAATATCCTACACAGCCCGGAAACTCGCTCACTGTCCTTACACGTAAATAAACGTCGTGTTCCTATTATTCAGTGCTGTACTACTGTTGACAAAAACAGATGCTGCTTTCAAAGAAAGAGAAACACAACTGACATCTGTACGGATGCAACCCGCCTCGACGGTGAAGGTCGATGAGACACCGAAATGTTATTTACTTCTTCACAAGAAACTAGCTTCTTTGTGACATGTCATTTCACAAACGCGGTAGAACACATCATTCATTCGACTATTTCTTAAATGTTTTTCTCTTTACAGAAATAGATAGCTCGGTCACAGATTCTTCTGTCTTGCATTTAGGTGGCAAACATGGAACAGCTTCTAACACGGGACTCCTTTGACCTCGAACGCTCTGAACCGCACGAAAACCCGTTTAGAATAACAAGCGATCATAAACAAAACAGTGGTGTGTGTCATTTCCATGCGGAACTCCGCACTAGGCTGCTAGCGCCATTAAAGAGCCGTTAAAAGAGTCTATTGTTGTGTGAGTCCTGGTCAGGTCATACAGATCGTACCCTGCTAGATGTAACTTTTCCTAACAAAGATGTAATGCTGAAGATATTGCCACTGAAAACAACAAAATATTGCCAACCCCTTGATGTTTACTTCATTCGGCAATATCAGCTCTATGTCAGAAGGATTACTGATTTTGTAAGACTACAATGTGCCAAACCACAAGTGAAGATACATGATCGTTATTTCAGCTTGAACTTCACTCTGTGATTTACAATCGATTAACTGCACCTGCTTAAAGCCTATGTTGCAATACGATTGGCGAAATCCAGGTATTGACATCGACATCATCATTTGAAAATTTGATTAGTGTAGCTTTTGATATTGGACTGCATAAATGCGAAAGTGTTTTGGAATGTGATAACGCGGCTTTAGTGAGGTGTGCATGTTATTCTCTTACACTTTGTGTTAACCGGTATTGATATCTTGTTACTTTGTTTCTCTCTGTTAAAATGTTACTCGAGGTAGAATGCAACGTTTTGCATGGAAATGACGCACACCACTGTTTTGTCTATCATCGATTACTATTCTGAGCGTGTTTTTGACCGTGCTGAGCGTTGGTGGTCAAAGTTGTCCCTTGTAAGTACGATATGTTTAGTTGCCAGGAACTGTAATTTGTTTTCTTAGAGCAATGACACCAAGACACTAACAGTCAGCCATAACTTATATTTTCCTTGATACCAGCTTCTCTGCAAAAGATTTGAAAACATGTCTTCATAACAGATGGTACTGCTGTTTGCTTGCTCGACTCCTTGAACTTCAATGAGCAAACACTGGAAAATCCTGTGGTTTCGATTTCCGAGACAAGGACAAGCAGTAACTGAAGACGAGAAGTCACTAGATACACAGTCAGAAACAAACTTTCCAAGACACTCCACCAATTTCTACTCTCCTGTTACAACAGCTCGCTATGGAACTTGTTTTCATCATATGTCATGACCATCAAATTAAACAACAAGCGCATATCGTCTATCGCTCAATGTTCATCAAGGCACAAAGCTGATACAGAAAGTGGATGTACCAAGTGTCGAGCACAGTAATTTGTTATTTTTTTAAATTATCACGTTACTACTTTGCAGTATGTATACTACCAAGAGTAGCAACTGATTTATATGTTCAAATGATTTTTAATTGATAGCCAAAGGGGATAAACACTTCTGAGAGATCACAAAACGTAAAAGACTAATAAAAAACTTAACTTAGTCCACAACCCGAAGGTTGGTTGGGTCCTCCAGAAGGAGGCATACTAAGCCATTCTGTCAGAGGTAGGACGGCCAGTTCCTTTCCTCTGGGACCTACAGTTTAACGTGGAATCCGAACCACGGAGCGTCATGGCATAGCTCATATGATTAAACACTACTCTCAAAATTCCTGCGCCTGCCGGGATTCGTGATCGGGGCAGGCGCAGCGAAAGTTTTGAAAGCAAGCGCTTAGGCACTGAGACTATAATAATGAAGACAAAAAAAAGCAAAATTATAATAGGTTTAAAAAAAAAATAAACGCCGGTGTTCCGTAATTAACTATAAAACGTTTGCCACTGAGTACAAAGAACAGATGTGTTGCGTAAGGTTAACAAAGAATATACCCATTATTCCGTTAATAGCAACTTATTTTATTAATATTAGTTTATCATTGATGTTTGCAAAAGATTGGACACTGATGTTCCAAATGAGAAACACTTGTATTCTTACAATATTACAATTTTTAGATCTGTACTTCTTGACACCTCTAAAGCGGTAACGTGCGAGCCTATTTATCAGTTTCAATTTAAGTTCCATCGCAATAATGTTTGAGCCTTATAACAGATATGTGTCCTAGTATACTCGTAGTACTTTGAAAATATTTGCTACAGTAATATTACAAGTAAATTAAATGTCCACTTTGCGTTTCATATTCCTACGAAGCATATCTAGTAGCAGTTTACTGAATCACAGCATACTATGCAAACTTCGTACTACGTTATCTGTCTAAGACGTGTGAAATGACCGAACGCGGTGGGTGAACGGTTAACGTCTGGCCTCGCATTCGGGAGGATGCAGGTTTGAATTCCCGTCCGGGCATCCAGATTTGGGTTTTCCATGGTTTCCCCAAATCACTCCAGGCGAATGTCGGGATGCTTCCTTCAAAAAGGACATAGCCGAATTCCTTCCCGTTCCTTGTGCCCAGTCCCATCCTGCCTCCAATGACCTTAGCCGTCGACGAGGCGTAAAGCAATAATTAAAAAAAAGTGTGAAATGCTATTTATTCTCTTCTGGGAAGAAATAATTTTCTCTAAATGCTCGCCATGGAGCATTTAATGTACTCTGGCTTAATTTTGTTTGTGAGTTTTCAACGGATCATTATATTTTCGAGTATTCTCTTTTTTCCAACTACAAATAAATACTCTTTATCTAAAACATTTTTTTTAACTGTCATAAAAATAAGGATGACTATTTTATATTTGGTGAGTAGTTAAACGTCTTCGGAAATCAAAAAGAAATATTAAACTTCATAATTCCTTCAGAGGACAGATACAGCCTGTTTTTGTTTGTGGTTACCAGCTTTCATTGTTTCAAAAACACTTCGAAAACACATTGAAACAAGAGTTGATAACATATTCACAAAGGTTTATCTTCGGAATATTAGACAAAAAATTAATTAAATATATTTTATTTAAAATTTTGGGAAATTGGGAACAGTATGGTAAATGGCGGCTCAAATTTCTATGAAACATACGTTTTACTCGATACATTCATTTATTCTTATCATGATTTTATAAATTTTCAGATATTCATTTACTTTTAATGCTCAGTGTTATAGACAATAACAACTCTGAAAAATTATTACGTTTAGATATATTTAAAAGCATCTATAACTGGCATAAGTCCGTGGAGACGATTTATTTTAGCAATTGAACATAAAATGAACCAAAGCATATTTCCATTAACCACTATTTTACTTGAAGCACAATGCTTAATAAATCAAATGATTTTCTTGATATTTTCATTTATCATTTTTCATAACTGAATGTAACGGACCTCGTCTTATTTGTATTATCTGAAATTCCAGTATTATGATAAATTTCATTTATTTGTGTGGTATCTTTGTCCAAAAATTAAACATTCCACCAATTATGTAACCACGACGATTATTACTGCTTCAGAAAACCTAATATCACTTTATCGCTACCAGTCTTGTCTCTGACGGCTTGATTACGACTAATATGGGTGTAATGCTCCACATGGCGTGTGAAAAAACGCACGATAGTTGATGCAAGATTTTTGAAAAAACTTAAATTTGTTTCTTCACTAACAACAGTATACATGGATATTATAAACATCTTTCAGCAAAAAAAACAATTTCTCCGGAGATATACACTGAAGTGTTTAAAGTGATGGGTACCTCCTAATATCGTGTGGGATCCCCTTTTACCCGGTGAAGCGCAGAAACCCGAGGTGGCAATAACTCAACAAATTCCCTGAACCAATACTAGCATTCGCCGGCCTCGGTAGCGTAGGGGCTACAGTGTTAGATCCTCGTGCCGAAGGTCGCCGGTTCGAGTCCGGCCGAGGGCATGGGTGTTTAGTGTATGTGTTTGTCTGTATGTCATATTGTGTCTAGAGCCACTTGTAAAATAATACACTGTGAAGCTATGAAGAAACGGAAGTACACTGGATGATTCGAAATACACTTGAGTTGGCTGTATGGCCTCGAAGTCAAAAGCCATAAAAAAAAATTAAAAAAAACATTACTCGCATTCAGTCCCGCTTCCTCTACAACCGTCCACAATCACCAACGTGTCTGCGGTACAACACGCTGCGTACGAACTGACTTTTCGATCATGTCCGAGATATATTCCACGGGAATCATGTCTGGCGGTAGATGCGCCCAAATCATTCAACTGAAGTGGTCCTAAAACCAGTCGGGAATGATTTTGGCACGGTGACATGACGTATTGTCGTCCTGTAAAAGTCTGTCGTTGTTTGGGAAAACGAATGAATAGAATGGCTGCATATGGTCTTCCACCCTTTCCTGTCAATAGTTGGTTAGTTTGATCAGCGACTCCAGTATATGCCATGTTAATACAGCTCATACCAGGACTTCCTCACACCTTGGTCCTTGGACTCGTGGAGTATGCGCCACACCTTATAATTATCATTAACTGTCATAAGTCCGAGGAGACAAATTATTTTAGCGATTTAACATAAAATGAACTAAAGCATATTTTAAGTACCAACTGGAATCCTAACTAATTTAACTGCCGGCCTCGGTAGCGTAGGGGCTAGAGCACTAGCTCCACGTGCCGAAGGTCGCCGGTTCGAATCCGGCCGCGGGCATGGACGTTTAAGTGTTGTGTGTCTGTGTCAATGTCCTGTCCGGCCTGTGGTGTCTATACATAGGAAGCATAAACGCACTGGAGAAACTAAATTCACATGAAGAGATATCAAAAAACAATGAGCTGGCTGAATGGCTTAGTCGCCGAAAGCAAAAAAAAAAAAAAAAAAAAAAAAAAAAAAAAAAAAAAAAAAAACAACAACTCATTTCACTATTATTATATAGCACAGTTAAATGTAGAATAATCACAGCACTAACTACAATTGCCAGAACTTCGTGGGCTACTCTCTCCTTTAAGGAAAATTGATGTTGCTTCCTCGACTGGCCAAATAGAAGTGGACAGAAATAATGGTACGAGGAAATTTTCTGTGTCTTGGGTGACACGAATGCACCAGGTGTCCGCAGACGAGCAATCGGCTTGATTATGTTAGTATCCGTAGGATATACAGACTTTTAAGTCAATTAAAACCTAATAGTTATTTACAAGAACACATAGAAATCGTTAGGGTAGCGTCGGATGTTGCTGAAACGCAATGAAAAAGGCTTTCATCGTTAGACGAAAACGTCAAAATATTTTTGATCCGAAATACACGTTATAATTGTATGCAGTTTAGCATAGGTAGGCTTTCGTACATATAGGTATTTATCTGTATGAATTATTTTTGTTGTCAATTTTACATTTTTCTTTGTGTGGTGGCAGCGAAACAATACTCACGTGATAAAACGTATCCCCGGATACTGTAACACATGAGTTTAGTGACAAGGGCGTGCTTGTAGCAAATAAATCTTGCATAAAAATACAATTGTGGCGTCACTGGAAGATGATAAACTGAGCGTGATGGGTGAGCGGTGTTGCTCTGTCTTCGAACTCAGGAGGATGAGAGTTCGAAAATACAGCCATCCAGATTTCCCCTGTTGTTTCCACAAATAAATCCAGGATGGTTCCTTTAAACATCCATCACCGAATCACTCCCGTTCCTTGTCTGCAGTCGTTTCTACTTCTAAGTAATGCTATAACCAAATAAAGCCGATGTTCTCTGGTGTATTGTGCATATTTTTCGTAACGCAAAACAGTGAAAGCACATTGTCTTCAGAAATGAAAGATGTTAACCGAATATCACTAAAATAATCCACGCTTTAAATTAACATTATAATTACCCTAAGTGCCGAATGCTGGTATTTCCGTGTATCTTAGTATTTGTATGAGTTTTACACTGTGAGCGCGAGCACGTGTTGTGTTGCCCGTCGCGTGCGTCTTGCGTCCGTATTGTGGTAGCGTGCGGCCCACTTACGGGGCCGCCTGCAGACGAGTCTAATCTGCACGACTTTTCGGCTCGCCGATAAATCCCGTTTTGCTCTGTTTGCACCATAAATCTGCACCCCTCTCTTACGTGTCTCCAGCACGTGATCTGCAACAAACTGCGCAAAACCTGCTGCTCAGCTAGGCGGTCTCATATCCACAACCATCTTCAAAACATGGCGGCACAAGAAAATTTAAGCTGGAGAAATATATTACACGTGGGAACAGTTTTACAATGGTATTGGACTGAAATATAGAAAATCTTAATTGTTCAGAAGATTTTAGAAATTAAAACCACTGATAAATGATAGTGATGGCATCGAAGTGCTCCGTCAGTGGAGAATTTGATCATCAAAATACCGGGTTAAGACACCATGATTATTCCTTTAGTTGCCCGAGAACAGTAATATACGATATACCGTCGAAAAAGACTTATAGAGTAACATTATACGCTCTCTTAAGATGAGACCCCTTGCTATACTGAAAGCCTGTCGCCATTGTGATATTAAAACTGCCACCTCTGACAATAAATTATGAGGTGGCAGCTATAAATGTATTGATGCTGGGAACCGATTTTCGCTAGATTTAATAAAATATTGATTTGAAATATTTCGTCATTTCTGTACATCAAGGTAAGAGCCTATTAAGTTCTCTTAGACATAATACCGTAGTCTTTTAGCTGAAGTAGAACAACAAATAATTGATTCAAATTTAGAAATATAGTTGCTCCTAATATGAGGCATTTAGGCATTTTCATATTAGTCCCTCAGAAGGCACAGTCATTTGATGCCGGGTTTTAGTTCCACTAAAAAAAAAAAAAAAAGATAATATTAGGCTCAAGCGATCAAGGCCTAGCATAACAGTAACCTGGATGAGTGGTCAAGAACTACAGGTTTCCAAGTTGACATAATCACCCGGCAACATTACAAGAATCATTCTGTTGGCTGGAAGCATTCAAAAATGCATTAAAAAAGTTTCTATCCACCAAAGAAAACACTGAAACAAAAGAGAAGAAAGTCAGCTCTGAAGGAAAAACAAACATGCAAAATTACGACGCCAGAGAAAAAGTGTCAAAACCAGAGGATACATCCAAGTTAATAAAGCTGAAAGTGAAAGAACAACAGTATGGATGGTGACAGCTGAGCTGTGATAGCAACTGTTCTGGTGATGAACTCTGGGAAAAAGTTGCGTCAGTGTAGATGATGCTTGCTGCAGGTGGGTCCATGAATATTGAATTATAGGGAAAATACTTGAATATGAGTTTTATCTCTTTTAAGCTCCAGTGCTTAATTTTTGATATTACAACACAAATTTTAATGTATTTAGGAGGCCTCCTGACAGGAAGCAATTTTTCAATAAGTGAAAAATCGTCATTTCTTGCATGCTTTTTTTTGTATGTATTAACCTTTTGTTGTATGTCAGCTTTATATGTACACAGCAAAACTACAGTAAAAACCTTATAGTTCTGACTCATTAAATGATTCTAATTTGCTTTTCATACAGAGTTATAAGAAAGTGACGAAAGGAATCTCATACTCTAGTCTAGAAAGTTCTCGTTCTAGAAGAATGGGAGGAAGATTAACAGTCACAGATGCATCAGTTCAATATATAAGTTGTTCAAATGGATATTTCTGACCTCTAGCAACTTGTTATTAATATAGCTGTTGAAATTAATTTCACGTACTGCTCACGTTCCTCGGACTACAACTGAATGGGCTTAATAAGAAACAGATATTCTATTCTCATCGGTAGCTGTTTATAATGTTTCCACGAGCTTTTATACGGTATGTCAGCTATCTGCAGCTCGTACGCCGGCTAACGTTCCAAGTTGAAGACGTTTATGCAGATTAAATAGGTATAACAATGACGTGACTACGTACCTCAGGATCTACCTCACGCTGAGACAAATCGTAACACCAGCTTGCATCCTGCAACCAAAACACAAGATTTTAACTTGATTGAAAGCGAGATAATGGAGTACGCTACCAACCCTGATCACTTGTGAACACGAAATTGGACTCGACAAAGTGGTTCAGTTGCTAAAGACAATAATAATAAAGTTTAAAATAATGTTAAATAAATATTATTATACATAAGATGATATTATAATCACTTCTGTAGCGAATATACAATAATTAATTAATTAATTAATTTAATTAAATTGCAATGGAGCACATGCTAATCACTCATCTTCCCCCTTTTCTACATCAACCTACATTTACCCTTTACAAATTTTAACTTTAAATTCTTTCAACGTTTTTTGGCAAATTATTCAACATTTCTCTTGGTAACTTATTCCAATCCCTTACACCGTTACCTAAAAGAGAATCTTCCTAAACCCTTGCTCCTGAAATCTACATCTATATCTACATCGATACTCTGGAATTCACAATTACTGTGGGTGGCAAAAGGTGCTAAGCACCAATCCTACTTCAGTGCATTCCAATCCCGAACAGAACGAGGAAAGAAAGAAGCATAAATGTATCAGTACAGCATCTTATTTCTCTAATCTTATCCCTCCTGCCATTGCGACCTAAATTGAGTGCCAGCTTGTGGTCATGGTCATCTTTTCCCTTCCATGAATTACTTTCAGTGCGAATGGTATTTCTTAATGTATTTGTCTTTCAAGTTACGCAATTGAATTAGTGTGGAAATCATGGTGTAATAGTAATTTGAACTAACTTTCCACCTTTTTAACTAGTTCGTAGTTAGACGTGAGTGTTAAATTTAATACAACCTTTTCGCTATAAAATAAGAGTACACGTTCTACAGTTCGTTTTCTATGCTGTAATATCCGCCTTTAAGGGAAGGTCTGTTTAAAGTGTATCCATTAACTTGTTTACAATGACTGAGAAAATACGTCGAAACGCCTTTCTACTAATTTTAATATTCGTATGTGGTATAAATATTTCACAACAATATGGGCTGCTAGCTCTATCACAATCGTTATCCATACAACGTGTCTGGGGCACCTGTTCGAGTCAGGTGTCTCATGTTAAGTATGGCGTTTTTCTTCGTATGCAGTAATCGCTTTGCGCTACTATGTAATATACTAGCCCCAAAGCCCGTCAAAAATGAAGAGTAGTGTTATGATAATTAATTACTCTGCAGTTTCTTAACTAAATAGAATTGTTATAAAATAAACCTCATTGTAATTTATCGTCCCTTGTCCTGTAGCAAAAGCTTCAATTGTCAATTTGGTTAAGGATAATGCCGCTAGAAAAGCAAAGCTTAAATCACGCGCGAACTGTATCGCATGTCAATGTCATCATGCATCGCGATATAAACTTGATCCAAAATCTTCACGGGTTCTTATATCTTTCTTTCTTATTACTTGCGATGAAGATCGATGTTTTAACGGCTGAGAAGCTTACATGCGGCTGAAATAATGACCCTTGTGGAAACGAAGGATTTTAAAAATAAATCTTAACAACTTACACTATGCTACGTAATATGGCATTGATCAGAACTGTAGGACCTCTATACATTGGTCACATAATAATAAACTAAATTGAAGCTTTGTAAAATAATTATAGTTTTAGTGATAATTAATTAACGGTAATTAATGAAATTAAAAAATACTAAGAAAATAGAATATACTCGTAGGTTAGCAAAATGAGGTTCTTAAGGTCCGTCAAGAGATTTACAAGAAGAGCTATGTTAAATGTTGAAATGCAAGATAGTAGTTTAAAAATATTGGCGGGATCTGGATCAAAAACAACGACCCAATTCGTTATAGCGTTGCTGATGTAGCAGCACAAAATACAAATAAACGAAGACAAGTCCTTTTCGTTTGTCCCATCGTCCACTACAGTACAAATACACCACTGTTTATGAAAATTGCAACACCCAGAAAGAATATTCTTAATCACTCAAAAATCGGAAGAAGTTTTGAACAGTGGAACCACAATAACTGATAAATACTGCACACTGATGGCGTGCATGAAGGCCCAGCAGCGCAATATTTTCTGTGACGGGACAGATCTCAGTGTTACGCCACGCTCACTCGGTGTAGAGCCCGCAACGTACTGGAAGTAGGTGCCGGTGTGCCTCAACGACGTCAAGGGGCGAAGTATCAGCATGAGAGCTCAAACGTGGCAGAACGATTACTTTCCGGGAGACGAGTTTGTCGTAGCGTGACCTTGCTGCTCGTAGAGGGCAATGTGCATGTGCCGAACCAAAAGAGAGAAGAGGGTCGTACACGCTACCAGCTGGTACGGGAACACTTGATGTGATTACATCGCGGGATGACCGTTATCCTGTCCCCACGACCATAAGCGACAGAACAGCTCCGCCCATAGTGTTGGCCCGACGGTGGAGCGGTTTAACTGGTGTGAACATGTGTGCGTCAACAGTTCGACGCCGTCTGCTGAGAGCTCATTTACCAGCGCGTCGGCTTCCATTGATCAGAAAACACCAATGCCTCAGATGGCAATGGACATGTAAACGCCGTCACTAGCGTGCTCAATTGCAGATTGCATTGTTTTCGGACGAGTCCTGCCTCAACTTCTTCTACAGCCGCGATGGCTTTGTTAAGCGGCATCGCGGACAAACGTCAAGTATGATGGTTTGGGGCGCCATGCGATCTCGCCTCCTAGGTATGGAGGACAATCCGAACAGCGAGTGTTACATCATGGAGCACTGCCCCACCTACAGGCAGCTCCATATGTCATATGTCAGTAGGGAAATACCCGGCACCATATGGTAAGGAATGTGCAAGCCTTCTTCAAATAACGGCGGGTACAAGTTCTTCCATGGCTTGAACGTTTGCCACTGGTTAAGGTCGGTCGACAACTTGTTCTTTCTGGTCCTCCTGCACCACTGTCTGTGCTTTGTGTACGTGTCTGCGTGGCAGTGTGTTCCCATGCAGCATATCCAGGATCTCTTTGTTTTCTAGAGGTCCTGATCGCAGCACCGGGCAGCTTCACACCGTCAAACTGCATGCGCAGTTCTGTAATTGTAATAATTTGAATATTACCATGTCCCTAACTTGTGGAATACATTTCATTGTAATCACATGTTTCCTTCTTGGTGCTGCAATTTTCAGGAACAGCAGTGACAGATGCAGTCGGTGGTGGGACGCAGATCGAGGCCCATGTCCGCCTCAGCTTTCAGGCATTGTTGAGAACCCTCTGCCGCTTTTGGCCTTTATGGGTTCACAATGATCTGCTCTACCACCCGGTACGCGTTTACGATATTTTTTGAAAAATACTCACATACCGCAAATTTTTCAAAACTTCAATTAAGATTATTCAATCCTTTTAACAAAATCACTGTTATTACTGTACACTACGATAAGTCGGTTTCACTGACACCTCTTATCAGAGTGCAGAGAAATACTACCAATCTCTGCGCATGGCGCAAAAAAACGTCCATCACTCCTCCCTCGCTGTGTTATCCAATAGTGCGCTCGTCTTAGGCTATTTATAACCAATGTTCTTTCATATTTCGAACGGTATATCAGATAATTGCGAAATTTTTATTGTTAAGTAGATATTGCAATTTCAAATATTATATGGAAACATAACTCTAAACCTTCTAGTCGAGTGGAAGTGAAGAGGAAAGATGGGAGAACGCCGAATGCTGGCGTGAAAGAAAACATGTTTTCTACTTCAAAAGTACGATTAAATTGTCGGTTATACATTTAAATTCCCTAGTGATACGGCAAAGCACAAACACATCGCATCCAAGATAGTAATCGTTCAGGGTGAACGCATTACACGACGAAATTTCTTCTTCGCGGTTCCTGGTGGATATGTTGTTGCGGTACCTGTGCAAACTGGAAAGTGAAAACCCTCGCAGCAAGTCAGGTTTCCTCGTCAGCGAGGCTGACTGAATCTGGGTCAGCGCCGACTCGGCCGCACGCAAAACACTCGAGGCGGCCGCTCCGCACGTGCATTAGTATGCAAACTGCCGCGGGCGTATCTCGCAGTGCGAACCCATGCTATCTCGCGAGCCTCAGCTCCTCACCACTGCCTGCTGCTCGGTTCACAAGCGGGAAAAGAGCTTTAACAACGAGGGAAACTACAGATGGAGGACAAAATAATACGAACACCTGTGAAAAAGTATGACGTATTTCATACCTGCTGCACACAGCCGCGTCACCTGCAACAGAAGTCTGCCACCTAGTGAGCGTGAAGAGGAAGGTATCAGTCTCTCAACAGCAGTCACTGCGTTGCATGCGTCTATCGAGCTGTCTGTGATAAGATGAAATGTCAGACCTGTCAGAATTCCAAAGAGGAATGATAGTCGGACGTTTAAGTGGAGCATCGGTTAAGGAAAAATCAAACCTCTTGGGGTTTGCAAGGAGTACGGTATCAGCCGTTATGACAGCGTACACGAAAGAGGATAAGACGGCGTCTTTAAAGTACAAAAGTGACCGAAAGTCAAAGCTTACTGGTAGGGATAGACGGGACTTGAAGCGCATAGTAGACCGAAACCACAACCAATCGTTATCTGAGATAACATCCGAAATGAACAGTCATCTCCAGGACCCCGTTTCAACAAAAACTGTCAAAAGGGAACTTCATGCTGCGAACATTTATGGCAGAGTGGCAATTCGTAAACCTTTGGTGACTGCAATTAATGCCTTCATGCGACGCCAGTGGTGCAGAGATCACAAAGGCTGGTCCCCACAGCAGTGGTAACAGGCAATATGGTCAGATGAATAGTCATTCACCCTTTTTCAGACGAACGGACGCGTTTATGTCTGAAGAACGCCCAGAGAAGCGTTTAATCCTTAATGCCTCTTGCCGACTTTGAAGTATGGGTGTGGCTCCATTTTAGCTTAACATACCTTTAAATATTATCCATGACCTTTACGCATCTATCCCACGTCGCATTAAATCTGTACTTCAGTCATAGGGTGGTCCAACCCCCTATTAATAAGGATTTTCCATTATTTCATAGGTTTTCGTATTATTTTGTCCTCACCCTGTATGTGTTTGCTTACGGCTTGACGCTTCGTAGAGGTCATTAGAGGTGGGAAACGTGAACGTAAGTTAAAGACTGCTGTGGTCGTAAAGACCTGGAGACAGAGCTCTGGAATCCATCCCTACTGTAACTGACTATGGGCTACAATGGACCTACAGCTTAAAGTGGTGTCAGAGGAAAGGTCGGGATAAGGGACTTTGAAATCCCGTCGTGACCGGAGACCTTTCAATCTCCAGCCGGATGCCTTAACCGCTGAGCCACCAGGGGTACAGGCGGGAAAGGTCTGGAGACAAGGAACGGAATTCTGCCTGGAGCGATTTGGGGGAAAACATGGCTACCCGGACGGGGATTCGAACCGACGTCCTCCAGAATGCGAGGCCAGAACGTTACCACTCACCCACCACGCTCGGTGACAAATAACCACCTGTGTGGTATGTCTTCAATGTATAGCCAACTTAACCACACAGTTATCTGCACATGCATAACGCCTTGCCCGTTTCCCCTTACCATAGGGTATGTTTAGCCCTCCACGATCACGCCTCGGAAGATGAACTATGGCAGGCTCCAGTTGGCTTCGCCAGTGTGATAGTGTTCGTAAAGGTAGTTGTGAGTGTGAATGATTGTAATAGCGTGCGTGTGTTCAGAATAGAGCGTTGCATGTGTTGTGGGTGAGAGATGAAGCCCGGTGCTGGTCCATTCAGTCCTAAGAGCCGTCAAGCTCATCATCCACATCCGAACGACGAATCACCATCAACAATGTCTTATTCCCTCAATACATTTGCGATTTAGCCCAGGACTTTCTTGCACAATATGGTAATTAGGAATTACCTTGCCACCCAAGACCAGATGGGAAAAATTTCTTCCACCACCAGGACTGGAACCAGCTAACCCCGTGTCAGCGTCGGACACCATCACAGTGCCTCAGCCAACTGAGCCTACTGGGACGGCTAAAAAGAATGCTATCACACTTAAAATACCCGCACGGAGTTGTGGTGTTGATCAGCATCTGCTGGAGAACAGGGCAATGCACGAACGTTTACAGCAAGGAAAACATCCCGTGAAGCAAATAATTCCGAATGTACGTTGTGACAGGAATGTAAAGGAGGAAGAAATAACACATTATGGGACAAAGTGTAAGATTGGAAGAAATTACTTCCCGTTAGCCATTCTGAACCACTGCGTTCTAAAGAAAAATAGTTACATTCTTGTTCCTTGCCATAACATGCATTAGTATCTTAAGATTAAACAGAAAATTGACTTATTTTGAATTCAAGACACGGCATGCTGTATATCAGAGATACGGCTTCATTCTTCAAGGTACTGTTAGACAAATCAGCAGATTATACCAACTGACTAGCAGTAGACAATTTGATAAAGTCACTGCGGCAAACTCTTCATTTTGAGTCATAGTTGGCTGTCGCGACTATAATCAGCTGGAACAATGTTAATCGACTAATAATTTAGCGCCATATTGTCGTTATTTGTAAGCGTTCATGTGACATGAAATATAACCACAAAATTCAACCATTTTGGAGAAATACTGATATAAAACCTCAATAAAAATGTCACATCTGTGACAAGTACCTCTAAAATCGAAGCGGTTTTGGTATAAATGTACCAGAAGTAAATAGAAAAATATATGTTTGACTTAATTTATTGCTTAATTCATCAGTATTATCTACATATTGTAATGTTTCCGGAAACACAAAAAGCTGTGAGATGTTAAGTGTAAAAGTAACGAATCCCTGAGGGTGCAAGTCAACGAAGAGAACTTTCAAAGGGGAAGTCTACACGGTGGACTGCTGACATACTCGAGAATTAATGTAAGGGGCCATAAACATTCGCATAGTACTGAACTGTGAAATCACATTCATTTAATGACGGAGGAAGAGCTATTAGAGACGTGAGGTAACAACGATACTTTCTGCAAATTTTATTGTCAGAGATTATAAATCATTATATGGCTAGAGACAGTGGGCCCAGGACGTGGAACAATTCAGTGCAGTAACAGTAGCAGTGACTGTCTGAGCAGGCCTATAAAGTCTCCTGGATAAAGCGTTTACATTCACCGTCGGCTCGGAGAAGTCTCACCCAGCCAACGAGTCGATTTGAGCACGCGGTAACGACTACTTTGTATTGCGCTTCAACCTTGCCGCACCCTGCTGTGTTTGGTCGACCAACAGTAGGCAGGCTGGCAGCTTAGGGAGCTGTGCGGGGCGACGAGAGGAGGAGATTCTTTCTTGAACTGAAGAGCTGTCTGACCAGTCACGTAAAACTACACAGAATCACAGCGGGGGTGCTGTACCCACTGTCTATATTGTCTGGAAATGATAATTTTGTCGATTGTAAACGATTAAAGAAATTAATAACCCCATATGTTTCTCTAACATTTCAATATATAACTCTTATTAATTAACGTCAATCATTGTCAAAAAAAAAAAAAAAAAAAAAAAAAAAAAAAAAAAAAAAACCAGAGTATCACATATTTCATAAATTGTCCCACGAAAAGCATAAGACTGTTTTATACCTTACTAGCTGGTACCCACGACTTCGTTCGTGTTTGTCAAGAAATTGGATTGACAGCTACCGGCATCTAACCACCATAGTGCACGATGGGAGACTCGATGCAATTACCACACACAAACGCCAGTCATCTGCGCTATGTAGTTCCGGCAGTAAAGTAAAATATACGGACACACATGTCTTTGGTCGAAATACGAAAATATCCTTGATCGGCCAAAATCAACCACCATATCTCACACACTCTCACAGTCACCGAGATTCGGCCAACGTTGTTATCGACGGGTGACTCTGTGCTACTACCACACAGAAACACCAGTGATCTGCGCTAGATAGTTTTCGCTGAAAAGTGATACACCATGACGCATACGTTTTTGGTAGAAACATGCAAGTGCCGCAGGGTCGACCATTTTCGACCACCATATCTCCCACACCCCCATAGTTACCGACATCTAATCACCATAGTACACGACAGGAGACACTCTACCACTACCACAAACAATCACCAATGGTCTATGCTATGTAGTTGTGACAGCAGAGTGACATGCCCTGCATCGACCACTTTTAACCATCATATCTCCCACATCCTCACAGCTATCGACATTCGGCCAACGTTGTGCACAATAGGAAACTCCATGGTACTTCCACCCACAAAGGCGAGTGATTTGTGCTAGGTAATGGTGGTTGAAATGTGAAATATAGGAAAACGCACGTCTATTTTATATATATAAGATTTCTTATTGAGTTTTGTTACCTAACATACGTTCGTTATTAATGTGGCAGACCAGTTTACTAACTTTTTTCATGAAATGTCAGAAATATTTCATATGTACAGTAAAACGTGATATGCATGACTGTGGTTTGATACCGCAGTTTCTGAGAACAAATGATAAAAAAGAAGCCATCTTACTAGTCAATATAGTCAATATGTTTTGTTTATTTGGTCCTACAGTTTTTTCCATCGGATAAACTACGAGATAACAACCTCAGACATGAAGATTACGCCAGGTGAAGTAATCACACTTGTATCCATATGTTGGTTCTGTTCCGATTACTCGCTGAATACGACAGACAATAACATTAGTAAGAGGTGGCAATAGATGGTCGGGTGAGGTGAACGTCCATCAGTTAGTGTCAGTGCAGTGCATTGTGACAGGCCAAAGGTCAGAGGGCGGGGATTAGCATAGCGGTCGTTACGACAAGGCCGATGGCATCGCGCAGCGTCACGCCACGACACGCGCGAGACTTCTGCCGCGCGCCCTGCGCGAGTTGCGCAATCTCTAGCGAAACTTCTCCGCCGACACCAAGTATTCATCAAAATCAGAGTTTTTTAGTTTGTCTCGGACAGGATATTATCAAAATAGGAGTATGTTGTGAACAGTGAAGCTAATAATACTTTCGTTCTTTACAAAAATACCTTTAATTTAGGACTTAATTTTGCCAGCTCTGCAAAACTGCGATGAATGGGTGAGGAATTTGCTGTGATGTACTATAGATATTAATAATAGTATTAAATCTAATATTATTCAAACAAATAAAATTCATGGTTTTAATAGTTTTTGTAACTATCATAACATTTAGTATAAATAATGTATTGGTATAAACCATCTATCCTTATAAAACGCATGTTTGGTCATGTTCTGTCACGGGATGACGTCACACTTTTTGTCTTCGTTGACCAACTTACCACCAGAGCGTTGTTCTAGGTTACGCACGTTACTTAATAACAGTTCTATTAGCTACGCATCAGCGAATAAATTAACTGTCAGCACCCTGAAAGAAAATTACATATTCCGATTAAATCGACATAATAATTATTGGTTGCTTATATTTATTTAATATTCGTTCGAAGTAAAAGTATTCGTTAAAATATTTGGCAATACACATTTAAGTTAAAACGTTTAATTTTCAGTTGGCAATAATTAGATTGTTATTATAACCGGCACTTGACTTTAAAGCACAGGCCATGAGTAAATTTTTTATTTTTTTTATTTTTTTGTAATAATTTAAATTGTTTTCACGAGTGTCCTGTAGCTTAAATCGTTACTTCATTTGAACGTAAGTATTCCACACTGATCGCAATCTATACAGCCTAGACTACAACAAAATCTAATATTACCTGGCATGAAGTAAGTAGTTAAGATTTTTTTTTTATTTCCTTTGCTTTCACTGATGACATAATTCAGCCGTATGTACATGCATTAGCCATTCAACCATTGTAACATCGATCTGAATCATGGATAACAAAAAAGGAAGATGTAAGAACCCGTGAGAATTTTTGATCAAGTTTACATCGCGATGAATTATTGCCATTAAAATGCGATGCAGTATTTGTATAAATATGCGTCTGATTGAAGTATTGTTTTTCTGGAGGCAAGTTTATCGTATTATGTCGCTAGGTTGAAGTACAACTTGGACCAGGATGGCAACGGAAACCTTTTGTTACAGCACAAAGAAATAGGAATTACATTAGATTTTACGTGTGTATTTCGTTTAAATTGTCATTTTAATCATCAGTTACTTTTTTTACTGAATTCATTACTTGGTTTGAATGAAAGAAGTTCAAATTGATTGCGTTCTATGTGGCCTAAACCACAATAAAGCTAATATTACGTGGCATAACGTAAGTTGTTAAAATTTATGTTTATTATCCTTAGCTTTTACTGGGGTCATTATTTCAGCCACACGTAAGCCGTTAAAACACGATCTTCATCACAGATAATAAGAAAGAAAGATGTAAAAACCCACGAAGATTTTGGATCAAGTTTCTATCGCAATGCATGATAACGTTGACATGCGATACAGGGAATATATTCTAGCGTCAATATTAATGGAGATTGTGGTTAGACAAGTGGGCCAAGTTGACAACTGGGACTTTTTTTCCACAGCACAAGGGACGATAAACGACATTTAGCTTTATTTTATAATAATTGCATTTAGGTAGGTAACTGAAAAGAAATTATTTACCAAACCACTCCGTTAAAATCGTAATTTTTTACGGGCTTTGAGGCAAGTATATTAATAATTTTTAAATCAACACACAACTGTGAATTATAACCTACAGACTCAAACTAAGGAATTTCGAAGTCTATGAAAGTTTTGGATCATGCCTCCACAAAATGCATTGAATTATCCATTACTCATTTTGTTGAGTTTATTATTAAGAAAAAAACAAAAAACAAAAAAGCTTGATATATGGAACGAATAATTGCCAATTCGAAACTATTTATTTTAATGGATACCATTCAATTAATTACACTGGTTAGAAATAATCTTAAAATACTTTTATAATAGAAAATACATATAGCAAAAGCAAAAGGATTGTGATTCTATCTAAGGAAAAAACCTGATTTTTTTAAAAAACTAATAAGCTTCAGAAAAGTAATTCGTCCAACTTGTGTCAGCTCAGACAGACATCCAGATGTGTTTTATTTACACAGAAACTACTGTCTGGATTTTGGGGGAGAGAAGAATTGTTTAATGTACGGCCCATGGTCTCGCAGAAAATTAGGTAACTTTCATTTTAATGTCATGTTGAAAAAATGAGAAATTAAAAAAAAAATCGTTTTTCATTGGACGCAATTCATGGAAAAGCTGGTGGTTGGTTTTTTTTAATTTTTTTTTTTTTTTTTTTTTTTTTTTTTTTTTTAATAATTTTTTTTTTTACAGGGTTTTTTTTAACGTACAGCCCAAGGTCTCAAGGATAACATAGGGCAGTGATGACGAACCTTTATTGATCGACGTGCCATTTTTTTCTAAAGAAATGTTGGATGAAACCATGACGTGCCATCAAACAATCATTACTTAGTAATTAATGGGAAAAGAAATAACACCATCATCTTAAAAGTTAATATTAGCAACCAGAAATTTATATTTTTTTAATACTAAGCAACAATAAGATCAACAGGTTTGTGTGTACCTAAGTAGATGAAACTAGTGCAGCTTCTACTGTTGCAAATTAGATGCCAAGTAACTTATATAAGGTTCACACTTTGTTACTTTTAGCAGCATGCAAGCTGAAGTTGAGTCATCTAACAAATTGTTTCGAAGCGAATCTTTTTGTCAAAGAGATTTGTGATTTGTTCCATGTTTTTCTTTTTTCAGATGATGTTCTACCTATCACTGTTCTAGAACATATAGCACACACCGCTTCATCACCTTTGTTAATCATGCCATATTTCTCAGTTCAAGGTTGAAAATTTCTATTACAGTTATCTTGCACTTTTTTTTCCAAATTAGCCATGTTGAACAGTTATATATCTAAATCAAGCAAGCAGCTGTGTTAACGAAATTAGTTTAAAAACTTCAAGAACTATGCATAATTGGCAAAAGCAGTCAATGGCGTCAGCAAAAACGAACAAATAGATTAAGTTATCTTAGCTCCCCTCCTGCCGCCGCGCCACCTGCCCTAGCTCACTCAGTCAGTTCGGTAAGGAATTCTTTTGCGCGATCTGTAGTCGTTCTGGCTCCGGTAGTTTCGTTCACGATGAACTTTGTTGCTATGATCTTAAATTTTGTAGACAAAAAAATAAATTCCTTATATCCATTACGTACCTACTTAATTAATGCCGTGCTCAAATTATTTGATCGCGTGCCATCATCGGCCGCGTGCCATTGATTCGCCATCCCTGACATAGGGCATGATTTATTTTGATGTGATGTAGTTTTTTTTTGGTTAGTTTCTCGTTGAACGCGAGTGACTAAATTTCTACTGGTCAGATGTTTAGGGGTTTTCGATACCGCGGGTAAAATACAGTCTGAAAATTTTTACAAATACGCAAAACCTACTTCTCTGATTTTGGTCAAATTTTGATTTAAGTATAGCCTGTAATCTACATCTACATCTATACTCTGCAATTCACAATTACTGTGGGTGGCAGAGGGTGCTAAGCACCAATCCTAATTCAGTGCATTCCAATCCCGAACAGAACGAGGAAAGAAAGAATACATAAATGCATCAGTACCGCATCTTATTTCTCGAATCTTATCCCTCCTGCCATTTCGATCTAAATAGGTTGGCGGAAGAAGTATTTCATTGCACTCGTAAATGAAAGATTTTCGCATATTCTCCAACAAATTAAAATTAAAACGACGTCGTCTGTCCGCCAAACAATCCCACCTCAACCCATGTATTAGCTCCGTGACATTTACATAAGGACTGTAACTAGCGATCATGAATCGAGCGGCTCTCCTCTGTACTTTCTCTAACGTGTCAATCAATCCCTTGGGATACGGATCCCAAATTCCACAACAGTATTCCAAATGCGGACGCACTAGTGTTTTGTACGCTATTTCCTTTGTACGAGCATTACAACTTTCCAAAATACGACTACGAGGGCATGGGTGTTTAAGTGTTGTGTGTCTGTGTGAATGTCCTGTCCGTCCTGTGGTGTGTCTAGAAATACTTGAAAGATATATATATACACGTAGAGAAACTGGAAAAACACTGGATGAAATAAACATATACTTGAGCTGGCTGTATGGCGTAAGGAAGCCAAATGCCATTAAAAAATAAAAAAAATACGACTAATAAAAGGTAGTTTAGAATTAGCTTTGCCTACGACGGAACTTATGTGCAAATCCCATTTCATGTTGCCTTGTACTGTTACGCCCAGATTCTTCAGTGAATCAACCGTGTAAACAACTGAATTGTTAACTTTGTACTCGTGAGCAAACGGGGTCCTCTTATTACTTATTTGCATTGCCTTGCACTTTTTGCAGTAAAGTGTAAGCTGCCATTTACGGCACCATTCCGAAATAACATCCAATCGAGCTGAATTTCTAAGCAATCGTCAGAGCACCTCACTTCCCTATAAACAACTGCATCATTAGCAAAAAATCGCATCCTAAATTCACGTTGTCATCGAGATCGTTTATAAGAATTAAGAAAAGAAGTGGTCCTATTACACTTCCTTGAGGAACGCTCGAAGTAACATCTAGCCTTCAAGAGGCTTCCCCGTCAACAACGACCGATCAGTTAGAAAATCGCGTATCCATTCGCAAATCTGATCAGATATACCAAACGCTCGAATCTTCACCAAAAGCCGGTTATGTGTTACAGAGCCAAGAGCTTTCTGGAAATCCAAGAAAATAACATCAACTTGTGATCCTGCATCTATAACCTTCATTACGTCATGCGAAAATAGAGCCAGTTGCGTTTCACACGATCGGTTCTTACGAAATGTGTGTTGGTTTGCTGTAAGTAACTCGTTTCCATCCAGAAACTTCATAACGTTAGAACATATGAGCTGCTTCAGAATTCTACTACAAACAGATGTTAGAGATATTGGTCGACAATTCCTAGGATCTCTCCGATCTCCTTTCTTGAAAACGGGAATCACCTGCGCTATTTTCCAGTCAGAAGGTACTTTTCTTTCTTCTAAAGATTTAAGAAATATATCTCACAGAAATGGTTCTTATTTCTTCCGCGTATTCCGAAAATACTCTTACTGGTATGCCATTAAGACCCGGCGCCTTCCCCCACTTCAGGAGCTTTAATTGTTTTATGATACCTACACTATCAATTTAAACTGGATGCATTTCAAATTCTACACGCCGTGCAAAAGCGGAAATGTTTTCCATGTTTTCGTCAGTGAAAGAATTTTTAAATTCGGCGTTAAATACGGAAGCCTTGTCGCGGCTGTCATCAACTTTCCGACAGTCTTGTAGTAGAACTGACATATTGTTGTCACTACCACTAATTATTATTATTATTATTATTATTATTATTTACATACGACCACAATTTCTTTGGGTTTTCGTTGAGACTCTTGGAAAGTGAGTTGCTTCTAAAGTCAATTAAGGCCTCGCACTTCGCGTTCTTAACATGTTCTCTTGTCTCAGCTAACTTTTCAAAATCACTCCTATACATCGTCCTCCTTGAGCGTGCATGCATCTTCCTTTGCTTTTTAAGTAACCGTTTAACTTCACGTGTGTACCATCCCTGACTGTCCTTTTCGGTATATATAAGTCCATACCATCCCTGACTATATGCATGAATCGAAGCCACATCTCTTCAACCGAGCCTCTTCCTTCTATAAAGGTAATGTAATTATTCCTCAAAAACATTCTTAAATTCTCCTTTGGGGCCTTTTCGAACCTGTAAACGACCCTTTCTTTTTTCTTTTTGCGTGCGGCTATTAATTTTACTGCAGCAATTACAGCTTTATGATCACTTATTCCCATGGTAGTAGAAATGTCCGTGAATAATTCAGGCCTATTCGTAACGAGAATATCTAAAATGTTTTCGTTATCGTTGTGGCACCGCGTTAGTTCAGTGACGAGCTGCTCAAGATTAAGATCTGAGAAAAGGTGAAGAATAATTTCACAGGATGTTTTATCTCTGCCACCAGTAACGTGGACGTAATTAGTCCAGTAGATATACGGAAAGTTGAAGTCCTCCTAGTATTATTCCATGATCCGGAAATTAACGAGCTATATTACTTACATTAATTCTTAAGGCCTCATCAATAGCAACATATGCATCTGGTGGACGATAGAAAGACCCTATTACAAGTTTTATCCTAGCTACGTTTAGGCTAATCCATAGGATTTCACAGACCGTATCGATATCTATTTGGTTACACGACAGGTGTTTACTAACAGCTATAAATACACCGCCTCCATTAGAATTCAACCTATCCTTACGGAAAACATTCATGCTATTGTAAAAAATTTCTGCTGAACTTATATCCAGTTTTAACCAGCTTTCAATACCTAATATAATATCTGCTTCTGTGCTACTGATAATGCTTTCAAGCTCAGGCTGCTTATTACGAACACTTCTACAGTTAATAACGAGAACATTCAACGGTCGAGACTGATTTACGCTACTCCTAACATACGAGTGGTGCCGAATTTAATTTGGCTGCCCGTAATTGTAATCCCAGTTTCGGGTCTTCCTCCCTCAGTCTAAAAAATCACCCAATAAACTCCATACGGCCCCTGCCATGCTAGTAATCACGCTAGTAAATTAAGAAATGTCTCATTTTGATGTGATCTCTATGAAATGAGAAGTTAAGGATAATTTTTCATTGCAAGTGACTCACGGCAATGGTTGTATATTGATGAGGTTTTCATTATTTTATATCCGTCGGTGCTACGAATAAATACACTATGTTTCAATTTGATATGACATCTTAAAGTGATAAGTTGAACATAATTCTTCGTTGAGCGCTATTCTCTGCAACTATTGGTAACATTTTAATTGAGTTTAGATTAATGTAAAGTCTGTGAAGACGGGATTAAAATAGGGTGTGTTTCATTTTGATATCTTGTAAAAATATGATACCTATTTTTTTTAAAATTGTTTTCCGTTGAACATTTCACTCGGAAACTTAGATTAATATCCAGCCCTTATTAACGCAGGTAAAATAAGATGTTTCATTTGATGTCAATAAAGGAGAAATTTATGATAATTTTGTAATTTTTTGTTGCAAAAACTTCTGGTCGAATTTTGATGGGAATTTTCGATTAGTGTGTAACCTGAGGCGTAGCGGGTAAACTACTGTACGTTCCGTATTGATGTAGTAAATATGATAAATTTAAGATTATTTTTCCATGAATCCGATTTACGAAAAAAATTACTGGTCGGATTCAGATTTTGATTGGGTTTTGATTAATGTACAGCCCGTTGTTCTACGGGTAAAGACCACGTGTTTCATTTTGTTGCGTCGTCGAAAGCTGAGGAATTAAAACAAAAGACTCCACAAACTAGAATCCATTTGAAATTAAGTTACTTCTTGTAGTTAATATGTTTATCTTGATTTCAGCGTACGAGATAAATAAAACTACAGTTTGTCGTGGAGATCGATAATGCAAAACAATTTACTGTGGATCGTATATTTTTTGACCATGTTGCCTTAAGAGAGTAGTGTGTACGCTGGAAGTCCACAAGAATGAAGTAGAAACAATATGGAAATGGAGGAAGCACTGAAAATGCGAACCAGTATAATTATTTTTAAAAGCATTTAACTGAAGCAACTATACAAGACATCAAAATATTAACGATTAAGATAGTAAGGGTATCAAACAACATAAAAAAACTTGTATGGAGTGGTAATAATATGATTACCGATGAGCAAACTGCAATAAGCCCCTCGGAGCAGCAGAAATGCCAAAACGAAAGAACTATTAGAAACATTAAAATGAACATTTTTAGAGAATTAATGAATAAAACATTTCGACATAGAATATGTAACAAAGACATAACAGCTTTATGTGCAATACCAAACATAAGAAAGGTAGTAACAGAAAGTAAAAATTTGCTGGAACGAAGACGTGAATCAAGAGATGAAACTCAAACTTTGTATTACGCACTTTAAAGAGAAGAAACTCCAAGTTAGTGGACGTCAGTTGGTTGCTAGATGATGATGTGTTTTGAATAAACAATCTGCTTTCCTGCTCGCTAAGTCGACTATCAAATTAACTCATGGAATACAAATTTTACTTAATGCCCATTCGCATTTTAATTGACAGTACAGCCATTGAAAAAAAAATGCACACACACACTCAAACACACAAGGGAAAAAAAATAAATAAATAAAATCCGCAATGCAATCGTGGAGTCTGAATATTGCACACGCGACCAATTAGGACCAGCATCTCTCAACGTTATTTTGGTTCTCCGGGTAGAGCCGCGTCGATTTTTTGAAACCTTACGTTTCGGTCATCTTGCTTCATCAGAAAACCACAGTAAGAAGTCCTCTGATGAAGGCCACAGCACTATGGCCGAAACGTTAGGTTTCAACAAATCGACCCCCCCCCCCTCCTCGGAGAACCAAGATAATACTTACAACGACCGTGGAAGTCTGCGCAGTTATTTGATCTCTCAACATGTTATGCGAAGCCGGCCAGTCATGTGGGTGCACGTTACGTATGTCCTCAAGGGCAACACCTGTTTGCATACACGTCACAGGAGCGGTTCCACGAGGCTGCAAGTGGAGCTGAGCTCTCAACAGTCCGTGATGACAAGTGAGCGCTTCCAATAGACAAGCCAAACAGTCCCCCATTACAAACGTCGAGCAACGCACAACTCTTCAAATATGTGTTAGTTACCCATCAAGAAGCATCAACAATGTAGTGCTTGTGACACACTTCATGTCAAACCGCAGGTGGCGAGGTATTAGTTGTGGTATGCCTAGTATGCCTTATCGAAAATCGGCCTGGTTAGAAGGAAAACTAGTTAAATGCCGCTATGCCTGTCTGACCAGAGGTTTCTTCTTTTCGTGTTGGTCACTTGACTTAGAGTGTTTTCGGTATGGCACAGGAAGCCAAGCTGCGTCTCACTGTTTCCGTTTAACTTGGCCTAGTGAGTTATCTCAACATCCGAGGTTCTCTGTTTCGGATTCCGCCTAGGGCATAGGTTGCTTTAATTAACTGTGGACTCTGTCATGAGTTGACGGTATTATGAAGAGCAAAAATACTCGTCGCGAAGTTATTATAGTTTCAGAGTGAATAGAAATATAAAACTGTGGATGGCTGCATTTCTGAGAAGACCATACATATGAAAGCTATTACATTTGCTGAAAATATATGGAATGCTTCTTGGCGGCCTACTGAGCTCTTACTGACCCTGCATAATGTTATAGACAAGACTGTTAATTGTCTTCTGTCGGCCTCTGAAACTATTATTCCCCCCCGTGTTCTGGCATCAATACGAATGTACTCGATAATGAACCACTCCTAAAGTACATATAGATGTATAGATGCAACAGGAGTCTGTAACGGTGTTGAATGAAAATTTTATTTGTTTCACGTGTATCTGTGGCACTGAGAATGTTCTTATTGTATCCATTTGCAAAGTAAAGTAATCCAACCTTTTAAGTAAATAAAGAACAGAAATGTAATTGAGTCATTGAGATGATTGGATGAGGTGTGGTAATGGCAGATAGATAGTGAAATATCAAGTAACCATCAAAATTCCTTTAAATACAGGTTAAAGAATGTTGTAATATGTAGCATCTTTAATGCACTGTTATTCCTGCTAAGAGCATGTTGTTTCTCTCCCAGCTTGCTAAAAACATGAACCATGTTTTTATTTTAAGTTAGTAAAGAAATGAAAATTTTCTTCGTAAACATCAATAAGGTAATTCAAAATGTATACCAAATGATAGTGATTTCAAGAAGCTACTGCAGGTACCAAGTCAAAATAACCTATCGCTTTGCTTCCAGAACTATAGTTTCAACAGTTAAACCGACTGAGGAAAATGATCCAATATTGTAGCCTGGATGGCTGTTAAGCGATTTGAACGAACTTTCACTTGAATCCCTGTGCGTGAATTTACCCGTGTGAAAATTCCTCCATATTTTAATATTCGGCGGTCGCGTAGCTCAGGCGGTAGAACGTCTGACTGCGGACTGGTCGACCGCGGTTCGATCCCCGACGATGCCCAAGATTTTCCACGAAGCCGAACGGCCGGAACGGCTGCTAGGGCCTGTTCAGCCCGCTATCCACTAAGCACCACGGAAGAAATGGGCGGAGTATGCCGTCAACCCTGTCAGCTACCTTCTCTAGTGCCTAAGCTCAATTTGGGAGTGTGGAAATATACTTTCATAAACTCTGCCGGCAAACAGCTGCAGAGCTCAAAGAATCCTGTAGGGAGAAAAATGCAATTATTGGTTGCAACATCACCCATTGGTTTATTCAGGGCAGCAGTGAACTGTAAGGGGGCGTTACGGTGACGTTGCCCTCCACATCTTATACGGGTAGAGTCGCTCACATCTCCTTCGTAATCTGCACGCGCAGTGAGTGCAGGGACTATCAGCGGACTATGAGACTAATGGCAGATGGTCCGGATAGGACGGCGGCCACGCGACCGCAAACCAGAGCGGAGGAATCGCAGGCGGCCGCACGCGAAGCAGATCGCATCGCATCGCGGCGCCGGGCCACGGCTCGCAACAAGTAGCGCCGCCACAACCCAGCAAATCCAGCCGGAGGCAACGTAGTCATGTTCAACACTGCAGAGCGTCAAACATCGACAAGTATAGGGAGCTGTCGAGTAGGGATATTCACTAAACATCGATGCATCGTATCCATTCGATTGATTGATTCGATGTTTTGACGAAGAATTTTTCTATTCGATGCATCGATGTTTTTAATAAAAACAACTAACTCTGGCTAATAATGTCAAAAACAATAGAAATAAATATTAAGATTATTAAATTTATTCAAGATTAAATCAAATTATTTCAATTTAAAGTAATTGTCATAACAGGTGGTGACACCTGTGAGTAATTAGCGGAACATAACAACGGTGAAGATGAATTTTTCTTGCGGTTGGCTATCCTGTCCGTATGAGAGAATTAATAAAATTAATTTCTTAGGATCACTCCCACTGTTTGCTGTGAATCGAAATAAGATATTATTACTCTAAAACAACTAAGTGTTACGTGATATTACTCAATATTTAAATATAAGCCGGGTTGGGGCAACATCTGATTGAATATTGTTGCGGCTTCTGTTGCATCCGAACGTTTATTTTAGAAGGCTATTCAAATAATCAGACAGCAAAGGAACAGAATGAAAGGAAAACGATTGAGTAAACTTTTGTTTCTGCAAAGTTTGCCTAAACACCATTGGTGTTAAAAGGTTAAAAGACTTGAAATTGATATTTCTATGCAGGTTTAGAATTTAGTATTCAATGTCTGGTTTTTTGTAGTAATGGTCTGGTATCGTAATAAAATATTTCTGTTAATTTGTAGTTTCACTCACAAAGCTATACCTCACTAATACAACACTACTTAACCAACACACCAGATCATAAAATTAAGGTAAAGCTCTGGCTTCACATTCAGAAGGACGCGGGTTCGAATCCTCGTCCGGACATCCAGATTTGGGTTTTCCATGGTTTCTCCAAACCACTCCAGGTGAATGCTTTAAAAGGGCCATGGCCGAATTCCTTCCCGTTCCTTGCCCCCTGTTTTTTCCCGACTCTAATGACCGCGACGTCGACAAGGCGTAAAGTAATAAACAAAAAAAGCATAAAATTAAACACATCATTACACCTACATCATTACACTGCTGGTATAGTGTTACCCTGTGTTCACACGGAATAAATTAAAGACAATGAACTATCTGCGTTCAACTGGAAATGGAATTTCTCTTGGCGATTTTAAACGAACATGTAAAAGATAAATGAAACATTGAGCTAAGAAAAACATTAAAGTATTCGATGTTGAAAAACATCGATGTTTTTAAGCGATGCAGGGTTCCGATGTTTTACATCGAATAAAAACATCGATGTATTTTCCAAATGGACACCCCTACTGTCGAGATCATTGGCGTACGTCATCAACAGCATGTCACTGTTTGAATATCATCGGCTTTGACATTCCTTGTCCCCCCCCCCTCCCCCTTTTGTAGTTTTACGCATCGTCGACATCGAGTTCATTAGAGGCGGAAAAGAAGTGGGGCAAGGAACGGGAAGGAATTCGACTAAGGCATTTTAAAGGAACCATCCCGAAATTCGCCTGGAGTGATTTCGGGAAACCGTGGAAAACCAAAATCTGAATGGCCGGACGGGGGCTCGAAGCGACGTCCTCCCGAGTGCGAGGCCAGAGCGTTACCACTCACCCATCACGCTCGGTCATTCCTTGTCGACCAGTACTTGAGGCAGGGTTCACATTAATTTCTATGTTCTTATCATGCTGCAGTCTCACCGATATGCTTCACTCTCCTTCCGATCGTTTACATTGACCATCAAAGTTGAATTCACTTAACCCAATTCTTGCCATAGGATGACGTACATCCCAGTGCGCAATAATTTCTGCAATTTCTAATAGAATTGTTGGTAGCTCCTTACAAAGAGTTGTGTGAAATAAAGCCTGGAGGTTGGGCGCCAACGTTCGGGTCAGGCATTTGAAAAGACACGTGTTCGACTGTCAGTTGAGATACCAGAATTTCGGCTTTTTGTGGTTTACCGAAATCGCATTAGGTGCATGTCAGAATAGTTCCTTCAAAAGGCTTTAACAGAATTTGCCCGTCCTTTTCGGGCAGTAATGACGTTGATGTTGACAAGATTCAGGCGGAACATTGCCAGTTATCATGTCAAAATTTACAACGACTGAAATGAAGAAGAAAAAGTATCATATTTATTCTGTTGATGAGCCTTTACCATGCTAAGGAACACAGAAGGAAGATTTTATATTCGAACAAAGAATATGATAATTTGTACGTTTCAAAAGAAGCACGACGCTTTTGAGTAATCTCAAGTCTTTGGTTTCTTATTTATCGTCAATTATGTACCGCGTTGTTTAATATGGCACGTGTTACAAGGAAGTAGAAAAAATAGTGTGCTGGAACTCGGCAACATACAATAGAGAATAATTAATCTGAAGGGAAGGTATCATATGTGTCCAGATAGCGGAAGAGTACATTGAAATCAAAGTCACCATTATTAACACCTTCATCGTCTTCGAGGACAAAGCTTTATAGCTCTCTACGGTCCTTAAGATTGTTAACTTAATCTAGTTATTGCTTTCTAGACGTTTCTCTTTTTGTTAGATTAGTTTTTTAACCTTTCTTTCTCACTTCACTGTGCAGGTTTCATAGATCTCTGTTTTGCCTGTATTCTATAATGATTTCATGGAATGACTTAATGGTTAACTCCCTACGAAGAGCTACAAATCTTTTGCAAACAAGGAATCTGTATCCGACAAGAACTGTAAAGATTTATATTTTAGCAGTTTTTCTGTTTGTAATGTCTAGCCGTAACATTGTCACAGAACATAATACATGCATTAAAAGAAAGAAACAAGTCACAAGCGACGAAAATGGTGAAGAATTATGTGAAAACGTATCAAAGACAAACAAAACTTAATAGATAAACAGAAATATACAAGAAGTATGACTCCATACCGTCTGCAAACAAATTTCTGCTTGGACCTCAAACTCTGTTTCTCTTCCATATTATGTGCCTGTTTTCTTATATTCATTAAAAACTAGGTCTGCTTTATAATCCCGCATTCCAATTTTCTTCTTTATTTACTTTCCTGAAGATTTTTCCTGTAATAACAAAAACCCAAAGCTTTAATATCAAAATATTTCCCACCATCTATCCACTTCTTTGTAACTCTACCATCAAAACCTTTCTTCACTCATTGTTTCCCATGTGTTCATTTCTTATCCTATCAAAGTATTTAATTTTCAGCATCATTCAATGGCATTACATCCAAAGCATGGATTTCTCTAAACATAAAAACAATTGCTAACAAGTTAGATTCTGCATCTGTATTCTAAATGTCATCGAATATGACAGCTTTTAAGGTACAGAGTAGACCACCTCACAGATCGACGATAGATGACCGTCGTAACTGCAAATTCATGTTTTTCGATGAAACCCTGACCACATCAAACCCCAGTCGACCACTGCCTGCGAGCGTAGGAAACTTCTAATATGATTCATGTGATTATTTAATGGAACTAATTAAAAATGGATATGATAGGAAATTAAAGAATTTTTGACTCGAGAAAAATTGCTGTTTTTACTGCAGCAAGCGAATAATGCAGACGTAGTGCGGCCAGTTACTTTCCACGTAACGACCACACCTGGCATTCGCGATTGGGGCCAGGGGGAGTGGAGGAGCTGATGTCGGTTTTCAATGGTTTCAAAAAAATCACCACAACCAGATGTCGCCATGGTTCCTTCAAAGGCGATGGCTGAATTTATTTCCGTTCCTTGTCACCTATACATTTCCAGCACTAATAACGGCAACGTCAAAGAGTCTTAAAGCTAAAGTAAAAAATAAATAAAAAATAATGTGACTGATTTCATTGTTGTTAAGACAGAACGCCAAGAAATTTTGGACCTGAACAATGGTCAGTTTGATGAATTCGTTGCCTGAAAGGGCTGAGACATCGTTTCTTGTGCTGGGGAAGTTGTTTCAAACTTTCTGCTAGATTGAAACGGAATTCAGTGATGCTATTACACTTAATGCAGCGAAAGAGATCGATAACAATATTATAACCTTTAACAAGTTAGTCTCTACAGGATCCGAAACCAAATGTTTACCCTATTTCAGCTATATGAATAAAATCGGTAAGGTCGGAGATTGCTGCTAAAGACATAATCAAAATAAATCAAACACTTTTAAGGGCTCAGGTGTCAGATTGCGTGATTAGTATACATTGCCGGGGAAAAAAAATGTGAAGCACCACCGGCAGGAGAGGAAGAAACGAAATGAAACTTGACGGGATGAGAGAGTAGTGAGAAACCGCGATTCATCGTTGATCACAATGCAACTACATTCATTGCGTTCAGCTATTCTACACTATTTCTGATGACCGTCCTCGGCGACCTGGAGAAAGGCTCTATTCTTCCAATGTTTTGGAGACGCACAGCGGTGTTACTGCTGGCGTCATAGTGTGGGGAGCCATCGGGTATGACTTCAGGTAACGGCTGGTAGTGATTGAAGGAACTCTGACGACACAATAGTACATTCTGCTTCCTCATGTATTATCTCTCATGCGACAGTACCGTGGTGTTATTTTTCTACAGGCCAATGGTCGACACTCGCCACGTGTCTCTATGAACTACTGCGTGATGTTGAGTTACTTTCCTGCTCCTCTATTGAACAAGTAGGGGACGCTAGGACGTAAACTCCAAACAAATCAGTGCATACATCCAGGCCAGAGCGGGTGCTACGTCATGCTAAGTGGCTCATACTGTCAAATTCTCTGTAAATTTGACTCGATTTTGTAATGACTGAAATAACACCACATACCCTCCCAACCCGTGAAGTTTCATTCCCTTTCCTTTCCCCGTCTGGGTGATTCACGTTTTTGTCAGGCAGTGTCCATCTGAAACAACAATTTTCTACAATCAGAAAAATAATTCTTCTCTATGATGCAAAGATGTATTTATTGTCTTCTGGTCCAACAAGCTTCACGTAGACTAGAATTTTCAGCGCACTATTGCATATTACCATCAATCTTTCTTGGGATGGAAATAGAAACATTCGAAGAGGGGAACAACCAGGTTTTAGAAGTTCCTCACACATCTCATTACCACAAACGCAGAACGAAAGAAATCTCGTAAATTTGTAAAAACTATCTTCTAAGCTCGTCGAAAATGACGGATTGAACGAAGAGTTGTCGAAATTAATTTCTTCGAGCTTGTTACAACAGTGACATAGAACACAGCACAAACATGTACAGCGACTACAAGTACCTTGTAAGCTCGTCACAAATACAGGGCTTAACACAGTATTCTCGCAGTTCATTTCCTCGCATTTGCTTAGCTAAATTGTTATTTAATAACGCTTATCGCATAAAAAATTGTAATGAAGTACATATTTTTTAGTTTACTGTAACAGCGATATCTCTAGTTTTAGAAAATATCTATATTCACTTAATATAAATATACAAAAAGCAACTAATAAATGATATATTAATTTAATAGAAATTCATAAGTTTTTCTAGAATTCTCCCAATTAATTTATTTGGGGTTGCCTAACTGGATACTATTATTATTCAACAATGGCGTTTGCAGTAACAGTTCTGGCAGCAATTAGTACGGTAACGAATGCTGAGCGCGTTGCGGACACAATCACACTGTCGGGTTTCTGAGTCAATTTCCTTTCACTAGACGCGTCTTTATTCTTTTAAGATTTTCTACTATTTACCGCCGTCGATAACCAATTCCAGTCCCTAACTTGTGCACACATACAAGCTTTCCCACTGCGTTATGCCGGGAATCACGGGCTAAGTTAAATCCACAGTACTCTATTCACATCCACAAAACAATCTTGTACAAGTTGGAAAGTCAAACGCATTTTCGCAATACATTCGGTTGGTTAAAGTCATAATTATTTGTGATATTACTCGACTCTATATTATTCTGTCAGCAGGACTGACAACAAAGAACCGACCTAGCTGAAAATAAGAAATAAAAAGTGTCTACGGACCCTAATTTTTAGTTAATTAGACTTCCAGTACACTACGCTCCACCAAAAGCTTACAAAGAACATACGTACTATAGGCGAAAATTTTTTTGTGGTAGTCCTTCAGAGCTATCTTAACGCGAAATATTCATCTTAATAGTGGCAATGCCCATGGTATTGCGTTCAATTTATGCGTAACTAGCTTTGACGTCATGGATAAAGTGGACGTGTTCTTGGTGATTACCCAATTTCTAATGTAGGATACACGTGAACTAGGTCTCTGTAAACCTTGTACCTGTTGACTTGTACCAAGGATGTAAAAGGGTCCCGCTTTGACCATTTGCACTGCGTAATAATAGAAAAGTTTTACGAAGGAACGCCGCTTCATTCAGAGTATACTTTGAAGCTGCGGTTAGTGTTATCATCGCAAGTTAAGGATTGGGCAACTGAAATAGTATATATCAAACGCAAAAAGACATAATTCCTTAAACGAGCTAGAGGAGCACTGTTATCTTTAATGACGTTGCTAGCAGGTTTCACTCAGTCATCACTTATATTGTCAATTTTCAATGATTCTCGTATTAAACTAAGTCGATTAGGAAGTTGCTTCAGTAGATCTTTATGCTTAAAATAAGTTTTTGTAATCGGGTTCATTTTTTAAAGTTTAATTTATTCGAAAATTTAGAACTTCCACTATAAAATGCAAACATAAACTAAATCATCGTTTAAACTGAAATCTTATTTAAATATTTTACCCAGAACGATTGATCTTTCATGTACGCAGAATGGAATTTACTGTCACATCTGTACTCAAGATAGGGGAAAGCATACCGGAAGTTACCTGCACCAGATAAGTTGGGAATGCAAAATATATAACATAACTGTTGCACATAATATAACGTCCGCTTTGAAATAACGAATCAGCATGTTCCAAGCGAGGTCAGCATTCGTCAACGAACGAATAACGATTTTAAAATTTTGCTGTTAGAGAACAAAGTCGTAACACGCGGGCTTGAGAAAATTAAAATGAAGCCGACGTAACATGAAGTATCTGTGACGAATGTAATATCGGTCGTTGGAAAGTAGATTGGCCATAATCGGTCCAGGCGCAGAGCAATCGATTTTAAAATGAGACAGCGATTTTCGTATTTTTTTTGTGATCAACACACGATAATAATGATAGTTAGTAATTCTCACTGCTCGAAGCATTTAATCAATGTGAATAACATCACCAGTAACTACGTTTAATTACCACAGAAATGGCCGACCTCCAAACGCTGTATAAAAGGTTGCAAGGTGAACTGTAGCTCTTAGCCCCATCTTCCCCCTAATTTAATAATTTCGTGTAACTTTGGCACAACACAAAATAACAAAATAGAAACAAGGCACGCTTTAATTTACGTAAACAGGAAGGTAATGGGATTTATATGCTCCTAATAACAATTCATACAGACTCTTAAGTTTCACATAAGGCGCAGAACGTCAATAAGTTTCCCTCACACAAATTATAACAAAACAGAATATTTTATTATTGTTATTAACTACATTGACTCTCATGTTGCGATGGCATTTTCCTACATACCTAATTCAGAGTTTCTTATTGATACGGATGTTCATTGCCACATAAAACCTTTGCCCGATTGCAATATTGAATCGTTTTAGCAAACGCCCAGTAATCTCTGTTTCCAAGTATTTCCAGTAAGCCGCCTCTTCCACTAATCGTTCCGCGAAGAATTCTATTACAGACCATATCATCAGCAAATCTTACAAATTCTATTCTCTTGCCACCAATATGCACTATTTTTTTCCATCACGGCATTTCCCAATAAAATTGCTGGAGGATTTCAACAAAACTTCACATATTAATAATGTCTGCTGTCAGTTAAAATATCGCACTAAGTTATATAGGCCTCAGTTACACAGAGGGCAAAGACACATTTTTTTGGTTTTGTTTTATTTTTTATTTATTTATTTTTTGTATCATGCAAAAATCGAACGAACGAATTTCAACAAAACTGCACGTAATGGTAGATTACATCGTCAGTTAATCAGTTTACATCCCCATAACTTAGGCTAAAACTGCAAATTCCTTAATTTTGTTTGTCCGTACGCATCAAGCAAGAATTAGTTAAAAATTTCAATGACCCTACGCAATATTATGTCACCGATTAGCATATATAATTCCTTTTATAACGATATGTTAAATAGCTCTCCGTGGTAATGAGACAACAACAATGAATTTTGGAATTTTTATCAGTATGTGCACGATGGATTTGAAGGGATCTTAGACAGAGTTATAGCTAGTCTCGATACATTCCGACAAACTGCATAATTTCTCAAGAAATCACTGTTCCGGATTTAATGCAGAGTAGCATAGTGATAGTTGCGAATCATGAAAGGTGCCTCCCCGAAGATGGCGATTTGAAAACGATATCAGAAGCAATCGGGTGATACCCGGGAAACGGTATAATGCCAACCAAACCTCTCACACCAGAAACGTCAACTTTTGAGCCCTTATCAAGGCCACAGCTAAAAAACGTCTCTGTTAACATCGAAGGCATACCATCAGCTAAAGAGGAACTGCTCAAGATATATGCAGTGAACAGAAAAGCCTCATTTTATAAGAGATAAATGGAAGTAGTGAAATACGCCTCCCAAAATAAATGGAATGCTCCAAACTGTTCAGAGACTTGACGGTTAATATGGAAGTGTTACCTTCGTTCGGCCTGATTTTCAGATTCTATCCGCGGCCTTCACAGAAGAGAATGACATCGAAGTCTTCACCATCGATCTCCAAAACTGCATATTCTCACCTTTATAGAAACAACCAAGCAGTGAATCAACATCTACGGATAGTTATTGGTGATTTCAACTCTCATTGTACTGCTGGGGGTTATGACTCTGACGACGAAAATGGCTCTGCTGAGGAAGATTATCCCCATCATCCTTCAACGGTGGGAGTCGGGGCGGGGCTATAATCCTGACCTTATATTCAGCAGTAATTACATCTGCCAGCGATGTGTCAAGTCCATCTGTAGCCCAGTACCAAACACGCAACAAATACCAATAATGTGCGAGGTGTTTGCGACAGTGAGACTCCAGAGTGTCTTTCCTAGGAAGGTGTAACTTCTAGAGAGCATTGCGTTTTCTCTTCGGACGGATCGACAAAATACTCAATAGGCAGTCATCTGGTTTTTTTTTTTTTCTTTTTTTCCTTTTTTAATTTTTTTTTCCTTATGACATTACGCCTCGTCGACGTCTAGGTCATTAGAGGCGGGAAAGAATTGGGCCAAATAATAGGAAGGGATTCGGCTATTGCCTTTTAAAGAAACCATGCAAAACCCAAATCTGGATGGACGGACGGGAATTCGAACCAGCGTTCTCCCAAATGGGCTAACCCATCAGTTGCTCGGCAATATTCATAAAGATAAAGCACGTCTGAGAGAAAACCAATAGTTGCAGCGTTAGGATCTGACCGAAACGAAGTAGCAAGAACTTCTAAACGAAGTGAAGTGTTCTAATAATAATCCTTGATGATTGACTGATATATTTACTGATGCAGATGTTAATACGAGATGTACCCATAAAACGGTTTCATGTTTATTTAATGTAGTTCAAGTATTTTGCAGTATGTTGAAATTCATTTAAAAAGACGCTGCGATAACAGGAGCAAACCCTGTGGTTCACCACACCGTGTCTGTTAATCTTAATTACCCAGTATCTCCGTAATGATAATGATTTGTATACTGTGTTCTACATGTTATGGCAAACTGAATAAAGTATTTATTTATTGCAACCATTGAAACTTTCTAAAGATAATTGCATTATGAGGAATTTTTTAATATTGTCAGAATCTAAGCATTTTTACAAACTCGCACAAGTCGGAAATGTCGTCTCTCTGAACCAATTAAAATGTTCACCTCCTACTTTATCATTTGCTTCAGCCTAACATTGTGTTTGTTTGTGACGTCCTTAGCGGCAGTATGTCCTAAGAGGCAGACGTAGTTGTATTTCAAACCGTCTAAGCACACAGATGAGTACCGAAACGTATCGACTTGACTTTGGTCCGTTGGGCTTGTGACAGTGGTGGCGTGCGGTTCTTCCCTCGCGGAATCCAGTACAGTGTCGGCCTCAATCAACCAGACTGCTCTTCACAAAGTCAGTCATATGCTTTGATCACACCTAGACATAAACTTCCAGTGGTGAACCTGTACTGTGAAACATATTTGAGATAAATATTACATGAGATTAAATTACTGCCAGTACAGCATTCGACGCAAAGTTCTAAAGTGATTATTCGAGCAATTAACAATTGTCGAGACTGATGAGAGTCATCCACCGTAACAGGTACCGCAGGAACCAACTTCAGCATAATTCTCGTTCGATAAAGCTGAACCAGAGTAGGTCATCTTCGGAGACACAAAACAGTGTGACAAAATGACACAATAGTTCCGTATTTCTCAAGCGTTCCAAGGTCCTGTCCATAGAGCGGGAAAGGCAACACTCGTACGTTAATGAGAATGGATGCGAGCGGAAAGTCAACATAACAGGCAAGAGGAGGCCAAGGAGCACGGGTGAGGCGTGGGAGGGCAGCCCACGGCGACGGACTCTCGGGACGAGCAACCAGCTGGTATATATACAGGGTGATTCAAAAAAACGTGGCCAAAATGACATGGTTGATCTGTCATACAATAAGGATAAAAAATCGCACAGGAACAGAGGGTCGCAAACGCCTGTAGAGGGCGCTTAAGCCACGTGAGGCATAGCCACCACGATCACCAGACCTGTCTCCCTTGGATTTTTTTTTGTGGGGATTTTTAAAAGGACTTGTGTATGAAACAGGGTATGAAACACCTGTTGAAACGGCGGAAGACTTGGTAGGAAGAATCGTTGCTGCAGCCGGTTGTGTTCGAGATTCACCTGGTACCTTTTTGACGGAGATGCCGGGCTTGTCTCGATGCATCTGGCAAAAACTTTGAACATCTGTTGTAAGATCAACATTTGGCTTGCATTCGTCGCATGTGAGTGAGTAATTATCAATAAAATGATTTGTAATGGTTTTGTTTCTTCTCTTTGTGTCAGTATTTTTAGACGCCCTGTAGCGGCTCCGGATCGCAGTTGCGACCCTCTGTTCCTATGCGACTTTTGATTCTTAATGTATGACTGCTCTACCATGTCATTTTGTCCACGTTATTTTGAATCACCCTGTATATGTATCGCAGTAGATTGTACAGTCTTTGGGGCAAATTACTCTGTTAGCTTTAAGTTAACACCCGGTATTGTTAAGAGTGTGACGGTGACACTGGGGCCGTGAGCAGACTTGTACATACCGTATTGATTAATATCCGCCAGTAGTGATTGAAGTGGATGTTAATACGTTGCGAAGTTTGCTGGTTGAAGCGGAATAAATTGAATGCATCGAAATATTGTTTTTAATCGATCATTAACAATATCTCCTTCATTTTTACTAATAACTTAAATAACTGTGTTTTTTGAAGGGTTGCATCCAAAATGTGTTCATGACTGGGTGGGCCTGTCCGTAACAGGCTGTTACGTGTTTGAAGTGTAAGTGGTTAAATGTACAGTACCGAGGTCATTCTTTCGGAGCCTGTACACAATTAATCAACTGGCTCAGTTAATTAACCACTCCAGGTGTAAGCGTCATGTATGTATATAACTGCCGGGATGAGTAATAAGCTCAAATACGACATGGATCTCATGTCAGGATTAGTAAGGAACCTCTAATATAAGGTGACCATCGTGAAACTTGAAAGTAATTATTTATACCTCACAACGAACTGGGAAGACTTCTGATCGACGATAATGAACAAGTGATCCACGGACCTTTGGAAATGTATTAGTGAATTTTCTGATCAACGATGGTGAGTCTAATGTCTTCTGGATTTAACTACTTTGGCAACAGTTACCAGATACTAGTATTTGTTTGTGCTACATTTCAAGCTTTCATCAAGATCTGCAGAACGTATGAAATAGTGATTGTTTCAATACGTTTCGTAGTAAATTCAAAAGAAAGAAGTTAAAATTTCGGATGATAAGCAGTTTAAATTGATAAAGATTAGTTATTTTGGAAAGAAATTTTAAATGTTCAAATTGTAAAGAAATCGTAAGCGCTGTGGAACCTTTAGTGGAGGAATAAGACTGTACAATTAAAATTAAAGAGGGAAATTAATTTAGAATTTATCAAGCATAAAATTATATATTTTTTTATGTATGCAAGCAAGCAGGTTTTTTTCTAATTTCAGCTCTGCAGTGTGAAGGTTATTTGTGTTTGAATTTGTATTGCAGTGGCTAAGGAAATTTTGTTTGTAAGTGATTTAGTTCTGTTCGGTTTTTCTGTTTGTTAGAATTTTTCCATCATCATTGCTGAGTTACACCACTGCCGTGCCGGTCTGTATGTCTGTAGTGGCCACTGACGAGGTGGCACGAATCTTTGTTAGCAGCATAATGTATAAACTACTTTCGGTTCTTTTAATTTGAAAGGTACAGAGAGTAATTTCGGGGAATTGGTGAGAATGAAAGCCGAAATTAGTTTTGGTGAATTTGATTTAAATAATTCCGACTGAGAAACATAAATTTGGGGTCATCAGTTTTATTATTAACAGCATGACTGGTAATGTTGTGAGCGATAGTTTTTGTCATAAGGTAAGTTGGTGGCGATATAGCCGAAGGCGGAGATGTTAGCAAAATTTCTAATAGTAGCATCTCTAATAGCGAGGAAGAGATAGAATTAGTAATGAATTTGCAATAGCGAAAGGAAAGTGGATTTGTTATACATCCGTGCAGACCTCCGCCAGTTGAACAGATTAAAACTCTAGAACGGGTACATAGTGACCTGCCGATGCTGACTGAAATGACGAAAGAAATGATAGAAGATAATAAGAGAGGACTAATAGAATCAAATAAGAGAACAGAAGAATCAAAGTGCGCTACAGAATAAATGAAACGATAAAGTAGTTAAGAACTACAATGAGTGGACAGATAGTTGACGAAAACTGGAATATTACTTAAACAGATGGAAGATAGAACCAGTAGAAGATGGAAAATTGGCGACAGATGGTGCAATAAAACATGAATAAGACTAAAGGACATATTAAATTAAATAAAGAAAATGTTAATAGCATATTGAGAAAAAGGGTGAAGATATGGAACAAGAATGATGTGCTTAGTTAATCAGAAAACCAGAAAAAGGTAATGACGAGTTTTAAAATACGAGAACAGAACAGGAGAGACCAACAGATATTGACTGATGTCATCTAAGTGGAGTGTGCGGGAAAAACAAATGTGTTGGAAAAAAAACAATGAGATAGTAAGCCGACGAGTCACAAGACAGGGTGAACGGCGGCTTTACGCCTCATCGACGCCGAGGTCATAGAGGCGGGATGGGTCTGGGAACAGGGAACGGGAAGGAATTCGGCAATAGCCTTCTGAAGGAAGCATCCCGGCTTTCACCTGGAATTATTTTGGAAAACCGTGGAAAACCCAAATCTGGATTGCCGGACGGGGAACGAATCGGCGTCGTCCCGAATGCGACTCCAGAGCATTAACCTCTCACCCACCACATACGGTGCTGGGCGAAGAAATGGCAAACCATGGACAATAAGTGAAAATAGTATCATGGAGAATTACACCTGTAGTCGTCGAGGTGCAAGAGCAAGTGCGTGACCAAACAGGTAATCTCGTAGGTTACTTATAACTTTCGAAAACATTTAAACCATCAAAGCAAACCTGCAATTTTGAAGTGTCCTTTGATTGGCAGGTGGTAGCGTATAACACATCAGCTTTATATTCACTGCCTCTCATAGCTAATATAAATGCATCATTAACTGTCTGGACACAAATTAGCGTTGTGGGTCAACAGGATTAGCTGTGATCAAGCAAGTTGCATTACATAATAAACAGTTATAACGTTCGGACGATCAATTTAAAGGAGTTTTCTATGTACATAGAAAAATAATAATAATAAATAGTAATAACTACAAACGGTTAAGAATAGTAGGCCTATTCGAGAGCAATTCAGAAATCAAATGATTAAATGACCAAAAGTTTATCATGCTTTCACATATCTACTAATTTGACAGCGCTTTTTTATATGAACCATCATTCTTTGTTATAATCTACCTAAAATAGTGTTATTAATTAATTACATGGCAACCTTAAAATGAAGTTAAACTACAGTTACCTACACAGAATAAGGTTTAATCAACGTATATACACTGATCAGCCAGAACGTTATAACAACTTACCTAATAGCCGGTATGTCCGCCTTTGGCACGGATAACAGCGGTGACGTGTCTTGGAATCGAAGCAATGAAACCTTGATAGGTCGCCGGAGGGAGTTGGCACCACATCTGCACACCACCAAATGCCCGTTAATTCCGGGGGGGGGGGGGAGGGGGCTGAGCTCTGACGTCACGTTCAATTACAGCCCAGATGTGTTCGACCGGATTCAGATCAGGTGAATTGGGGAGCCTGCACATCAATTGAAACTCGCCACTGTGTTCCTCGAACCACTCCATCACACTCCTGGCCTTGTGACATGTCGCATTATCTTGTTGAAAAATACTACTACCGTTGAAAAAAAGATCGTCATGAAGTAGTGTACGTGGTCTGCAACCAGTGACGATACTTATTGACCGTCACTGTACCTTGCACGAGCTCCACTGGACCCATGGATGCCAACGTGAATGTTAACCAGAGCATAATTGACCCTCCGCCAGCTTATCTCCGTCCCGCAGTACAGGTGTCAAGAAGATGTTCCCCTGGTAAACGAAGGATTCGCACCCTTCAATCGGCGGGATTCATCAAACCATGCAAAGCTCTGCCACTGCGCGAACGTCCAGTGACGATGGTCACGTGCCCATTTCAGCCGTAGTTGCCGATCGTGGTGGTAACATTATCACATGCATGGGTCGTCGGCTGCGGAGGCCCATCGTTAGGAGTGTTCGGTGCACTGTGTGTTCAGTCACACTTATACTCTGCCCAGCATTAATATCTGATGTTAATTCCACTCAGTTCGCCACCTGTCCTGATTTTCCAGTCTGTCCAGCCTACGACTTCCGACATCTGTAATGAGGGGTGGCCGCCCAAACCCTCGACGCTTGGACGCGATTTCACCTTAGTTTCGCCACTTGTTGAAGACACTCACCACAGCACTCCTCGAACCCCCGACGAGTTATGAAGTTTCTGAAATGCTCGTGCCGAGCCTTCGGGTCATCACAATCTGCCCTCGGTTAAACTCATACAGATCGCGCGTCTTCCCCATCCTAAACACAGATAGCATGCTCACTGTTACTACATGCACCGTGCGTGTGTCTGACTAGCAGTAATTCTTCATCAGGTGACGCTGCTATCGCCTGGACGGATTTATATCGATAGTAGGTAGGTAGTCATAATGTCCTGGCTGATCAGTGCATATAAAACTTGTTTAACACACATTATGATTCAACGATTTGCTCCATCAGTAGCAGATGTAATAATAAAAAATGATTAATGACATAATACTCTAAAGCTGATATCTGTAATTGTAATTTCATGTATACAATATCTTACGATTACTGCTGTATGAAAGGGAATCAGTATATTCGGAAAACGTTCACCAGGATATGAGAAACATCTACAGTACGTTTTGAAATAAAGAGAAAATACCTATAACCAAAGACCAACACTTTAGTAATCTTAAATAATCATATGTTTCTTGTAGATGACATGTCCAACACAGCACAGTATTAGCTCGGTGTATACTGACAAACTCGAACGCACCAGAATTATCAACATTTATTCATAAATACATACTGATATCCTGAAAGGAAATATTTTAGTACTTCATAATCAGTTGGCATATAGTTTTTATTCTAATCGTGCGAAATCTCCGCGAATAATGTATTAAATTAGGTTTGGATTCGCAGATGGCGGTAATGACAGTGGCACCGAATCTTGCGCATGTAGCAGAACGACAGGAATATTTCTTGTGTTATAAGCTGTAAGGGAGGAAACCAATACCGGGGATAAAGTATCAGTCCAATCCAATCACCGTAACTAACCTCCAACTTGGTTTCAGTACTGTCAAAATATTCACTGATCAAACTGTTAAACCCCACTTCCCTCATTATCCTAAGGAAAGAAAAGGTTAATATGCACTATAAGCTGCAGTATCGGCTTCTGTATCCCATATCCAGTAGTGACGAGGTGGAGAATTTATAAATTCTGAGGTGCTTACAAAGCCTGCCGGGGACAGTGAAAGCTCAGGGTGCTTACGTCTCGCTCCGCAAACAAGGCTTCCAGCTTTCCCCGGCAGCGCACTGTTGGAGGTGCGGGACGTGCAGGGGACTGCTTACGCGTAGTCATTTCAGCTACTGCTAAGTGGCCAGTTTATACTCACTCAGTGCATCGTTTTAGAAACTCTCCACTAGTATTAATACATAACTATTTGAATCATTTTGAAGCAGTCCTCCTTTCTACGTTAAGAAGATACCATTCAGTAGGTATCATCATGTACGACACTGACGCTTTTCTATACCAAAAAACATGCTTTAAGATGCACTTGCTTAAGAATTCTACATTCTGAGGCAGCAGCATTATCTGTACTAATTTTAACTGCCGGGTGGCTCAGAGTCTAATGCTTCTGACTGGAGATCGAAAGGTAGCATTACCGGGTTAGGACCGAGCGTGGTGGTGTAACGGATAGCGTTCTGGCCTCGCATTCGGGAGGACGGCGGTTCGAATCCCCGTCCGGGCATCCAGATTTGGGTTTTCCATGGTTTCCCCAAATCACTCCAGGCGAATGCCGGGATGCTTCCTTCAAAAGGCCATGGCCGAATTCCTTCCCATTCCTTGCCCCCATCCTTTCCCGTCTCTAAAGACCACGTTGTTAAAAAGGGACGTTAAACTGTTACAAAAAAAAAAAAAAAAAAAAAAAAAAAAAACCGGGTTAGGCTAGGCAGCTACGATAGGAGTGGATTCAGCAAGCGATAAGAAACCTTGTCGCCAGGTCATTACGATGCGACTTTCCTTTTTTGTATTAACTTGCCTCATATTTTCATTTTCTTCGTTCATTTTGTCAGCCTACTAATAAAAATCATAAGCCTGGACCGTTGGCCCAACATCTGTAACATGATGATGATTTCTATTTTGTAAACACGTTATATTAACTTGCATTACTACCTACTTACAGTTTTTGCGTATAAACTATTACGTGTAAGTTTCATGTTCCATACCATGTGTATGTTTCGCCATATATTTTTCACATAATTATGCTGTTGTAAAATAACGAGTGACATTATTCCTACACGTATTTTCAATTATGATAGTGACTACTCAACTATTATTGTTTTTGCGGGTTTAACAACTGCCGGGAGCCAAAATAAACGCTGACAAACTACTTTTTTGCTTAATTGCTTTGTGTATTAGTTATCATCTTTCTTGTGTTGGTATATTTGACAATTGGGTATGTTTTTATTTATATTTAACGTATTGACGAGGACACGAAGAAATAAACAAAAAACATAGTTATCAGCGTAACATACGACTACAACGTAAATGATTACTAATGCACATAGTAAATAATACAGCGAAACACTCGGTTGGTACAGAACACCGAACTTATATGTGCTAATTCATAAGCAAAGACGGTAAGCAGATAGTAATGTAGGTCAACAAACCCTATTTTATAAAATATAAATTAATGACCATATGTATATATAAAATGCGTACGTCATAAAAAAAATATTTTGTTTTCTTCCAACATAAAAGACTCATAACAATAACAATACTCACCAAAATAATCCACGCATTTACAACACTCAAGAGTCCCCAGTCTCCGCGTTACATATCAAGAACAAAACTTGTATATACTGAGCAGACACTCCTCTCACAGACACGGCGACACCTAAGTCTCTCCCCCTCCCCCCTCCCTCCACCCCTGTTCTACCAGCGACAGGTTTCGTGCAAGTAGTCTGGTAAACAAGTGTTGTCACGTCACATCCATGTATACTAAAAGCGGGACCTGGAAAACGCCGGGACTGTTCAAGTTCAGATGGCGGTTCTTTATTAAACACAGAAAACAAATAGCCTGTTATTGTACGGACAGCGAATATGGTTCATGAGGTGTTCTGAACCATTATGACGCAGACACTGAAGGCTGGAAGTGTGCCATGCACGTAACCCAACAGCATTCCTCATTTTCTGCAGATAAAAATACTGGTCTGATTTTTGTATTTTTTAACCTTCAAATGTTTATTTTTACCTGTTATTTCAAACGAGTTGAAATTTTGATGTTCACAAAGAAATTATATATTTAGACCTAAGGCACGTCAAGATACCACCGAACCCCCTACGTGCTGTACTTATGTACTGGTCAGACATCTAATGTTCGCTTTACAATAACTAAAAGCAGAAAACATTGGAAATATTATATATACACTGCGTGAAATCTGATTAGGAACATGTGAGCTATGTCTTAGGCCAGTCTTGCTCTCTGTTTATTTAAAACGGAATAAACTTTATGAAGCTATATAAACAACTACTACACCTATTCTACATCCATAATCCGCAATTCACCAAAAATTGTGGGGGGCAGAGGATGATTAGCATCAAAATTATTCTCTACTCTGTGCATTCCAATCCCGAATAACACGAGGGGAAAAAGAATAGGAACGGCATCTTATTTCTCTAATTTTATCTCTCATTGCGTTTCTTATTTTAACAAGAGCATGCAATGGACAAATAGCATTTTGTATAGCGCGAATATTGAAACATGTGTAAAGTTATATCGAAATCGGATATAAAATGTGGGTTTATATAAAAATTAAATGGTGTAAAGGGGTTGGTTTTTTTTAAAAAGTTTTTGGTCACAAACCTTCTCCATTAAAAATACTTGTATATGCTAACTTTCACGGAGATCGGTTAAATGGTGTCGAATGAAACTTCGTATAGAAAACATTCACAATAATTAAAGGGGGGAGGATTTGAGTTTCCGCAAAACAAATCTTGACAGTATTTTTCTCTTTATTTTAAATTATTTATGTCCAAAGTTCCATCGAAATAGTATTAAAAATGTGGGTTTGTATAACAAATTAAGGGGTGCAAAAGGGTGGAGAGGAGGTGGTGAATGGGGTAGTTCTTAATTAAATTAATATGGGATCGCATTGAAGGTATACCCCATCCACTAAAAAAAATTAATTAAAACTTTTTCAAAATTGGCGAAGATATCGCTGAATATACAGACAAAAATATATATATATATATATATACAGACGAATTTATAACCTCCTCTTTTTTGGGGGTCGGTTAATAAGGAAACAGACCGTCCGCCGTAACCTGTATGGTGCAGAAGTGGTGGTTCGGATGCATACATTACAGGCTTTGTATGTGGCGTCAAACAGATTTTGTAATGTTCAGCTACACATTCGATAATCCTATCGTCTGAAGAGAGGCTTTAGTTTCACGTCAAGCTTTAAATACAATGTGTTTTAATAAACTTCATATAAAGAGTGCAAAGGTCATTTTAAAAGCCTGTAACACTTCCTAGGCCATTAGAAAGGGATCACTGGCACTGACCTTCTACACTCTTCAATCAAATTGACAGAATAGTGGCTAGTGAAAAGTGTGTAGATAATGTGAGTGAAGTAAAATTTGCAATAGGATATATGATGTGGCCTGTAAAGTGTCTACGCACTACGATGAGCATCTTAGATTTGGCTATAAATGTTGTAATTGGATTCACTGTATTTCTCCTCTTGTACATGCACCACGTTAGCCCATAGTTATTGTTTGTGTGGTTTTGATGTGCTGCACTTCAGCATACCACAACAAATCACACAGAGTTGTTATAGCTACTTCTACTTCTTTAATTCCCTGCCAAAATCTACAAAATAAAAGTATTTCACAAGGGAAAATTTGTTCTCTTAACAAACGTTTGTTGTCTATTCAGAACTGCACTTGATTGCATCGAATTCATCTACAACGGTGTTACAAAGGAGAGAAGAGATCGTCGAAAAGCGCATTTATTGGAATCATGACATAAGAATTTAAAATGAAAAGTGTGTTGACGGTTAAACAATAGCTCTGTGGTAAGCGAGACAAGGGCAAGGGCTTAGCTAGGTTAGCTTCATGGAGGACAAAAACAACGAAAAATATTTGTTGAGAATGGTTTTACTTGAAAAAAAAAATGTGCTCTCATTTAACTTATTTAAGCATTAGGCTGCGGGGGTTTGGATAAATTTTAATAACGTTTGTTTTTCTGTATTAAAAGTGGGTAATTTTATTTTCACATATTTTTTGCTCGACTACTTGACCCACCCTGTCCCACCCTTGCTACGCCCATGCACAAGTGAATTGGGTTGACCCGCGGTCTTCTTCATTAATCAAGGACCAAGAAATGAGAAAACTGGCAAATATGAAGAGTGATAGAAGTATTAAGCTTCTAAGAAAAGCAGCAGTTTTGCATCCTCAAAGTTGATGAAGTTTCTAGCGTTGACCGATTGGCAAAATGTGACGCTTTTGTCGTTATTATTTCGATTGTTGCGTCAGATATGTTCCAGAATTCCACTGAATGGAACACCACTACAGATGCAGAGCGTTTCATAAACTTTTGCGAGTTGATGTGTCTGCGTGTCATCCGAGGTGCAGTGTTTCGCGGACAGCCGAGAACATTAAAGAGTTCGTGCTATCAAATGGCAGCAGCGAGTGTAAAAAATGCTGCCGTATCAGTGTTGCCACCTTACGAAAACAAAAGTCACTAAACCGGGTCTCAAAACTCACTAAATCGCGGGATATTTAGAACTAAAACATTCGCTAGAAATCGCTAAATAAAATAAAGGAAAGTTGTAAGGTAAGTAATATAAAAATAACTTAATAATTATTATTTACATTAAAGATAACAGTCTATTAAAAATCATCATCAAATTTCTTCAATCGGAATTTCTTCATCATCATCTTGGTGTATCGTTGGAGTTGCAGAACTTGCAGATGTGGAAGGATGAGATGAATCGTCAGTCTTAGATTTAAACGAGTATTTAGTATCTTTACCAATTGCAGCAATCACATCAGTCGGTATGTTTTTCACAATTTTTAACCGATTCCTTATAAAAAGAATTAGCTATTTACAGCTTTCTTGTTTGTCAAATTGTTCTTAAGAATGTTAATTGTACTGAAAATCCTTTCTACTGCGGCATTGGAGTGAGAAAGTGATAGGATGTGGCTAAATCAGATAACACCAAAAGGTATTTATTCCAGCAGCCTTTTGTATTGGGTAAACCGTATTCCGTTTTAAATATATTGTGTACACCATAGCAGAAGCATTACCTACCGCAAATCCAATAAAGTTTTTCCAAACTCTGCAAGGTTGAATATCACTAAAAATTGCCAATTTTTTTTTTAGCGATAACATATTTTAAAATATCGCTTTCGAGCTTCAAAATTCACTAAATCTAGCCAAAAAATCGCTTAGATGGCAACATTGTGCTGTAGGGATTTACAATGCGAGTGCGGAATTGAAATTAAATAACATTTCGCTATAGGACAATACAGCCAGCTCCACTGTTATGATTTTTGTAACATTTTTCTGATTCAATATTTTCTCTCGTTATATCTAATAGGGACTATGTTGACACTAACTCCCTGTTTCCACAGGTGGCCAGTATGAAACGCTTTGCGTTGTCATCTGTCTGCGAAATATGTACCTAATGTTCTGTATTGAAGTATATTTTGGTTTATGAGACGGAGATTGTGGTCCGCACAACATTTGTCTAGGTGATTACGGAAAACCGCCTAAATACCACAATTAGGACAACAGTGTGGCGGTTCCAGGACTCGAACCCGGTCCCGTTGTATCCCCCTGATTCAGTGTGTGGCGACACCAGCGGGGATGATTGAGTTTCTACAGTACACTGCTTCAACTAGATGCAAACACCACAAGACGTATTTATACAACGCTTAATCTAATACTAGGCTTGCCCGGGGAGGTATTCGAACCGGCGACCCGTGCCATTGTACACTGCCGGAGTCGGCGGTTAGAGCGATACTAGGCAGCACGGTGCAAGTGATGTGATGTGTGCCAAGGACCTGTTCCTGCAACCTTCACGGGCGACCTGATCGGCTGGGGTATCGGGTGGCAGGGTCCGGTTACAGAAGATGTGGCGGCGACGGTGTGGCTGTCAACACGCCGTGACACACCTTATACGGCTCAACGACGTAAGACAACCGCTTGCCAGAACTACTCTGTCAACGATTATTTTGATCAACATAATATAACGAAATCTGCAGAAGAACTAATTATTTGTCAGCATGTTGTCGCGTTCATTATGTGAATTTAAGCACATGAGTTTATTCACTAACAAGTCAACAAAGTATTTAGTTAATACGTTTGTTTGCTGTAAATTGCCACAGCATTTTCAAGGAGTCTATGCTATCAGGGGCCATCCATAAACTACGTGAGGTGTTTTTCCGGATTTCCGGACCCCCTCCTTCTCTGGTGAGACTTCTTGAGATCTGCTCCGACCCCACCCCCCCTCTCTGGTGAGATCTGGTTCTTGAGACCCCCCCCCCCCTTAGAAAGAAGTTTTTTTTATTTATTTTTTTTTAGCTCTACACTTCAACAAAAAAAATTCGAAATCTCACATGATATTTCCGTTGACCCCTCTCCCCCTTGGTGAGATTTCGCCGGACCCCCCCCCCCCCATTTCCCTCACGTAATTAGTGGATGCCCCCTTAGACATATTTCAAGAAGGTACTATGTACAGTCCTCCGTGACAGTGCTGATAGCGGATAGACAACTGGTAAAAACCAGTCCAGGGAAATCGTGGGACTAGAACACGTCAGAATATCGCAAGAGATGCTCGGTGCTTGGTACGAATGTAGATGTGATTCTATGAAACACAACGTGTAACGAGGGACTTGGACACGCTTTGGCTGTCCAGTTCGGTCTCTAGGGAGTTGGCCCCGGACGCAATGTGTTTGTGAGAAGACCTCTGTGCTGCACTACTCGGAAGGTTTTCTGAGCCAGTGGAAACTAGGGATGTAGCGGATATCCGCATCCGCATCCGCAAGTGCGAAACTTTCGCATGAATTCCTACATCCGCTTTCGCATCCGCATCCGCAATTTTTAATGCGGATGTATTGCGGATGTTTTGTTTACATTGCAATACATATTATTCTTTTCTCTTTATTCGAGATTCTGCCCATCGTAGCTTAGCTAACAAAAAAGTGATTGTTTTCTGACGATCTTGCAATAAAAGTAACAATGAACTAAACGGTGTTGTTACCTAAGCCAGGAATTTACTAGTTTAAACTTGCAAGGAAAGTAAAGGTCGGGCTACAATAGACAGCACCGAACCCGCACTGTCACCGACCGACACTTTTCTTATTGTTGTCGCTCATTGGATTGAAACGAAACCGCACCGTTTGTCGGCAGTCATTAGTTGGATCTAATTTTTGACGGTGCGGACCGGTGTGGGGCTGGTCGATATGGAGAATCGTATACAAAGAGTTCAGAAATTTCTGGTCCTTTACGACTAAATGTTGTTTTAGCGTTACTGATTGCTTTAGAAAAGTGTCCATTTTTTCAGCCTTACTTTAGGTTCATCAGATGTTTGTAAAATGTAGATATAGCCCTTACATGTTCACATTAACAAATGAAATTGCCAGACGTGAAGGTCGATTTTAAGGCCTGTAAAAATTGCATCCGAGACCCGGATTTTGAACCGGGGACCTTCCATACCCGAATCACACGCCGCAAGCATCTGAATTTAGAAGTACTGAAAAATATGTATTTAATCATATAAAAGAACATTTGTTTTTTGGGATAGCAAAAATAAATGCTACAGAAAAAAGTATGTTGATTTTATTATGGTTGAATATTTATTTGTCATTGCATCCAAATTTGTCTCTTGACTCAGATGGATACGGCGTACGATTGGGATACTGAAAGTCCTTTGTTCAATTCCTTTTCTCAGCTGCAAGTTTCATGGGTCTTAAAATTGACAGTCACCTATGGTAAAGCTTTGATTTTGTTAATGCTAAGATGCTGGGACGCTCCGTGGTTCGAATATCACGTTAATCTGTAGGTCTCCTTTTAAAAATAGGTGACAACAATAGAGGTACACTGCGCCGCTGATAAGAAACTATGTGACTGAAATTTTTAGATCACACGAAATTATTATTAATTTACAGAATATTTACAGTCTATATTTAAATTAAAATGTATAATAATCTTATTATTTTTTGTTGAAAAAATATTGAGTGAATCGAAAGGAACCTGTAACTGCTTTCATGGACCATCAAGAGTTCTTTTATCGAAAATCGGAACTAGTAGGTCCTACAAGTTGTACTGTGAATGCGCCACTGGAGCGGTGGGAAGGTGGGTCGCGAGCACGGAACTGTGCGTGGTGAGTAGGCGGTAACGGCCTGGCCTCGCATTCGGGAGGACGCCGGTTCAAATCCCCATCCGGGCATCCAGATTTGGTTTTTCCATAGCTTCTCCCAAATCACTCCAGCTGAATGCTTCCATTAAAAGACCATGGCCGAATTCCTTCCCGTTCTAAACCCCGATCTTTTCACGCCTCTAATGACCTGTACGTCGACGAGGCATATAGTTATAACACAAAAAAAAGCAAGCGTGGAGATGAGCGGTGGCGTGGCCTTGTGCTTGATGCTTGAATTAGTGTAGCCAGCCACGAACTCCGCAAAGTTCGTATGATAAAGACTGGTTTTTAGACGCGTACGTAATTATTTAAATAATTTAATTCACTTGTGAAATCATCCCACATTCTTTGTTGCTGAAAGATCGGGCTAAAATAAATCAATATGGCAGTATTATATGGAAATAGAATTTAATTATGAAAAAGACTGATTTTTAATTTATTTTTGATAAAATATTAAATAATTATAAATTTATTTTTCCACATCCGCATCCGCTAAACATCCGCATCCGCGGATGTCAAGCTCTGAACATCCGCATCCGCAAACGCATCCGCAAAGATGACATCCGCAACAACCCTAGTGGAAACAGATTCAGTTTTGTCGCGTTCATCTCAGCCAACCAGACTTGGAGGGGGAATGCTAGTGGGAACTCCAACAGCAGGCTAGTCGTATACAGTAGCCACGCTGGGACGTATATTTCTTTTTCATTGTGGCTTTACGCTTGTAACGAGACTGCTGTGTCAGGCTCGTACAACTTTATAAATAGCAACAATAATTAATATTGATAGGAGGGCTGGAATTTTTCTCGAAAGTATTTTCGCTTTAAGTCTTGGAGGTAGCCACCTGTAACGGAGAATCGAGACCCTTTCACGCCAGAGCTGGGGTAGCAACATGTTTCTCAACTGCGAGGGAAAGCCCGTTTATCTGTAGCAGGTATCGCCGAACTGACCCTTCTCCGGTCAAGTGGATAATTCGGCTGGACCATCTATTATGCCGTACGCTAGTGGAAAATTTGGTGGCCGAAACAAAACTCGGAGAAGGTCTGATATTCTCGGGGTGAGGGAGTTGTGGTAGCTTGATGTGTGAATGACGTGGCTGTGAACTCCCAATGAACGGGCATGTTACAAAATAATAAGGAGCTATTTGGTATGTTCTGGGTCCACATCTCTTACGGGCGCCCACGGATTGGTTTTCGACGTGGTTGGAAGGGATTCCGATCCAACATCGTGAGAGAAGAGGGTCTACCGGTGGTGTCTGGCGGAGAGAGAGGTCAGTCATCGCCGAGTCTGCAATTACGAGGAGACTTAGAGCTGGACGGCTTAAGCCACCTCTGGCTTGAGGTGCCTGTAGCGTTTGCCTGAAGGAAGTGTGCGTGTTACCACCATTGGTGCCACAGCCAGGGGTGGCCCTACCAAGTTTTTCAGCTGGTGCGAGATCTCATTTTGGCGCCCCAAATATGCATTCGCTTATTCGTGATTAAGGTGTCCCTACAGCATTTGTTACATACTACTAATATTATAAATATAAAAGTTTGTTTGCTTGGATGTTTGTTACTGTTTCACGCCGAAACGGCCGTATAACTTAGGATAAAATTTGAAATAATGTATACAATTTATCCCGATCGAAGAAGTAGTTCCCATGGAATTCAAAAAATACGTATGTGAATGTGTCAGGAATTCCATACGAGCAAACCGCGGGCGAAAGATAGTCTTTACATAGTAAAAACTAATTTAACGCCAGTCGACAATGACGGGCATCACCTATGATAGTAGGAATTTGTTCTGAAAAATTTTCTAAGGATAAACGAATGACGATTAATTTTTATCTTCATTTATTTATATTTCTCGTGATGTTAGTAAACTTTCTCTGATTAGATTCTCCGTAAATTTGGTTATGATGTTTTTAAATAACTCCATTTAATTTTATTTGACAGAAATTTTATTGAAAAATTTTCTAAGTAAAGTTTAATTCCAATAATGAATAGTTATCATTTATTTGATTGACATGTTTTGTTAATACCTACGTTTCGTGTAAACATTCACTTGATTTTTAAAAAAAAATTAATCACATTTTTCAAAAAATTGTTAAGTTGTCACTGCTACAGTGAATACAGCGTAGTCATTCAGATTAAACAAAATCACATTCATTTTTAATATATCCCTGCCCCGCATTATAACTTTTATCTCTGCAACACAACAGACAATGCAATTCATTTTAACAACCTAAGTTCAAATAAAATCTAATTCAATTATTCATTTCAAATTTACACTTCCTTTTAATAGTATAAATGCAAATAAAGTCGGTACAGTTGGCCCAGAGTTTTTTACTAAAGGGGATAACTCATGCCTCAAAAAGATTAGTGTAGGATAGCAACGGTATGAATGAGAAACAACAGTGAAAAGAAACAGCATATGTTTGAAACGGTTTATTTAAGCTACTATGGTGTACACATTGTTTTTAATAATTTTTTTAATAAACAAATGATGAAATAAAATCATCACTAAAAAGCGTTGATTGCCATTTTCCTCGCTTTACTGCAACTTCGTTATTCAGCTACAAGTATGGTTAGTAAATTTCAAAGTGTTATCCACACATTCGGAAATATATCCTGCCAACCATTTTGTTTCATAAGTTGAACTTTTATTGGTTCTGCTGATTCAAGTTCCATCAATAATAGTTTCTAAAGAGTTCCTAAACTAATTCACAACCAGATATGTCACATGGAATTGTTTTGATAACGTGTAAGAATGACACTTTATCATTAAATCTGGATAGTTTTGTATACTGAGTATCCAACGCATTCTCGATTGTATTGATCATATGCTAAAACACGTTGTAAACAATTCTTCTGGATCTGTTGCTATTTCATCGACTGGCACATATTAAACTCTTCGTGGATCCGCTGGCTTAATGATAGGATATCTCTCAGTATGAGAAGCAATTTCTCTAGCTGTTATAAGAGCAGACGAATGGCTGTGGTACTCTCTCCCAAATTCTGAGTTGTTTTCTACCAGTTGTGAAGCGTTTCATAAATCCTCTTTCAGTTTTCATAGCCTTACTTACAATATTTACTTGTAAGAATGTATTATACCAAGTAACCATTGTAACTATGAACTCAAATTGCCCCATGATCTGGCTCGTGGACAATGTCTCTGTTGCTGCCACCGAATAATTTGTTTCCCGAAAGGCGACACGAGCTAACGAGTACTGATAACGAACTTCAGCGTGGGTAGAAACTCTATTCTCTTGACGAGTTTTCACACATTTTTTGGCGATAATCCTTCTAAGTCCTTGGATACCACTTCCCACCGCTTTATTGTTTGAGACAATAGAACAAATAAAGGTAAAGGTAAAGCGGCTCCTATGGCTCCAGCTGCTTCCCGTAGGATTCACGGACGAGGAGCTCTGCATTCCCATTATTAAAATGTTCTTTAATGAAATTCGGACAAGGAAACCGATTTAACTGATATTTTGGTGGCATGTGCTATTACTAAATTTAATGACAGTTACATAGATAAAGGTGCTGCAAAATATTGGTTCAGAATTTGCTTTGGACACCTTTGTTTCCTCCTATCATACTGGATCCATTGGTATATCTTTGGCTCTGAAAATTGTTCATATTCAAATCGAACTTTCTGCAAAGTATCATCGATAAACAGGCCAATGAGTCCAGCCCCCAAAGAGTCACTTGTCGTCTTATAAGCAACGAAACTCTCAGCCACTTGGACTTCGTTTTCACTAGTGCCAACAAAAACTATGTTCGACGTGACAGACCAAGAGTTCCATGATGGAAAAGTATTTAGACGAGATAACCCTATTGACATTTTTATTACAAACTTGATTCGTTTTGAATATATTTGCCAAAATAACAGAGTTAGCCTCCTTGTTATAAATACGGCGGAGATGCTCCATTATCACAGACTCATATTTTCCTTCCAGTTGCAGTTACCCCGGAAGTTACCATTCTTAGAACTATTTAGTGTTTGAGATCTAAAGGTCCCTCTGAACAAGAAATTACTGCATAATAAAAAGGATTCTTTGCGCATCATTCTTTCGAGTATAGTAACCCACCGTGTTTTTACGTCTTCAACCTGTATCCAGAAATGCTTGCCAGAAGTTCTTTAATGGAATCAACACTTCTCTCCATGGTGTGCTGGTGATTTGAGGAAGTTTGGTAAGTTTTGAGATGCACTTACAAGAAGCTCCTGTTACCTTCTACATTTCCCAAATAAGAGAGGCTTCTGTTGAAGAAACAACAGTAAAAACAGGAGGAATAAAACCTTAAAAAATACCTGCAAATTTAGAGTAAACAAACCATTTTCTTTTGTAAATTTCACAATTTGGTATTACTGTTTGAAAATGTGTATTTAAAAATGACGTCCATGATGTTTTTCCTGGAATTTTTGGTTGCTCGAATAATTATTTCATCTCTGGTTGCAGAGTCAATGAGCTATCATTCTGAAATATCATCATAATTTGTACTTTGAAAAGCCGATGGTAGTGTTACGTCTGGTGTACCCTATTCTGTAATATTTTTAACTGAAGACTACGTTCCAGCCATAGCTAAATCTTCTCGTACATGCTGCTCCATATCATCATGAGCCTTGTCTGAAGTACGTAAGTTCTGGTGACAACGATTCAGATGACTTCTCAACTCTAAAAGTCCGTCCCACTTTCACCTTGGTTTTGTTTTCTTTTAAAAGGGACGAGTTGTGATTTTGTTGATTAGAGTAACTTGAGCTGACCGGAGTTGAATCGATTAAAGACAACATACGACTGTATAATATAATATTAATATTATTAAGTTGAAGCTCTCACGTTTATAAACTCTTCTCGATGATTAATGTGTTAAAATAATACGTGACCAAGAAGATACATTATTATAGAGTTTATTAATCATTTTTTGGGCAGACGATCTGTCGCAGCATTTTCGGCGCCCCCCATATGACGGCGCCCGGTGCGGTCGCACCGCTCGCACCGCCCTAGGGCCGCCACTGGCCACAGCTGCTGAATAAACGGTAAAGACCTTCAGTCATTAAAAAGAACTCAGTGCTACGCATACCTCGACCCGTGAACGCCCTTGAGCATCACTCTCCGACAGTTTTTCTGAGCATATTATTAGCCGTGAGCAATCTGATTTGATATGGGAAGACTGTTATAAATTCCTATCAATCAGGAAATATTATTTTATTTAAGTTCAAGACTTAATGGCGCCCTCCTTGATTTCATTTTTGGTATAAGCTTGTATTTGTGAACAGCTTTATAAATTTCACATGGATATGTTATTGTTTGCTTATGCCACATATTGTAAGACTGTGTTGATTTTTTATTTGAACATTGGATTTTCATGTTTTAAATTAATTGTAAAGTTCACCGACGTCTGTTGGCATTCAATGTTTAATTTGAATAAATCTGTCAGGTTATGAGTTTACACTAGTAATGCAAGATAGAATATCACTTCCTATTTGATAAAATCAAATAATTAAAATTATTAAATTATTGAGTTCAACAAAAATCATTAATATTAAAATTAATAAAATGGTAAAAGGAATGATATAAGTACAATTACCCTGCAAACCTACCCCCCCACCCCCCTAGTACCACACGGTTTCTCGTCATCGAGGTCTTAAGAGCCTGGAGAGGTCTGGGGGCAAGGAACGGAATGGAATTCAGTCATAGCCTTTTCAAAAACCCATCCTAGGGTTCACCTGAAGTAATTTCGAGAAACCATGCAAAACCGAAATCTGGATAGCCGGACGGGATTCAGACCTGCGTCGTCCAGAATGCGAGACCAGAGCGTATCCTCCCACGCACCACACTCAGTGTTATAGCTGATGGAGATAGCAGAGCTATGTAATACTTTGCGTTTTCCACCACTCCATACTGTTGGAGAAGTCTAAACTACAACAAACAGTTTCGTCTTCTCATGCAATCCTTCGAGACAAGTCTGGGTCGGGTAGGAATGTGTCAATTTAAGTTTCTACTGGCTGGTGCCCACGACTTCTTTGGTGTTTGAATTTTGATTGATACTACCAACATGCAACCACCGTAGTGCACAATAGGAGACTTGAGGCTAATGCCACACACAAACACCAGTGATCTGCGCAAGGTAATTATACTTGCAAAGTGAAATATAGAAATACGCATGTCTTTGGTCGAAATATGAAAATGTCAACCTACATATCTCCCACACCCCCGCAGCTACCTATGATTAACAAAACAGTGTTTTTTACTTACTGTTCAATACTCTACCTAGTACCTATTAAATCCTGATATCTATTAAATTTTACCTAATTCCTACTTCATCTAATACCTATCAAATCCTTCACTTAAAACGAATGCATTCATTGGCCTAAGTTAAAAAAATAAATAATTCATTACAAGAAATACGGGAATAGTTTACATCGCGATTCACGTCGTCAATAACACGGCGCTTTTGAAAGCAGCTTATTTATTGCTAATAATAACTAACTTCCTCCTTCCATATGCTGTAATAAGAATATTCAGATCCAGGCAGTATTTCAACCTAACCACTAACTCCACTAATATTGCCGCTACAAAATCAAACGATACAGACACACACGCAATAATACATTAAATGCTTCGGAACAACAATACGAGTAGTAGCAACATTTTCTATATCAGGATTCCTAATTACAGTAGCATACATTATCACAACTAATTTTATATTTCACCTTCAGTATGAACTGCAAATGGAACGCTTAGTAATACAGTCGTTGTATCGCGATGCAAACTTGAACCGGACTACTAACATAAGTTGTGTTACGAGCTGTAATGAATACTGGACTTTCCGTTCAACAGGCTAAGTTACGAGCATATTAATATACATTTTTAAATTGCTTTGCTTTAATAATTTTCATAAAGCTGACGCCATAATTAATGTGGCTAAATCTAGTTCGACATGTATTCAGTATTTAATTCACTTGGCTTTTACGAGAACTATGTCGGCAGCGTCATTATTCAGCTGGTTTTTAGCTGTTGCTTTGCCATCACGATCTGAAATTGTGCGATATAGTGAATGTATTAATGCATGAGTGATAGAAGCTTTGATTTTCTAGCGACAATATTAGCGGAGAGTTTCTGCCTTGGTTGAAATGCCGCCTAAACCAGAATGAAAACTGAAAATTTATTAGTAATTTAACCTACTTTCATGAACGTCAGTTTAGTGACATGTATCGCGTTGTACCGAATTTGCATCAGAAGATCTATAATATAGTTCCGCAGAGGGAGATGAAAATCGTTGTTGACCTAAAAAAAAAAAAAAAAAAAAAAAAAAAAAAAAAAAAAAAAAAAAAAAATTAAATTCGTGGTATCAGCAAGCTCACAAGGCGATGTCTTCGGTTGCGGAAATGAAATATTATGACATCTCAAGTATCTCACCGTAATTCCGTTCGTGATATTTGTGTCATAATGTATGTGTCCTGTTATATGTGAAAAATCAAAATTTAAAAAAAAAAGCTGATTTTCAAGGAGCTGTATTAGTAAAGTTTGTGGTTGGGTTGAAACATAACCTGGATCAGAATGATTACTAATATTCCATACTGCATAGTGGATTTGTAGTGCAGAAGGTGGCTGCCATGCAGAATTCTGGCTATAATGACGTCAGAATCGGCGCAAGACATCTATTACCGCTCAGCGAGTAACGTGTGAAATCGTATATTTCGGCGCTTGTTTCAGCTTTGTTACCAATTTCCTGGCTTTGAGGTACATTTTTCTTTGAAGAGAAAAGACAAGGAAGCAGTCACCATATTTTCAACCTCAAAGGAAAAGTTTTTTAGCTGGTCGTACTTTGAACAGTAACAAAACCTCTTACACTATAGTATACTTTCAAGCAGATGAAGTTGCGGGTAACGGCTAGTACAATAATGCTGAATACAAAGCAATTCGCAACTAACCCTGTTAAATTGCAAAGAGGAATTGCTGTGAAGAGGTAACCAGTAGCAGTAACATTTATTTCTGGTTGAATGCATTTACTTTTCTTGTCTTCATTCCAAAGTTTTATTTAACCCTTCTCAATAAATTTTACGACTTACGGAAAAATCTTTCCAGAACTGCGTCTGACAAAGATGGACAATGGTTTCTGGCTTAAGAGAGAATTTTTGTTTCCTCGCAAAATTTCATATTTTTTTTGTCTGATACTAATTTTTTATGGTCTATCAGAGTTCAGCGATTGTCTTTATTTCCTGAAGCATTTTATGTTGACATCTCTCATTACACTGTTTCAAATTGTTATCAGTCACGTGTAATCAAAGCTATTAATAATGTATGTTAAAGGATTATATGAAACCAAGCGTGGTGGGTGAGCGGTTAACTTTCTGGCCTGGTATTCGGGAGCACGCCGGTTCGAATCCTCGTTCAGGCATCCAGATTTGGGTTTTCCACGGTTTCCACAAATCACTCCAGGTGAATGCCAGGATGCTTCCTTCAAAAAGCCCATGGCAGAATTCCTTCCCGTTCGTTGCCCCCAACCGCATCCAACCTCTAATGACGTCGACGACGTAAGGAAGCCATAAGTAAAAAAAAAATAAAAGTTAAAATATATTAAAAAAAAATCTGTGACAGCTGGCTGAGGGTTTTGCATTACTTAACGGAAATGTACACAAGTTTTATTTGTAAACTTTTTTTCGGCCTTATAGATTACTAGGTCAAGTTAACAAAATGTCCATTTGAACATATATAATGTAAAGTGACTATGGTCGTTGAAAACCATTGTTTCGCAAGTTTTTTGAGGGCCTAAGTGTTCATATTTGTTGAGAGTTTTCTTTGCTAGCTCCGATAGTAATACCGAGCGTGGTGGGTGACCGGTAACATTCTGGCGTCACATTCGGGAGGTCGTGGGAACGATGCCCCTTCCGGCTATAAGGATTTGGGTTTTTCACGGTTTCTCCAAATCACTCAAGGTGAATGCCAGCAAATAGTTCCTTCAAAAAGAGATAGTAGAATTTATTTCTGCCTCTAATGATCTCCATATCGACGAAGCATAAGACCATAAGAAAAAAAAGAGATAGTAATAATAAACTTATTTTTGATTTACCGTACTGTCAAGCGATTAGTTCATTAAAGATGTTTTTTCTTGTCTGAATCAGTAAGAGTCCTTTTTTTTGTGGTTTACTGTTGACGGAATGTGTATTCCTGAGAAATAAATAAGTGGTCATACCAATATTAGCCCAGGCGATGTTGCAATACCACTTCAGTTAGTAGTCAGGACAATATGTACGCTTGCTTTGGCGAAATTTCAAGTCAATAGGGCCGAACTTTAAGAAATCCAGTTTAGCTTCAGTTTTGAACCAAATTGCTGGATCAGGATAATATAAACATGTATATTAAGTCGTGGAATGACGTAAGCTTGATTGAATATTCAGTGGTTACAGGTTCTACGTTCAGGTAAGTAATTAGTGTGCGAAGTAATGTCACGAGTGACCATGGCAGCGAGTCCTCCTTCGGAATAATGGCCTGTTGGGGTCGCGCCAAGGGCAAGTTCTTACAATGGAGAACATCTGGACCTCCAGTCGCAGGTTGTATAATAGTTACGTTGTTAATCATTGATCTGCGCCACTCTTAGCAAGGACACATCTCAGCCAGGGCCGCCGTAAGCGGGCTTGCAAGGCGTGGACCAAACGCGGGCGGCACGTCGAGGGGGGCGGCAAAACGAGTGATCGACAGTCGCTGCCCCCGCGATAGTTGCCACTCCATTGTCGCCGCGACGAAAATTTGCAGCGTATGTAGCGGGCGGCCATGGGGCAGCAAATAATGTTCGAAGGGGCGGCAATCTCACAGTTTTTTCGACCCGGTTCGGAAACTTCCTAGATCCTCCACTACCACTGGCTGTAGTTAGATGGGGAGCGGCATAATCGGTATTGCAAGCGGGCGCTCGAACAGCTAGCGGCGGGCCTGATCTCAGCTAAGCTGTCGGAACGAAGGACAAGTGCTGTACTTCCAGTGACAGTGCAAACATTGTTCAGAAAGAAACTCAAATATAGGCATTTGCTGACGGTGACGGCATTGCATAAATACAGTACGTTTAGTGTGAGTCATCCTCAATACAGTCATGGATACGAAGACGTAAATTTAACTGCCATGAAACTAATCGCCGTCCATTTAAAGAAAGGAATAAGGAAGAGACACTTGTAAGGTACATAATATTCATAATAAATGCGTTAACTGTTTGGCATAGTTTCCTTAGAAGGCTGTTTTCCGCTGCCCAGCCAGTCATGTGGTAAAGTTCGGAGTGTGCACACCTCCAGAACCATACGACTCGTTCCCTATCACATGAATAACCTGCAAAACTGAAATATTGTATATGGTTTTTGCTCGTCACATATGTTTTTAACTCATCTCAGCCCTCAACTTTTGTGAGTGATGAGTCATTTTCCCTATCCTTTGTTATTTACATTGTATCATATGTAAACAATTCAGTACTTTGGTGCTGAATCTGGTGGATACGACTTGTGTCCAATGTGTCCCACCACCTGCGATGCCACAAGACATGTACATGTGGTAAAAGTGTTAAAAACTACAAGTAGGGACTCTAAGAGAAAACAGAAATTAAGGAACAAAATTAACAATTTCAAATTGCCGTAGCTAGAGTGAGGCAGGTAGTAGAATTTATTTTGGAATTTCAGGAGGCTGATGTAGCAGGCATTATGCCTAGAGGTCAGTCACCCCCTTCCCACCCTCTCCGTTGACGCGGGGAAGGTTGTGCCCCGATGCCAAACCACGAACACCAAAACCCGTCGGGAGGGGAAGTATCTGAGGGAGCCAATGTGTTCTCCCATTTGGCAGAGATTGTACAGACGGCAACTGGGAAGTTAGGAAGTCAATGTTGGCAATTCCCCTCCCAAAAAGACATCAGACAATCCAAGTTACAGTACCGGTAATTCAAAGGTTATTTAAGGCCCACCAGAATAGGACCCTCAGTTTTCTCAGTGTTTCTTAGTTGTAACGCAGAGTAGTACTGCCAGCCTGCTAGATGTAGGTCCATTTATGTTTCTCTCTCTCCCGCTTCGTACATCTGCCAAAGAACTTAATCTCGCCACAGGTTATGAAGTGAAGTAAATTAAGAACATTAAAAGGAAGTGTATACTTGCCCTGTGTTACTATAACGATGATATTTAGTGTCGCTACCAGGAGAACTGTATGGACTTGTTTAATTGCTTACATGTTAATGTTAAGTACAGACAAATTGGTTACTAGACAATTTTGCGAACTTGATTGAATACGAGTTCCCATTTCAAATGTAGACTTATGTATCAATCTGACTGAGCTGAACAGAAAATAATTTGATTTTGTGTTGTTTATTATTTATCCACGTATTTTATTTCTGTAACTGTTCCCGTTCCCCACTACTTTTATATTGCTAAAAGTGAATGCAGTCATCCTCCGACAAACAGAAGTTCGATAATAAATAAATTAGGGGAGTAATATTAGAGGTAGGGAGTCACACACCTCTCTACTCTGCTGGCCAAGTCCCAGATGATAAAAATTCCAACCACCATGCAGTTTATACCAACTCAGGCCACGCTTAATGCCAAGGCACAGTCTGGGTACCGGAATATATATATATAAAAATAAATAAACAAAAAATAAATAAAAAATTTTGAAATAAAAAAAAGAAAGAAATTAAATTTCTTGATAAGCGAATCCTTCAATGATCTAAAATACTACCATAAAAATACAAAGGTGTTACTATGTAGTCACACCCTTCGAAGTTTGTAATAAAAGTAACAATAGTGTAAGACCCGGCTGAGTAATTTATATGTTCATTTGTTATTTTATCGAGATGTGATTTTAAAGCAGGATTAGTTATCATGCTTAGCAAAATCTTCCTGCGTGTCCCTAAATTACAGCTATTTCATTAAATTTTTCTTAGAAGTACGCTCACGAAATACTAATTATATTTTCTTTATGTATGGAACATAGTAGCCGGCGTATAAGCTGCAGCATCAAGGTATTACCACTATTAAAATCAGGGGTGGCCAACTAAAATGATCTTGCGGGCCACTTTGGAAATGACTCACAACTCCGCGGGCCGTATATAAAATTATATATCCCCATATTAGATTCATACCAACTATAGACATAACTTTGGAGTGAAAAATTTAAACATAATTATTATTTTGTTTACTATTATTTTTACATATAAACATATATAATGTAATACTAATGATACTAAACGCACATTTAAAAGAAATATATGACGCTAAGAAAGATACATAAATATAAATGAAACAAATTTTGAAAATATGGATGCACAAATGATGTATTTTTAATACATTGGTTTATAAAATAAATATATTTTGTAAAAGTGTGATGAATCTCGCGGGCCGTAAAAACATTGAATTAAGTGTTAGACATCTGAATCATTTTAGTGCATTAGTTACGTATTAGATACACCTAATGTAAATCAAGCGATACGCTGGAGTAACTGACAGTGAAATTTCTGACATTGAAAAATATGCATCTAATTCAGATATAGGTCTAGAATATTTTAGTGGAGTTTGTGGTAAAGATTAAATGCTCCCCGAACCAGAGAGACAACATAACATTAAACATTATTTACTTACATTACAATAATCTTCACCACAGTATAAACAACTAGATGAAGATTCTTTACGTCTTCACATAGGTATACACAACCTTTTTTTCCAGTCGCATCTCGCGGGACATAAAAATGCACTCTATCATGCACATTTCTTATCGTATTTTTGCACATAGGTACAATACAGTATTTATAAAGTGGTTTTCGATCTCCTTCCATATCGAAATTAGTAATAAAACATAAAACGTTTGAGATATAACACTTCGCAATGCACAATGCGCCAATGTACTTGTGTACAATGACGTCACGGTGCAGCGCGTCAAACTGGCGGCGTTTAAATCGTCGAAACTGGATTGCAGTTTTAATGTTTTCTTAATGTTAAATTTTAATATTTTCATCAACATTATATTTTTTCGGTTATACAATAGGATAAATAATTGATTTAAAAAATAAAAATAATAAAAGCATATACCCTATTGTCGTCTTACAATACAAGGTCAGGGTGCCTAGCACCTCCTGGATGATCCTAAAGGAAGTCTCCAGAGGAACAAGATCATTGCACATAAACTCGCTGGTGGTATTATGGTGCCGCGGTTCTCTCAAACAAAACATCACCTTACTTCTGTTAATATAAATTGTTTGTGGGCGATCTTCCCCACTTCTCTGGCGGAAACTAGATGCAGATTTATTTCATCAAAATGATATGGAAATACTGATGACCAATAATCAGGAATAGTTATACTTGATGTACATATATTGGTTACTAAGTCAGATACTTTCGAAACAAACTACAAGGGATACATTCGATAAATAACTTCCATAAGCCACAGGGGAGATCTGCAGAACATCAACAAATTCAAAAACTCTCAATGAATGTACCAATTTCAGCAATAAAGTTTTCCTCAGAACATTAAAACCACACACGTATAATGTACACAATCACATAGCACCATCTCACAAAAGTACATAAATATTTTAATATATAGAAACATTCCAGGTTAGTACTACTGGAAACATAACATACATGACAGTAGCAGAGCAGTAAGGAGCACCGGGCAGATGAATTGTCACCTAACATACGCTTAGATCTGTTTGATTGAGCCATCTCCACGTGACCTCATGTCCAAGCTTTTATACTTTTTTCTGTCATGATCGTCTAAAACAACGCTGTAATCGGATTTTGTAATGTGAATATAAAGTTCATCATTGAATCACAACCACTGCTGCGTTCCAAGAATGATTCAAGATACACAAAAAAAACTTTTCCAGTGGCGAAAGACAGGTATGAATGTTTGAAAATTTCATCCTAGATTGGGTTTGATTCCCCAGTGAAGCACATTAGCTCCGAGGCAGCAGAACGCTGACACTCAGTTACTGATACTTGAAGTTAGTAAAAATATGTGACTCGCTTCATAAACACAAACACTGAGTTCCTCGACATAATCTTCATTACAACATCAAATGCAATTGTTATTGCCATTACGGCATCCTCGTCTTAACAGACAAAAAACGTCTGCAAATAAACAAGAACATAAAATTCTGTACGATAGAAAAAGATAAAGCATCTAGAAATAAATACAAGTTAGAACATTAGTGAAACAGTTCTTTACGACGGAAAAAGTCAACAGCATTTTTACACTATTAAGTAGCTTCGTCATCAGATCTCCTTCCGCCTAATTTTGTTGGGTGATCACTCATCTAATAATATTTTCATTGAAATAACAATCAATTTTTCCAATATATTACCTATTGTTCATTACGAATATAATTAAGTCTCACGGAAAGATTAGAGCCAATCGTACCTGTAAATACAAGGGTGGGAGGGAGGGGGGACGATACAGGTCGTTCCTTCTCCCATAGCCAGCTAAGCTCATAAGAAATACTGAAGACAAATAACAAAATATATGTTTACCTCACTCGTCTAACTCTCTGTCGCAACTAACATTTGAATCGTAAACCTAAAAAAACTCTCCTGCCGATTATGTGTGATACCTAAACAAATAGGGAAACACTATTTTCATGCTTAATCCTTTAAACTGATTTCATTATGAATTAAGACATTTTCTCAATGTAATAACCTAAGCTCTAATTTTGTATACATATACATCAAAACTATCCTACCTTGTTTATTAGCTATAAGTTTTGGGTCGATGTATGCAAGTATGACTCTCTTATTGTAGCCAAGTTATCTCTTCCTAAATGTTTTTATTGTTAGTCGGAGACAATAGGGCAAATGCTTTAAAAACATTTAGTATAGATTAATAGCGTTTAGTTTGATCTTATTGATCCTATTCTGAAAAGACGAAAAATTTCGATTCAGTACGGGACAGTCAGTTATATTTCTCCTCAATGGCCTTTCGGCTGTTCATCCAGCCTGGCCTTCTGTGTGACAGATCCGATCAAACAAACTGTAGAAATGTTAATGGAAACATAGACGCACAAAATGATGGCAAACAGAATGGATGGGTTTCATGAGGGGTAAAGTGTGAGCAAACATTTGAAGGTAGAATTAACAAAGTCCCAGATAGGAATCAACGTTCAACAACGGAAAACAGTCCTGCGAATTAATGACAGGGATCAGAATGTTTTCATTCGTGAAAAATGAGTCACATATCTGAACGGTTTCATGTTTGACTGAAAGTGAATTTTAGAAGAGTTGACTAAAGGAGAATCTGAAGACAATATAACAAATTCAGTGTAGTTGTTGGCCATTTTTTGCGCAGTTGTTTAGTAAATTAAATGATAAAACGAGGCCGATGCAACTGTTTTTGTCAGCGCACCACCACCTTTGACATTAAGAAAACAAGATGGCCACGGAAAACAAGTGAGTTGTAGTAGACGCAGTGTTTACATTGTGTACGCAGCAGCTATGGCAAATGGCTGTAAAGGAAACATGCCTTGCAGAAAAAGCAAGCAGAGATGTGTGGTTCCGAATCTGAAAACCATTAATGTAAATAGTCAGTTTAAAAAATCAGAAAATGTATCAATTTAGAATTAGGTCAAACACTATATAAAAAGTTTGTAAACACAATGTAAATTTTAAAATAGATTCGTCGCTGATGTTGCCTTTGGGAGAGGCGAAACGCGTACGGCAATAAATCTACAGAAACAGTAGCATTGGCGTCATTTTATCATTTAATATAACAGATTGTGTAACGAAATCGCTACATGCATGAAACAACAATTTTCACTTTCCCCCTAGTATAATAATGCAGAGAACAATTTTTTTTGGATTTTTTCTTCTGGTTTTACGTCTCGTCGTCGGATATTTAGATGTTTATATTTCGTTAGACATTGCAAGCGCATCCCTATGCAAGCTGAAACTACTCCGAGAATGAAACGATGTAAGTCAAATTATCAGTGAAGTTCTGCTGTTATAAATTTTTAATATGATTAGGTTTAAATTTTTCTAGCAAAGTCGTAAAACACAGTTTGCTTTTCTCTTTCAGTTCAAATTCTTTATTTAACATGTTATTCAGTAACCGAAGAATGCACTTGAAACTCTATAGCGCCGCGTGCCTTATCTTCGCGAAAAGAAGAGATAACTTTGACATAAACAGCAGAACAGAAGTTCTTAATGGTGGTTATCATATACAATGTGTAAACCCAGTAACCAGGATGGTGAGGAGAAGAGAGTCATAAAGTTCATACTCAGCAATTATTACTATTATTATTATTTTTTGAGATATAAGAAATCATTTTCTTAGGGAAAATTTCTTAATCATGTGAATAATTTTTTTAAATAACATGGGCTTTTCGGACCATCAGCGTCATGTTCATCACAATCGAGAGGAAAGGAAAGAGAAGGAATTTGGCCATGGCCTTTGTAAGCAACCATAGAGTAATTTCTAGGAGCCCATGGAGAAACAGAATTCGGAATGGGCTCTACGGATATCGAACCAAAGTCCTCGAGAGTGCCATGCCGAAACGGTAAGCACTCACCCAAAGTTAAGATGATCTGACACACAGGTTTCTATACACAATAACAACTCCCGTCACACACGGAAAAGTGAGAACTGTTATTTATCTGGCGATTGATACTTTTTTCTTCATAATCACCACTTTCTGCTTACATAATAGGTGACTACATACTCAAACCAACAAGATATCGAAACATAAATCCGAAATAAAACTGGGGAATATATATTCTGTATCGTTACAGCTCTTTGTATGTAATATTTGTATAGCAAGTTACGTATACTTATGTACAACACCGAGAAACCTTCAACGAATGAGTTGAAGGTTTTATTGTGTGTTAATGATAGTTCCACTGAAAAGATAAAATACTTGTTAGAACTTACTTGATTTTTAATTAATTTGTTGCATTCTGTACAATATTTATGATAAGTGTTACAGAGACTGACACAAATATAATTTCCCCACTCGTGTTTTAGAAGTTATTGAAACTGATAAAGAAAACATTTTTTGAAAAGTGACTCACCGAGCAGTGTCGTCTGGAAGCTAGTGGTAATCCTTGCACTACTGTACTCCTGTGGTCTTGACGGCACTGCACTGCGAGTCGTGGTTGGTTCCGCGCGCGCTCTGATCGCACAGTGGCGGACTTTCTCTGTCACTGACCGCTCTCTCCGCAGCCGCCTGGTGGGGGCTCCTACCACGGCGGTCCCCACTTCTAATCCCGGAAACGTACCCTTACTCTTGTCTTCCAAACGTGTCCTTATTTTTCCAAACAGGATCAAGGAGTTGGTGGATAAGTTGCGGGAAGAAGCCATGAGGTTCGTCACCGGAAATGCACTCAAAGAAATGCAGAAGTGAAATTCAGAAACAGTTCGTTGTACAATTATGGAGCATACAACCATTGATTAAGGGAACAGTTCTTGACAAAGTTACAGGGGGAGCGGGGTAGGTGGGGGGAGCGGTAACAACAGTATACTGCTAGTAATAATCATCTCCGTGAAGTTCCAAGATGGTAAACTGCGGAATAAAAATATGTTATTTCTCAGCCGTTAACGGTCCATAACTAAACTCCACTTCCCCAAGACACATTCGGAAGAAGATTGGTTTTCACTTGTTTCCTGAAATCATTCTAAGGGATGGTTCTTCAATAGGCCTTCATTTCTTACAGCAATACTCTCTCGTCAACGAACACCGGAAAGCCATCAGCAAAGGGAAAAAATGGTTCGTTCTTATGGTAACTTTAGTCAACGTATTGAACATGTCGATGAATCTGGAATCCAAACCACAAATTGTGTAACGGTCCATAGGTCGTCAGCTAAGTTCGTAGCATATCACTGATATACATTAGTTAAAGCAACGCTTGTGGTCTGTATTTAAACATAGTCCTCCCTCAGATCGATCCGTCCCTTCTCCTCCAAAGAGGATTCAATGTATTTGGGGATTTCTCAAGTGTGTTTAAAATGAGATGACAGCCGGAAGGAAGTCATCACCTGACATCAGAAGGGTGCCAAACTCAAACGTCGGAAGTGGCTGAAAGTATGAGGGGGACAGATCGTGTTAATATAGAGGTTGAACTGATCAGTTGCAGGGCGACAATAACAAACTTGTAACTGCAAGAATTTACTGATGAAAAACTTTTGGGAACCTGTGTCTTTTGGTTGATAGGTGGTCGCAATTAAATCACAAGATTAGCTTAATGCATCTCAGTCATGATTTCACTCATTTTCATGAGCGGTACACCTTCAGAATCCGAACAACACTCACCATCACTATCAAAGCAGATAGCGTTGAGGTCCCACTGTGTTGACTGTCGGGGAGAAGTGATGGTTGGCATTCATTCATTTTCAATAACTGTTCAAGTAAATCTAGTGTGTTAGCTTGAGAGAGGACTGGATTTTGCTGCGTACTCATTGCGATTTGAGCCGATGTTTGAAGTATCTGTACCTAATCTCTCGAAACTTTGTTGGAATGCGATCTCGTGTTATCCTTGGAATGTCAAATATCTTCTCAGCCCGCCGAAGTGTAGGTTTATCTTAGTCAATCACAACTCATGCATACCGAGCAGGGCGGTGTAACGGTTAGCGTTCTCGCCTCGCATTCGGGAGGACGGCGGTTCGAATCCCCGTCCGGGCATCCAGATTTGGGTTTTCCATGGTTTCCCCAAATCACTCCAGGCAAATGCCGGGATGCTTCCTTCAAAAGGCCATGGCCGAATTCCTTCCCATTCCTTACCCCCATCCTTGCCCCCCATCCTTTCCCGTCTCTAAAGACCTCGATGTTAAAAAGAGACGTAAAGCAGTTCAAAAAAAAAACAACTCATGCATCCTGGCCACATTTTCTTGACTGATTGTCTCCAAATGTATTCCCTACCGTTGATCATTCTCAGTGATGGTGTTCCCTTCATTAAATTAAGATGTCCACTATTAAACTGTGCTGTTGACATGGCCACAATATCCCAATGTTACTATCATATCTTTATAAATGTCGCTTGGTAAGATTTTCTTCTATTTTCCTTTTCAGATTAAACATGCAGTATATCTGAGCGTGATGGGTGAACGGTTAACGTTCTGACCTTGCATTCGGGAGGACGTGGGTTCGAATACCCGTCCGGGAATCCATATTTGGGTTTTCCATTGTTTCCCCAAATCACTCCAGGCGAATGCCGGGATGCATTCTTCAAAAAGGCCATGGCCGAATTCCTTCCCGTTCCTTGCCCCAATCCCATCCCGCCTCTAATTACCTGGCCGTCAACTAGGCGTAAAGAAAAAAAAAAGTATATCTGATTCGCTTTCAGCACCAGTAGTAAAATAATTGTTCGTTTCAGGTTTTTAAGTTTTGGACGATATTCTAAATAGCACTAAATGAAGTTTTTGCAAGGTTGTACAGTTTTCTTTTCTTCGTAAGGTCATAACATGTGAAACAAATCTCAAAGATTACTTGGTTTCCGTATTTATCCATTCACATTAATTTATTTTATACATCGTTCAGTGTTTATTATGCTTTTTCTTAGCCTATCTACTCTTTGAGTTCTCTGAAAACCTATCCCAGCATGGAAGTTTGTGCGATTGCTTTAAGTGCTGATGACAATTCCCTGAGAATTCCCACTTACTGACCTTAAAAGCAAACCTTGTTTTCAGTTAAATATTTGTTTTGATGTGACGAACGCACGATACTCGTGAAAAGACCTTGACTTGATCTGGTTTTTTACACCTATGACATTTTGAAGACTGCGCCGTTTAATAACAGATGCTTTCTACCAGAGTTAATAGATGGTATCCTCGTGTTTGATGAAAGTGAAAATGTTCTCTCTTTCTCTCGACCTCGAGTTTGTTTTATTCTCCAGCGGCCTCGATATGAAACCTCCCGACCTCCGAGTCAACAACTTTCTCCGGCAGGTATTCCTCCAGGCGCTCGAGGACAATGGCCCCGCTAACCGTCCTTCCCTCTCTCGAAAACTCGTCTTTGTTGGACTGTATGGAGCATTTTACACGTCTGTAGAAACGTTCCGGAAAAATGAACTTCCATCGCCTTCCCCTGGTTCACAGTGATCACATGTGTTACTATATGTACGCATGACTGTGATGGTGTCTGTATTCGGTGTTTAGTGTTATTTGTGTTTATCAGAAATGAAAAAGGCGAGACGGTGAAGCCCGGTGCCAGCCCACCAACCTGTTTTTTCAAAAGATACCAAATGCTCCTCCAAGTTTGATATATCCATCCGACGGACGAATTACTGTCGACACTGATATATACCGGCACTCCATACGCACTGCAGAAAAGATTTGACTTTAATCTAGGACACTGATACACTATCTGGTGATTAAGAATAGTGCACCACTACCTCTCACTCCTTGTAAGTCAAGTCCCAATGATGAAAATTTCTTCCGTCAGCAGTGCTCGAGCACACTAACCCAGTGCCAGGGACGACCCAAGACAATGGGGTGGGTATAAGAAATATGGGGAACATACCTTACTTGCAGTAACATTACCTTACATTCTGCGAAGCCTGTACGTGTAATTCGTGAACTTAAATTATTTTCACAGAGACTCAGCATTGTCGCATTCAATATAGTTACATTCACTTAACGAGTTTGAAACATTTGAATTAATATTTTCGGAACACTCATTTACGGGTGCTGTTCATATTCCTCAACACAGGCTAAGTGACGATCTATTATACCTGATATAAATTTTGGAAATGTTGGCATTAGGTCAGTTGAAGAAGCAGCCTCATGTCTTTAGCTGAGAATTGCCTTATGGGCCATCATGCGATGGAAAAACAATCTCAGGAAGCAAAAACAAATATGCTCCTCTGAACTAGACAAAAAGCAAGTGATTGCGCGATGTAGTAAGAACACAGGTTTCGCAACCTTATCATTAGATCGTCGGTTGCCATGCCTTTATGGAGCATGCGTAAACTACATGGCTCGGTCTAGGGGGGAGGGAGAAGGAGTTGGGTAGAAATCTACGCTGAGCTACATGGGAGGGAGGAGCCATAGCACGTAGCTTTTCATGTATACTATTTGTCACAGTTAATATAAGGTACAGAACAGTCAACAGCATGTGGATTTTTATTTCCGTCATTTAATGATCTCCGTATGTAATTTAGATATCAAATGGTATATACTAAGAGTGCTGCGCTTCGGTGTGACTTGAAGTCATAGCGTTGGGTTGCACGCGGCAGGCACATTTGAATACACCGACACGCGACGGTGCGTTACTATTCGAAAAACACTAAACATGCCGTATCTAGACTCAAATTTACTTACAGATGTCACCCGGGATTGATTAGGAGCGGCCGCGTGCAACTACACCGAACACCCATCATTGATAAAATAATTTTTAATTTTGTTCTGTCGAGTGAATTTCAATGAAACTTAAATTATAATTCTGGCTGAAGTGTTATTTAAAGTTCAAAGTGTGGTGTAAAGTGGCGCTATTAAAAAACTCTACGAGGATTACCGAAAACGTTCTTCCGACGAATTTTCACTATCCAATTTTATACAGATCAAATAATCATTTCCTGGTAATTAGAAAGAAAAGGTTACAGAACAGCGGCAAAAGAACACAAAAAATACAGCTCTTCTCAGTGTCTTTAGGCGGCAGGGATAGTTAGCTCTATTTTATCAATGATTGAACAATGACGAATAAGATAAAGAGAATGTTCTTAGTATAAGCTCAAGAAAAGAAAGATTTCTCACCGTACTTGAGAAAGAGGTTTTTTCCCCAATAATTGATAATTTGCAGAACTGGCTAGTGTCAACATTTCATTCCCAATATTTATAATTGTAGAAAATTACATAACGAAAATATCAGTTGTGCTCATTAATTTTAACGATCGTCTGTCAAGAGGAACAGCATAAAATGTCTTACAGAATTATTTGGTAGAATAGCTACACGACACACGGGAAAAGGGGAGGGGGGTAAGGGCAGGTTACGTGAGGTAGGTGTTTCAAAAGAGGCCAAAATGGAGCAACGTAGTTAATAGACGCTTCCTTAAAAACTGTCACTAACGTTGTGTATAGACAACACAGTCTTCATTTTATCGCAACGTTTTCACTTAGCGGTTCTGATACTTTTATCCCCTCTATAAATACATCGATTTCATCAGAGATACAGATAGAACAATTGGAAGGGTATCACTACACTCGAACGTCTCTCGTGACTAATCCTTTCAATAGTTCATACACCACTGGATCTGGTAGGTGTACTTTTCATTGTATTGTTAATATTACATATTCGTATGGTCATATTCTGTATTGATTATTGACCGGATGAAGCAATCTGTACCTTCTGAGCATTGAAGATGATGCAACATTCTTGTCTTTGTTTTGAAGATATAGTTCTAGTTTAAACAATATTTTCTATTAATATGTCATGAGAATTCTCCTCTATATCTCTACGTACATTTTAATTTGCTTTCTCTCTCTTATAAAATTAAGAACCGTAGTTTATTTTACATCTCGGCTAATCAATTTCATACTTACTGTACTCTCGGATTTCTTTTGGTAGATTAATAAATCCAAATCTGAATGACAAAGTACTTTTCACCGAGAGTGGTTTGTCATTCTGTGCCTCTCCAAGCTCACTTCATAAGCTTGTAGGTCCGTGATTAAAAGAACTGTAGAAAGTATCTGAGTGAACTGCTTAGACTAAAGATAAATATCGCACTTTCATTTTTGAAACCAGAAAATGAATGCGTGATAGCCTCTCTTGTAAGTCTCGTTTACGCTCCTTGAACACCGGATGGTTCAGGAATTCTCTTCAGCGATATTATTTACAACCTCAACCACCACTTGGAAGATGTGGGTGATCTGAGGTATATTTACGTTTTTGAACGGTGTTTTCTTGAATGAATGCTGCACCAGGCAGTGAATTTGTTTATAACAGTGTGAAAACAGAAACATGTAGCGCATGTAACATGTAGCATGTTGTTTAAGTCTTTCCCGTTCATGTCTGTATTAAGCTCAGCTGATTGTTTATATTAGCGTTGTACAACCTTTCTCACCTGCGTACCGTTGATATTTCACGTACCGGCTGACTATTTAGACATTATTATCTTATTAATTTTTATTTAATGAGCAATCTGCTACTCCTCTAATATAGGAAAATTTTATTACACCTGGCCGCAACGTTGTTTCTAAGAGATAAACCACATAATTGACATCCATTCACTTCTCTGTTTAGTTTTACTGTTGACGTTGGTTCAAAATTTTTCAAACCAATAGTATGATAAGAAAACGATCAGTGACTTAATACATTATTGCTTTGAGAAGAATTTTTTTTTTCGGGTATAAAGTGTACATGGTTGCCTCTCTGGAAGATAATTGTACCACAGCAACAGAAATCTTCACTATACGTTACGCATGTCCGCAAGGGTATGTGATATTATTTCAGTGATTACAAAATATAATCAGATGTATAAAGAACTTGGCAGTATGAGTTCACTGAACAGTATCCCCCCTCCCCCTCTAACCTCGTTGCACTGATTTGGTTGGGAGCGGTGTCCAAGCCGTTGTATAGTTTCATGAGGCAAGCTCTCCCACAACTGTTGTAACTGGTCCTTGATATCTAGGATGTTTCACTGGGACAGGGTTGACGTCCGAGCCGGTCCCATACAAGTTCTATGGGGACAGACCTGGTGATCTTGCTGGTCACGGCAGTTCTCTTTAAAATGGCACAACGTTATTGTCGCGTGAGAGGGCGCAGGATGTCCGTGATGTAACGTTAGAGTTCACTCAATCACTAACAATCGTGACCTGAAGTAATAGCTGATAGCTCTTCACACCATAACACCAGGAGTAACACCTCTGTGTCTCTCCAAAATATTGGAAGAGTCTGCTCTCTCCCCATACTCGCCGACGATGGTCATCCGATGTAGTGCAGACTCGCTTAACACAATAAATGGCGGCGTATTGGGTTCAGCATTAAATGCAGCTGAAGCCTACACTGCTATTATAGATAAAACTACGGTAATAAAAAGACCGTAACAATACACTTTTATCTTTTTCAGACTAGAAGACTTACAATTAAGTTTCTATAACTTTTATTGCTTAAAATCTTCAGTTACTTCTAAAATCGAAAGATTCATAGTAATAAAAAGATTTTCATAGAATTATTCTCTCACTTTGTTTGTGAATGGTGCGTTCAACTTCCAAAAAGCGTCCATCGCTTATACTCATACAGTCATGCTCGTAGAAGCTGACCGTAAAGGCAACATTGGAATAGTCTCCCACATAACTCCGAACGTACTTCGGCAATAAGGCACCTTCTCAATTTAACACTTTCTTCATAAAATGTCTCTGTCGACATACAGAATTAACCTTACGAATGGACGGAGGATAATTAACAATGTTTTGCGAAACTTTTCACGTTAAATTTCTTTTCTATGAACAGAAGCTCAGGTGCTCGGTTGGTATATATAAATCACAGACCGAATACAAATAATTGTGTTTATATTAAAGTTTCCAATATTAGCACAAAATAATATTGATGATGTCACATTCTATATTTGATAGAGCACAACTCTTAAATACACGCGATCCCACCAAGATTTGAATCAGAGACCCTGATTGAGCAATGCAAGCGCTTTAATTACTTCGCTATTAATTAGATTGGATGGTGAAAATTATTTTTTCAGTACTTCTATAACAATATTACTAAAGTAATAACTGGAAGTTATTGGTCAATTTGTATGTGTATAATTAATAATTTTGCTAATGTCATTGATTTTTAGTTCGCCTTTACTGTCAGAATGCGTTTCGCTTCGCCCTTTGTATCATTATAATTTATATTGAACTTGTGAATAAAGTCACTATTCATTTTTACTAAAAACTAGCAGTTACCCGCTGCTTCGTCCGATTGAAAGTGTGTTAAAGTATTAGAGTTTTTGTTCCTATTCAAAGTACGACAAACTGAAAAGTTTGTACTTGGGAGTTGAAAATATGGTTAGCTGAAAGTCAAGTACACCACAAAGGCGGGAAACAGATAACAAAGATAACGAAGATGTAACGCGCGCCATTTGTCATTTTTGACTAGGCATTTCAACCAAGCCACAAACTCCGCTAATGTGGCAGCTTCAAAATCAAAGATGTCCAATTGCAGTTCATACTGAAAGCGTATAATGAAAGCAATGAAATTGACTGTGATAATTTACGCTACGCTAATTGTTTAGGCATCCTTATATAGAAAATCTTGCTACTACTCGAAACGTAGATTGAAAGCATCTAACGTGTTAAGTTGTATCCGTATCGGATTTTCTAGCGGCAATATTAGCGGAGATAATAGAATGAAATGCAGCCTAAACCAGACTGTCCTTGTTACAGCATAAGGCGAGAGGAATTTGGATATTATAAGTAATAAACTAGTTGACCCGACAGACGTTGTCCTGTCCAAATGTCAATAAAATTGTTTGTGATCGTTTTGAATATTTGTTAAAAGCTGTTAAAAATTTTTACAACAAATAGTCATCCAACAAAGTAAAAATGAGAAAAATACATGGTTCTTAGTGATCATAGTATTTATTAATGATTGTGTCCATGATTATTCAATTTAAGGACGAGTACATTCTGAAGTATGTTAATGCGAACTTTTACATGCGAGATGAATTCTATCCGCAGTACACCTCTGAAACGCTGGAAATATGTCATGTCCTTGAAATGTGATCGACTTTGAACCATGCGGTTTTGTACCAGAATTTAAGTCATAATTAAATTACGTCAGATTTTTTCATGTTAACCAAATTATTTATTTTCTTCCATTAAATATGAAATCCCAATTAATTTCAAGGTGTTTTAATTACATTTCGATCATCGCACCACCTAACCGGTTTGATTGTTTCGTAGATCTTGCATCGTTCAGTCTAATGCATCCAAAGACTTTTTATGTGCCATTGTGTATTAATCTAAATCGATCAATTTGTAATGCTGCAGAACTTTGGAAATCGCACAGTTCTTCGAAATGTTGCACATTGGAGTTTCGTTGATCTGCATGTTCAAGAGCAACTTGAATGTTTAATGAGCTGTTGGACCGCCTTCCAACAACGTAGCTGTAATTCCTGATGAAGCAAGTGCAAGCGCAATTTCATTCTGCAAGGGAATCGTTGCCAAAATCAATGAGATCAACAAAGCTTTTCCAGTTCCACCAGAAGCGTCCAAGAAGAATTGCCCTCTAGTTTCATCGCTCACATCTTTCATGATCATATTTTTATTGCTGATTCAACAGTGGAACATTCTTTCGAACTGATTCTCTCAATGCATCACAATCATATTCTTTTTTCGCGTTTCAACTCTTCATTAAATGTGTCGTGCATTGAACGGTTAGGCGCTGTCATGACTAATTGAGGTAATACCTTCTTCGATATCATCAAGTATATGACCTCAATTAATATCAATGGACTAGAAAGAGAATACTTATATTTGTTTGACAGATAGCGAAACTACACAAAAATAAAAGTAAAGGTAATTTTGTTTTAATTCAGGATGGATTACGTTTTTACAGATTTTTCTCCAAATCTCGCATTCTTTTTTTTATGATACACAGAAATAAGAATTATAAAATATTATATTAACTGTAGAGCGCTTACCGCATGATGCAGCCTACCAATTGACAGAGCCAGAGATATGGCTCGACCACCAAGGAGGCGGAGAAACAGATCAAAACGCTGTCTAATTCGTTTCCCTAAAGTCTTTCGCAAAAACGACATCCGCCTCACTATATGCTGTAAAATATTCATAATTTTCGTTCGTACTCCCCGTGTTGCCTCGGACAGTAAATAAATGCAGTAATTTGTTTCTCGTTAAGTGACAGCTGGCACCGACTCCAAAAATAACTGATTGATGTAAAAAATTTAATAATAATAATATAAAATTAAATACATTTAGATTTATTTTCTTCTAAGCAAGTTATAAAGCTATTTGAAATATTTTAGTGCGTTTGTTTGGAGGCGATTTTTTTTTTTCTGTAAACATTATTTAATTTTTATATCTGTGTAATTGTATATCTATTTAATATTACGTGGCGAGCGGTGTAGCGTTAAAATTGACATTCCTCCCTGGGAAAGCTATGTTTTACTAAATTGCGGACCCTCCGTAGTTCGGTATCCACGTTAAACTGTAGTTACGAGTGTCAGGTTGGGTTAGGCGGTAAAGATAGAGGCGCATTGGACATCCGGTCAGTGACGTTGTCAACAGGCCTATGAGATCACACGAATTATGTATTGTTCGGAGGAGATTTCTAGCAGTCAGAATGCCTACCACGACAAGTATGTTTGATTTTGAGATTCTATTAGGGAGTTTACATCACAGTATCTATATATCTAAATACAAATAAAGTAATCTGTTCGTACAGGCATAACCATTTCAAATATAGCTTGTTGAGGAGCCATGTGAACAATACTGAATTGTACTTGTGGGTCATCAACGAATATAAATTTTCTCAATTAGTGGTACTTTCAAGGAGAGCAAGAAACAAATGAACGTGACTATAGAACTGCACTCAATGTAAGTTCAAAAGGAAAGGAGATGAGCGAAGAAAACAAAGGAAAAAAATAAAATAGAACTACACTTCTGCTTTTACCTGCTCATTCTATTTCTTTTATAGTTGATCTGTGAGTAAACAGCGCAAATCTCGCATCCCGCGTAACAAAGTCGCCTACACAGCTAGTCAAATTGTAAAATACTATGACCTTTACACAATCCCATTCCATCCGCGGCCATTTTCCTGTGAATCATGTTCAACTACTACCGCGTTACGGTATGTTGCTCAACTGTAACTGTTTTGTTTTTGTATCTCTGTTTACATGCCGTCTGGAGGGCTTTTTTCAAATGTTTATGATCTGCGCTTACCAGTTATGGCGTGTGCATCTATTTGTGTCTTACTTGTAACAACTGTTGACATATTTGTTGCGTTTTATGAGTTTCTGGAATATACTAGTTTTGCTGAGTGCTATTTTGAGCCACTCCTTAAAAATATTTCTTCTATATCCGTATTTTTGTATATTTGTTGCGCTTCTTTTTTATGATTGCTTTTGTATTTGTTTTTTGTACTGTATTTGTACTTAGTTTTTTTTCTTACTTGTTTCATAATCCTGTTTTTCAGCCGGTATATTATGTAGTCTATTATTAATTTTTGATGGCTTATAAACATTTGTGTTGAGTTACCACACATAATTTGTAATGTTACGGATACACCAGCCAATTGAATAGTGGCTGAGTAAAGCAGGAAGCCTTAAAAACTCACTTGCCGGGAACCACCATAATAGAGCCGATATACATCACGTGGTCTTTTGAAGGAACCATCCCGCCATTCGCTCGTACGGAGACCTGGAGGTGGGACGGAATCGAAGCCCGAATGTTACGGCTTACCATAAGAATTAAGTTAATCGTCTAGTAGGTCAACCGCAGTGTATCCTGTATCATCTCCACAATTTCAAAGAATGTGAGAATTATCGCACCATGATCTAACATCACATGCTTCAAAATTACTGACCTGAATAATATATTGAAGAATGAAAAGGGTAATAAATGAGACAGTAGGTGAAGATCAGTTTTGGTTTAGGAAAAACCACGGTACAAGTGAAGCAATTTGGATTATAAGATTAACACTTGAAGGGCGGATCAAGAAAAATGAAGATACTTTAGTAGCATTTGTTAAACGTTTGATAATGTTAGGTGGAACAAGATGGTCAAAATTTTAAAGAAGTCAAATCTAAAATACCGATACAGAAGAAAACTTTATAAATTATACCAAGTTATAAGTATAAGAATCAAATGGCTAAAATAAAAGTGCAGAATGATGAGAGTCATTCATCGGTTAAAAATAGTGTGAGTCAAGGTTGTGGTCTATCCGTATTAATAAAGAAAAATTTCAAAGTGGCATAAGTGTTCAATGAGAAAAAAACAGTATGCTACGATTTGCTGATGATATTGTTTTGTTAGCAGAACATGCTGAGGATCTTGAGAAGTTACTGAATGTCATGAACAAAATACTGAAGGTAGATTTTGGTCTAACTGTAAACGAAATAAAGACAAAAGTGATTAAATGTATCAGAAATGATACCAACAATAGTGTATTAAATATAAAACCAGGAGCAATTGTGATAGGAGAAGTAAGTGAATTCTGCTACTTGGGAAGTAAAATTATAACTATTGGCCGAAGCAGGAATGATGTTAAAAGCAGAATAGCACTAGCAAAAAAACCTTCATGAAAAAGAGAAATCTTTTAATTTCAAATATTGATCTAGGACTTAGAAATAACTTTTTAAAACTCTATGTGTGGAGTACAGCACTTTCTGGTAGCGAAACATGGAGTATATGAATATCAGAAAAAGACAAAATTAAAGCATTTGAAATGTGGTTAATAGAAAAATGTTGAAAATAGAGAACGCGGGATGTAATGGGTATGATAAGATGAAAAGGTTAGTGCAGGATAGAAAGGGGTGGAGGATTGCATCAAACCAGTCAAGAGCCAGATTACAGAAGAAAATAAAAAACGTTCCGCTGTTCGTGCTAAATAAAAGTAAATAAATCTGCGAATTTTTAGAAGAAATCAGTGACACTAATTTCTTAAAAAGTTAAGTAATTCCTAGTGACATACACTGATCAGCTATAATATTAAGACCACCTACCTACTATAGATATAAACCCGTATAGGCGATAGCAGCGTCACCTGACGAGGAATGACTGCTAGTCAGACACACGCACGGTGCATGTCGTATCAGTGAGCGTGCTATCCGTGTTTAGAATGGGGAAGGCACGTTTGGCCGAGGGCAGATTGTGATGGCGATTTCAGGCACAAGGGTGTGGGAAGATTCTCTTTTTTAGGTAAGGGTGTCAGGGATTGGAATGAGTTACCAAGAGAAATGATGAATAATTTACCGAAAACTTTGAAAGAATTTAAAGATAAAATTTGTAGATGGCAAATGTAGGTGGGTGCAGGATAGGGGGAAGATGGGTGTGTAGGGAAATTGCCACCGGAGCCTGTGCTCCATTGCAATTAAATTAAATTAAAGGCTCGACACGAGCATTTCGGAAACTGCACGATTTGTCGGGTGTTCGAGGAGTGCTGTCTTCAACAAGTGGTGAAACCAAGGTGAAACCACGTCCAAACGTCGAGGGGTTGGGCTGCCACCCCTCATTACTGATGTCGGACGTGGTTGGCTGGGCAGACTGGTGAAACGGGACAGGCGGCGAACTGTGGTGGAACTAACATCAGACTTTAATGCTGGGAGCAGTACAAGTGTGTCTGAACACACAGTGCACCGAACACTCCTAACGATGGGCCTCCGCAGTCGATGACCCATGGATGTGCCAATGTTAACACCACGACATCGGCAACTACGACTGAAATGGGTATTTGACCATCGTCACTGGACGTTGGCGCAGGGCAGAGCGTTGCGTGGTCTGATGAATCCCGATACCTTCTTCATCATGCCGATGGGAGGGTGCGAATCCGTCGTTTACCAGGGGAACAGCTTCTTGACGCCTTTACTGCGGGATGGAGACAAGCTGGAGACGGATCGATTATGCTCTGGTGAATATTCACACAGGCATCTATGGGTCCAGTGGAGCTCGTGCAAGGCACCATGACGGTCAATAAGTATCTTAAACTGCTTGCAGACTATGTACCACGACGATGTTTCCCAACTGCAGTGACATTTTTCATCAAGACAATGCGCCATGTCACAAGACCAGGAGTGTGATGGAGTAGTTCGAGGAACACAGTGATGAGATGCAATTGATGTGCTGGCTCCCCAACTCACCAGATCTGAACCCAATCGTACACATCTGTGATGTGATTTAACGTGGTGTCAGAACTTATCATCCCCACCCAAAATTTACGGTAATTATGTGATTTGTGTGTGCAGATGTGGTGCCAACTCTCTCCAGCGACCTACAAAGGCGTCATTTCTTCCATGCCAAGAAGCGTCGCGCGGTTATTCGTTCCAAAGTGGGACATACCGGCTATTAGGTAGGTGGTCACAATGTTCTGGCTGATCAGTGTACGTTAAATAAATAAATTAATTAAAAGGATTAGTGAGCGAGTCGTTATGAAGGGCCGTTCCCGTTCACCAGGTCCTGGTCCCGTTCCCGATCTCACGTTCTTCCCGTCGACAGTGTGCTGCATTTAATCGACCCCTCGGCCGGCCCTATCTGATTAGTACCACATTAGTAGCCTACCACCACGCGTATATCCGTCTTGCTCTGAAATTTGTGTGTTACATAACGTGATGTGAAATCAATAATACGTCTAACCAATGTTCTTCCGGAAATTGAGTTTTTATCGGGGTTTTTGACATGCGCTTAGTTGAAGTAGTTAGAGATGCAGAGAGACTGGGGCCAAGGAACAGGAAGGAATTCGGCCATGGCCTTTAAAAGGAACCGTCCCGGTATTCGCCTGGAGTGATTTGGGGAAGCAGCTCAAAACCCAATTCTGGATGGCCGGACTGGGATTCAAACCCACGTCCTATCGAATTCGAGGCCAGAGCGCTACCGCATGATATTGTATACGTCACCTAACAAGGGAAGCACTGCTTACGAGGAGCACCGCGGCTTGCATTGACTGTCACAAGGAGGGAAGGGGGTGTTTTTTTTCTGAAAAGGGGGCAATGAGTAATTTTTTGTTAAAAAGGGAACGGAGATTGTTGTTGTTGTTTTTTTCTTTAAAAAAAAGGGCCAGCGGTAGGCCAAAGAAGGTTTGGAACCTGTGCTTTAGACTACTCCATCTTTATCCGGATCAACAATCCTACGTTGAGACAAAAAACTATTTAATAATTCTTGCTATGACAAAATAAAGCATAATAATTTTGCAAGGTCTTGGTGGAAGTAATACATTGACAATATGTCAATAATGCATGTGCATTGTCAGTTGGAAAGCGTCAAAATTATGATTTTTAATAGTATAAATTTATTATTTAAAATTATAAAATTTATCTTCTTGAATTGTATCTGCTAGAGCTTGTCTTCGTGAGATCGATGAAAATGCTTTCCACATAACTCTTCTCTACCACATAATAGCATCTTTGTTTCATTCCCTACATGGTCAGTATACGTAATCTTTAATTTTGAACTATACTGTTGCAACGCACAATACAACCAGAAAGGTACGAATATGGATCGCCTAACACAACAGTAGATATATTACCATTGAGACAAAAATGTCAGCTTGGTAGTAGAACGTTCAGGCGAAATGGCCGCAGGAGATACGGTGTTGACAATAAACACGTCGTCGAACGCACGATTACGTCGACTTCATTCAGTAAAAGAGTAAAATAGTCAGGATTTAATTAGTGCTTAATATGTCTTCACATATTAGAAAGGATTTAAAAATCTGAGATAATTTGAACGTTCTTTGAACCAAATTTTTTGACATCAGATGGTAAAGAGAATTAATTTAAAGAAATTGGCATCGAAAATATTAACTGACCGCGAAAGTCAAAGCAACTGATATATCATTGATCAAATCGGGAAACTGTATACATTAGGAATTAAATGGGGATTACTGTTAATCCAAAAACACTGTGATTCAAAATAGTAGTACGGTTGAAATTTCCACAAGCTAAATGATTTCGTGAAATATTAATTTCCCTTTACCATGAACTTCAGAAGGAAATAAATGAGTCCATACAAAGCTTTTACTTCGCAATGTTCTTTGTTTATTCTAGTTGAGGTTTCCTGGCTTTTTGACGGCAAAAACCAAGATGTGTCATTATTGAAAAGGTCATGCAGTTAATTAGGCTTGTTATTTCCTAAGAAACCATCTTGACACTGCCCTGAACAAATTTCGAGGAGCCTTGGAAGAACGAAATCTAGAAACCCTGTAGCTTGCGTAATAATCACATGAACATGGGCTGTAATTCCTCTCTGCATGCAGATGTCATGAATTCAAACTTGTATTGTGAGCAATCTTTTTGTATCTGATGTTGCTATAACTGCAATAAAAAAAAGGTTGAGCAGAAACAATCTGTGGGTACAGCAAAGAATGGTAGTGAAACACTGCTTCTATCCAGTCGTGTAAAACGTAACGACAAAGCTGCAAAAATTGCAGAAATATCATATCTCCAGAATAATTTTCGCCTTTCTCAGATAGGAAAAGGATGAGCCATAATGTTATCGTACGATATGACATCCGACTAATTCCATCTAGTAGAGCATTGACGTAAACCCTTTATTATTATTCTTGGCCACCGCTGAAAAATTCTATCACTCTTATCTTGCACAATCCTACATCGATGTCATCCCAGGAAACATTAACGTAATAGTGGCTCTACTGTTTCCTGGGATGACATTGATGTAGGATTGTGCAAGATAAGAGTGATATAATTTTTCAGCGGCGGTGAAGAATAATGATAAAGTGTGTACATGCAGAACACAGTTTATTAGTCAGCGGTAACGAGAGAAATACTGCGTCGATAGTATTTGTGAGATGGTCACCGTGAGCTCTATACGCAGTACACCTGCATCCTACAATGGCCAATCTGGTCCCGATATCATGAAATTCTATTAGTACACCAGTGTTTAAGTTTTAATGTGTCTGGTCCCTTTCGTCGAAGTATCGGTCGCAATAACTCGTATTTCTTTTAGATTTTTGTATTTCGTTTGGGGGATTACTGACAGAAAACAGTTTTTACACTTTCTATTTTGTAGTGGACGTAATAATCGTGGTTGCTGCTGCCTCAAGTGGCGAAACGCAGGTGAAAGCAAATAAAAATAAATAAGTAAGCAGTTATACCGATATATATATAAAACTTAATTGTTTATTAGCAAGACCGACAAATAAATTGGGTGAGTAGTGCCTAGACAAGCGCTCTGGACAATGCCCTCTTCGGGCATCTGTATCCACAACACTCGTGGGGCTTCTAACAGTAGCACAAGGCGGAAGCACTCACGCTTGAGGCCGGCGCGGCGCTCGCGCCAAGGAAGTTGTGTCACCCAGCCCTGCAGCGCCAGTGAAAGTAGTGAGTGATATAATCGTCCAGACCCACACCACTGACAGTCACATCGACGCCAGCAGAGCAACATCATCTTCCAAAATCCATGAATACCTCGCCCAAGCTGCTAATCCAAAACAAATGGCCTAACCCTATTCAAGGAGCGGGCGAAACAAACGATCGATTTAACCATCCAAATTAATTATGTCGGGGGGGATAATATGGCCTCGCCGTAAAATCTCATGGCGTTCTGACAGTTTTAGACCGTGATACCGAGCCTGGTAGGTGAGTGGTAACGCCCAGGCCTTGCATACGGAGGACGCTGCCTTTCGCGAAATCATTCCAGACGAATGTTGGTGAATTTATCCCCGTCTCTAACAACCTCCAAGTTGACGAGACAGAGAGAGAGAAAAAAAAAAAGAACCGTTGCTGTAGTAATACCAGGTCTGTGACACTCCATTAGATTTAATGTCAGATATCGAATCACCGTCCGGGCATCCAGATTTGGGTTTTCCATGGTTTCCCAAATCACTCCAGGCAAATGCCGGGATGCTTCCTTCAAAAGGCTATGGCCGAATTCCTTCCCATTCCTTGCCCCCCCCATCCATTCCCGTCTCTAAAGACCTCGCTATTAGAGAGACGGTAAGCCGATAAAATTTAAAAAAAAAAATGTCAGATAGGTTCACCAATCCATCTTGGTATTGGGTAAACCATGTCTTTGGGTCTCAGGCAGCCAACAGAAAAAAGTTTTTGGGGTGTTCACTAATTTTACTTGATAGGAAATCTAGATGAATGAAAGAAACATATGAGTATTAGGATTACCATTAATTATATATTTATCCTGCCTCGAATCGTTAATCCTTACACAACAGAGTGCGTTTTCACAACCGCCGTGACAAAATCATGATGACTTGCTTGGGCACATAATGAATGGAGGCAAATACTGTCGAATAATAATTCTATTCTTAGGCTGATAGCCAATACAAACTGTACGGACTAATTATAAGTACTTTAGATCAAACATGGTTAACCTATATTGGTGTGAGATAAACCATGTCTTGGATAGATCAGTCCCAACCTCATTCAACTAAATCTCTAATTACCTCAACGTCGATGAGAAAAATATTCGTTGCTGTCATAACATCAGGTCTGTGACACTCCCTTAGAATTAAGGCGACATTCTTGGGTTACATGGAATAATCGTCACGAACCTGTGGGCTGCTGGCAAAATCTAAGCCGAGGTCTCAAGCAGCCAACACAAAAGAGGGTCAATCTTCTGTTAGTTTCGCGCTCATATGTCACTAATTTAACAGCTTTACCTGTCTATACTTGGAATCGAGTTGCATGTTTGAAAGTCTACCAAGCCGGTTTCAAATTCCTCAACTTAGGACCTAATTGTTACCAGAAGAGTCGTTTTTAACCCTTTCGATGAATTTAATGTTTGCAAGCCTGATCGTTTTAAGCATTAATGTAACAGTTGACCTATGACAGTTCCGACAATATACTAATCGTTTATGACCATATGTGCTCCCATCCATCTCCAAAGTCATCCGTACGACACAGAACATCTCTAATCTTATCTCTGCTGTCAATGTGACCCAAACAGCTTGGTGGAACAAGTATTTCGTCATACTCGTAAATGAAAGGGACTGTTCACATGTTTGCCAATAAAGTCAATCGAAACCTACGTCGCCTTTCTGACGGACAATCTCAACCGAATCTATGTATCACTGGTTGTGGGTTGGCAGATATGAGAAATCCTGAACGAGCATCACCAGTTATGACTCAGTAAATTTGATCAGTACCAATGTCGCTGTAACAATTATATAACTAGCATCGAACCACATACATTCAGACACTTACCAGCAGTAATAGTGGTTTAGTCTAGGGGTGGCCACTTAGAAAGTACATTGATGTTTTTATTGGATGTAAAACATTGGAACCTTGCATCGATGTTTTTCGATGCATCGCTTAAAAAATACTTTCATGTTTTTCTTAGCTCAACAAATAAAAACCAACAATATTCGTCGATAAATGTCGTTTCATTTATCTCTTACCTGTTCCTTTAAAATCCCCAAGAGAAAATGTGGCAATAGTTTGATATTCACCATTTCCAGTTTAACGCAGATCGTTCGGCCCGTGAGAACACACCGTAATACGATACCAGCAGTGTAGTGCTCTAGCTGTAATGCTGTGTTTAATTTTATGTTTTTTTTGTTTATGGCTTTACGCTTCGTCGATGTCAATAGAGGCGGGAAGGGACTGGGGGCAAGGTGCGGGAAGGAATTCGGTCAAGGCCTTTTGAAGGAAGCATCCCGGCATTCGCTTGGAATGGTTTGGGGAAATAATGGAAAACCCAAATCTGGATGCCCGGACAGGGATTCGAACCCGCGTCCTCCCGAATGCGAGGCCAGAGCGTTTCCGTTCACCCAACATTAAAAAATTAATTCTTTGATAGCAAGTGTTGATTAAGTAGTGTTGTATGTGTCAGGTATAGTTTTGTGAGTGAAACAGAAACCAGAGATTAACAGAAATGTTTTATTACGGTACCAGACAATTACGAAAAAAAACAGACATTAAATACTAAAGTATAAATTTGCCTAAAAATACTTATTTTAAGTCTTTAACCACTTAACACTAATAGTGTTTAGGCAAACGTTGCAGAAACAATAGTTTACTTAATCGTTTTCCTTTACATCAGTTCCTTTGCCGATTGACTATTTGAACAGCCTTCGAAAATAAAAGTTCGGATGTAACATAAGTCCCGAAAATAGTCAACCAGATGTTGCCCCAACCCGCTTTATATCTAAATACTGATTAGTATCAGGTAACACTTAGTTGTTTTAGAGCAAGGCTGCCCAACCAATTTTGGAAATGGGTCACAATTTTTATGTGGGCCATATAATACTTGTATATAGTTACAGTAGATATTTAAATATAACACATTCAATTACAATCAAAAAGTAAAAACCATCAATGAGACCTTTGCAGAGGTTTTTTAAATAATAATCAAAGGGTAAAAAACATTAATGAGACCTTTACAGAGGTTTTTGAGTTAGCACATTCTAGTCCGCTACTTTTTGCGGGAAATTTCAAAAACACTGGCGGGATACGGATGGTATTGGGCAGCATTGTTAAAACAATATACCATATTATTTCGATTCACAGTAAACATCAGCAAACAGGAAGAGTGATCCTAAGAAATTGATTTTATTCATTCACTCTTGCGGACAGAATATCCAACCGCAAGAAAATTTCACCGTCGTCATGTCCCGCTAGTTGCTTACACGTATCACCACCTGTTAATGACAGTTACTTCAAATTGAAATGATTTAATTTAATCTTGAATAAATTTAGTAATCTTCACATTTATTTATATTATTTTTGACATTATTAGCCAGAGTTAGTTTTTTTTATTCGATGTTTTTACAAAAATAATCGATGCATCGAATAGAAAAATTCTTTTTCGAAACATCGAATCAATCCGATGCATCGTAAGGTAAACATCGAATGAATACGATGCATCGATGTTTAGTGAATATCTCTTGTCTAGTCACAGAGCCCACGTTCGATTATTTCTATTTATCTAACATGTCGTTCTAAACGAAAATATTACTTGCATAGTCAATGTGAAGATAGAAGTAGAATCAACATACTTTGATAGAAAAGTATGGAGAGGCATTAAGTCCTGTAAAGATACAATGAAGACGTGAGGAAGGACATAAAACAAGAGTGTTTTGTGTACCCGCCTCTCACGAAAAGCTGGCAGTGCGAATTTTCAAACTTTTTCATGGCGCATACAAACATCTCTAAACCACTTGACATGAAATACTTTCCACAGTAAATTGATGATACTATCTTGTCCACTGCCTGTCACAATAATCTTATACAGACATCCCAGTCAAATCATGAGCACAACAAATAAAATTTTCACAAAATATGTCTAGAGAAATTGCAAACAGGTCAAAAGTTACACCATTAGAGAATTATAAAATTTCGAGGAGTGACCGAAATATGATTTGTTTGATCAATACCAATGTCAATGTGATCACACTCTTACAAAGACGTCCAGTCTCTACCTTTCACACGCTAACAAACTAAACCTCATTGTAGAGTAGATAATGACTTGCAATTATTCGACAGAACTATAGTGTGTGCAATGAATTACTACTCTTGATTGTTGAAAATATGTCAAATGGTGGGGAATAAGCAAATCCTTGTGGATGAGTCGCTGTATGTTCGTAATATAAAAGATGTTCTGTAAAACTGCCTGTTTGGTTCAGCATCATTCCCAGTGAGCTCATTTGCTGTAGTAGAAAGGTATGAAACCACTCCTAAAATAGTAATTCCATACGTTCGCTACACTTAAAAACATACAAATCTTGAGTTCAATATTTTCAAGTCATGTACGTTATCTGTGATGTCTGACGGATAAAATGTTTTCACTTACTCTAAAGTTACAGTCTGACTTCCGTATGTATACATGTGATCTCGCTGGTTACCTTCATATACACGTGAAGTTCCTGACAGTTTTGTTTCTTAAATGCTAGGGGAACGGCGCGCGGAGCTCTGGCCCCAGCGCTGACTCATGTGTGCTTGTTTCAGCCCGTATCTTGACAACCATATGTCACAGACGGATGAACGATATACCATTTTAATTCTGAAAATGTATACTACAACTTTGATCTTAGGTCTTGACATGGTACTTTAACAGTTTTTCCGCAATGCAGAGATATTGAAAGAAACGTTATGTTTCGTACTGCCTTCATGATAAAATGTGACTGTACTTTTACTTTTAAATAATAATAGTGCCGATATTACTCCTTTAAGTAGTGGTTATCCTATCATAATTACCAAGCATGCAATAAAACGTTACTAAGTCTGACATTTTAAATGTTACAACTAGTTTATAATGATTTGGTACTCAGTCCGTTTTTAAGCCTTTTCACTTGAAACAAACTATGACGCGGACATCCAAGAGGTGGAGACTTTTCAGTACTTGTTTTTTAGGTACTAAGGAACATCTGTGTCAAATTTCAGAACTACATTTTTTTTTTTAGGTTAACCTTAAAATCTGTCTAAAATGCCTGTGCCCCAACCCCGACGCGCATCCACATAGGGAAGTGGTCGCTTCCATGAAGGTCACGATCCATCTCCCAATGCATGGAGTTCGCAATTAAAGGAAAACACAACGAAATGTCGAAATGTCAATGGCTGAAGACGATCCGGAAGCAGTGGTGAAATATGTCATTTGACAAGCATCGAGGAGCATATTTCCTCATACTCTATTAATCTACCAACTATTGGTCCTTTGGATCAATCGGTGTTCGAACCCCACAACGCATTGTGTACCTTGAAATCGCCGCAAGAGCCACTGGCTGTCAATCAGAGGTGAGAGCGACATGTTCGAAGTGGACAGTATTTTGGACAAACATAGCCATTTTCCCGGGTCGCTCGGTCACTCTCGGTACCATTCTTCCGATATGTATTTCACACCCTCTTAGCACTGGATGGTGGATTGGTCTAAAATGTGTCACTCGTAAGAACACAAGAGTTTAGATCGTGCTAAGATTTGGACTACCTCTTTGTGAGCCTGAAAACCGTTGATGTTCCACTAAAGTATGGGAGCCATCCTACCTATTTATCCTCACCCGTCCCGGTCCGTTTGGGTCCTCGTTCGGTGACTGCTGAGGAACCGGCCTTACCGTGTCTTCAGGCTCTGATTCTGTAAAGGCCTTGGAGGCTTGCGGATTCTTTTTCCACCGAGGCCTTTTCCCCTTCTTCTTCACGTGTCTTTCGTTGCCAGCTGATGGTGTTGTAGCTGATGACACTGCTGTGGGAGTAGTTGCTACTGCAGTGCTTGCATAGGTCGACTTTTCGGCTGCTGATGGTGGAACAAATCTACTTGCTGTCGAAGTGGTCGAGGTCGCAGATGTGGTGTTACCGTTATCCGCGGTCATGGTGCCATATTTTCCTTGACATGAGCACGTTGTACTTGTGCCCTGGTTATCAAAACTTTCTTTCCTGATTAGAGCTGGCAACGTCTTCACGGAAATGGTTGCGAAGACGGGTGGTGCAAGAGCCTTATAGTGCTTCTTGGCTTCGCCAAACGATAATAGTTCTTTCGTTTGCAGATCCTGTATCTTTTTTCCTTCCTGGTACACACGACACTCCCTGTTCCAGGCTGGATGTGACCCGAAGCAGTTTACACACGCCTGTGGGTGGATACAACTACTATCTGGCTCGTGTGCAGCCATTCCACATTTCCCACAGGTGGCGTTGCCTTTGCAGGTCTCTGTCGTATGACCGAACCGCTAGCACTTAAAACAGTATATTCGGCAGATTCAAATAACCTGCTGTGATGTCTTTCGGCAACTGTGGGGTGTCTAGCGTCATGACGAAGCTGGCAGTCTTCTCAAGATTGCCGTTTACCTTTCATGTGATATGACGAACCTCAACCACTCGGTCTCTAAATCGATTAGATCAGAGCAGGTAATCACGCCTTTACTTGAATTTAGAGTTTTATGGAGTTCGCATTTGACTGATTTTACGGTTCCCGCAATACGATCTAGCCCTTTCTGTGTGTAAAATGGAGATACTTTCTAAAAAGGTCCCTCCAACCTTGCCATTATAACAAAGGCATTATCTATTAGATAACCCTCCCTGTTACAAATTCC